>OX104060.1:23627060-23722873 GCA_944474145.2 Dicrocoelium dendriticum | reverse complement strand
TAGCACGCCATGTATGAAGATTGTGTTTAGGCGGCCTTGCTTCCTGTGTCCCTCTTCGGTGTTTCTTTTTGATTGTCGCGCGCTCCTAGAGACATCAGGATAGATGCCTATCCCACAGGATTCGTGTGTCAGCGCGCTTGCGGTGAGCAAAACGTTTTCCACGTCGGTGGAGGATTCTATTGTCACTCGAATAAATCTGGGTTCTCCATAGTGTGGCGAGTTCGGATGACAAGTAAGTCGTAATAACTTTATGGGTTTGGCTTTGATAATCATCAGCATGCACAATGAGTTCCATTTGTTTTGGTTGTCCGATAAGACTCCGCAATGTGATGACGGTAGTTGCATGGACATATGAGCATACAAAAATCCGGGCTCTATTGTTGGATCCCATTTTCGTTGCTCTACAAGGTAGGGTACTCGTTTGTCCTGATCTACTGACAGGTGTTGATAGCTTACTGTTTGTCCCTCTATTCGCGTTAACGGTGTTTACAATGAAACAGGCCGCAACACGGCCTCCCGGCGGACTTTTGTAGCAATATCTACATATGTATCTGATTTTCCTAGGGGCTTTGTCTCGACAAGAGTGATTTGAACTACAGGTACCGAGGGTTGGCGTTCGGCCGCCTCATCCTTGTTAATGCTAGATGTCAGGTCTAGTGGAATTTGCTTAACCAGACGTTTCTGGTGGTTCCTGATTTTCGTTACCATGAGTACTGTTCGACTCTCGTAGGTATGCGCAGTTTTTCCCGGCCCTCTACCAAAGTTGAAGAAGACAACGAAGATGAGGACGTGGTTGATTGCGGCTCAGGGGAAGAGGATTGTGCAGCATTCCGTAGCTTAGATGCCGTTACGCTTCCAAGCTGCATACAGGCTTCCATTAAACTAATTTCGTTTATCATCTACTCGGCTTCTGTAGTTAACCGGTTGCACTTCGGAATTAGGATAAGCAAGCACTTGACGAGTCAGATGGTGGAGCACGCAGTACAGAACCAAAGTGCATCGTGGGAGCTATTTCGCTCTCGTACCTGTTGTTGGGACACATTTGCACGTTTCAGATGATACCATTCCAAACAGTGCGACCAAGCCAGACCTACTTTAACTAATCGATGACATTCTCTTAACCCGCAAATGCTTTTCGATTGGAGCCCTTTCGAACTCATATTTCTGCCAGTCGACGTGGTGTCGTGACCTGACCCAGTGGGTTGCTTGAGGGTCTGTAATTTTCCAGCTTGGAGAGCGGCGCATATCGGTCAGGCGAGCGTGGGGGTCGCAAGGTCAAATGAGCGGTCGGCGTGGTCGCGCGGTCCGTGTGCTGGATTATGCAGGAGCACTGGATGACAAGGTCCCGAGGAATGGCGAGTGACTGGAACCTGCTAACTGAATTTGAACACAGCGCTGAACACAGATTAAGATAACAACTTCTTTCACAACTGTGTTGAGAAACGTCGAATCGGAATAAACTTAAGCATCTCTGACTGCCTCGAGAATTCTGTATCGAATGGTGTCGCACAGAAAGGCAATCGGCTCAATGTGACTGAGTTATCTGCTTATGATTAATCACGGATTCCAGTGAAAACGGTTAGTGATGGCATGGCCTCTAATCGTAGAAGATATTTCCACGTATGATAGATCACTGTGTAGGACTGGTAAACCCGGTTCGGATGAGCTTACAGTGACAACGCTGCGAGAAGATGGAGAGAGGATAGAGAGGAATAATCCAAGTGAACCATGAGCACACACGTCACGCGTGTGATCATATATCAAGTAGTTCACTCAGTTTTGCCATACAGTGAGTCTCCCTCAAATAGGCACTCCGAAGTACCACCTCTTGCTAAAGTCTCTGACCAGGTAACCGCCGAAAAGCCACCGTGGAACATCGCAGGCACGAAACCTCCCACAGGAACTCAGGGCACTGTCGGACCGTCCTCTGTATTGGCTGAAAACGGTCCGCTTCACCCACGCAAACATTGCTTGATGATCTTTCATGCACCGGAATCTGACAATTCAGATCCGCAAATCCATGTGATCATGATATTGCATCTTTACAAGGTTTGTTCGATCAGCTTCTAGACTCCGATGATCAAGGTGTTGGTATACAACGAGTATTACGACCGGGAAAACGAACTCCAAGCACTGCTCGTCCTTTGCGAATCACTCCTACTCGTCTTCTTTCCCGCATTTGACAACTGAAGGGTCTGTTAATTCACGTTCGTGCCGACCTTACATTGGAAGAACGCAACTGCCTACGAACTGCCACCATTGAGCTCAAGCGACGGATCTAATAGGAAGGAAGGAACCTACAGATCCTAAGTTTTTGCGTAGTCCAAAAACGTCAGCTGATAAACAGACCGGTACTGCTAATGGCACGCGGCTCAGGCTAGTTGCCGATCTCATCGGAGCGCTTACAAACGTTCGCAGCCTTATCAAGAAACCTGACCAGGTACTTCTCTGGGTAGAACGACATTGTTCAGATATATTTTGTCTGACAGAAACATGACTCCCCATGTAGGCTTCATCATTTCGTTGCGAATATTTCCGTGCGTTCGGCCCAACAACCTAGCCCGGAGATCCTTCAGGTTTCAACTCAGTCGTCCTCCTCTACCCGTGCAATCTCACCGACACCAAGTCCAACTGTTGGGAGAAGCCCAGTTGCACCTGGCAAAAATTGTTTACTTTTGTTGTGTCCAACGGACACTGATGTCCCAGCAGGTGAAAGTCTGAGTGCTGAAAACCAGTGGAAAGAACAAAGGAGAAATTACGAAGGGATGTTGGGCGTTTAACTTCTGTAAGTCAACTGTTAGCCAAAGCACTCGAGGCTGGAAGTATACTTCGTCCTGCAAGATCAACCTCGTCCGAGCAGAGGCGTTATAATCTCGTGATCTTTCACGCGTCGGAGTCCAGTGATCCATCATCCCAAGAGTGCTACGATCAAGATGTCTAGTTTTTACAGAGTCTAATTGACAGACTGCTGGACGCTGGTGAGGACTCGGTAAAAGTGAGGCAAACTACCCGTCTTGGAACGCTAGGTGATCAACGAAATCGGCCTATGAGAATCACTTTTGTGGACAAAGCAAGTCTAAGACTGATCATGTCCCGGCTAAGCAGGCTGAAAGGTTTGAAGATTCTTGTTCGTCCAGACTTGGACCCAGTAGACAGGGAGCGGCTCAAGTCTGCCATCATTGAGCTGAAAAGACGCATTGGTGACGGGGAAACAAATCTTCGCATCGAAAATTTTCGAGTGGTTTCCAACAATCTGCGAATCAGGATAAACAGGCTGCTCACACTTCACGCACGCACGGCGGCTCCTGCTGCGGCCTGCGAGTAGCCTTCACAAACGTTTGTAGTGTTATGAATAAGCGCGATGAGCCTTGTTGTTTCGTTGCGTCTGAGCGGCCAATGTAGTGGAACTCGCAGAGACATGGCCGCATGCAAAATTATACACCCAAGAACTTGAACTCAACGGTTACTTGTGATTCCGATGCGATAGACTAAATAATACCCATGGTGGTGTCTTACTTTACATCCGGTCTTCCCTGCGTGGGAGTCTTGTGAGCACCTACCGAAGTGACGATGGTTTGTGCGAGCTACTGTGGTGCTCCATCCGCCTCAGACGCGGTGAACTGCTTGTGGGTGCAGTCTATCGCAGCCCCATGAGTCGTTGTTTGGATTGGCTGCCCCATATTCAAACCCACATGAGTCGTCCACATTTGTTACTTATAGGCGCTTTTAACTGTCCTCGAATACGATGACCTGATGTGCAGTTGACGCCTGGACATAGTGAGGTTGAAGCAAAGTTCGTGGATCCGGTACTTGAAACTGGTGCATCGCAACACAAATGCCAGCCAACACGCATAACAATACGCTCAACCCCGTTCTGTCTCGACCTGATGTTAACGAGCTAAGAACAACGAGTGCGTGACGCTAGGATCCTGGTGCCCCTGGCTACAAGCGATCATTCAGTGCTCATAGCTGATATGGAATTATCTTTGCGGTATTCACGTCCGCTGGAACCAGCTCCCAGACACTGGAAAACGGACTTCGATGGTCTAGCTCGAAGCGCAAGCCAACTGGATTGGTCTCTGTCACAAACTGCATCTGTGGAAGACTGTTGGATATCTATAAAAGAGAGATTGACATCAGTGTTCCCAATTTGTGCCATTGAGATGTCGGAAGGTTGGACAGATTAAGCCTCATTGGGTTGACAAGGAGTATGGAAACCTGGCTCGGAGGCGGCGCAGATAGTGGAACAAATTCATCCTCTCTGGCTCTGCCAATGATTACGAAGGGTATAAAAGTCAGTGGCACCTCTGCAACAGTGCAAAAAGAATAAGCGCCGACATTTCGAAGAGCAGCTCGCAGCAGCTGCGAAGACCACCCTGTCACGTACGCGAATGACTTCGATCCGTTCACTCAGCCGCGCGTGGATTGGTTACCACACAAAACAGCCAGCCAATCATCAGACACACACCCCCGGTCTCGCAACGCGAGTTCCGTGAGTCTTGTACCTTCCTCAATTGATTGATAAACCTCCTGCTGCTTAGACGTCTTCTGCTTGCTGGGATTACGTGTCTCGGAAGCGTGCGTTACATGCTTAGTGGTACTACGTATTAGTGGCGACGAAAATGACGAACCCAATGTTGAATACACCTCCTATATTCTGGTCATCTGCTGAGGAAAAACCGACCTTATCGAATTGGATAAGATGGAGAAAATCATTTACTAACTACGTGGAATTACTTCCTGTACTGAATCCGACCGTTTGTCTTTCTGAGGCTCACAAAATCACACTATTCAGGCAGGTGCTTGGCGATGAAGGTCAGAGACACTACGATGCCCTACAACTGGAAAATTACGCCACCCTCAGTTCTGATTTGGATACTTATACCACGTTATGGGGGCTGAAACAAAATGTTTACACTGCTAGATACTGCTTTTCAAAACTTGTCCAAAAGCCGGACGAAAGCGTCAATGATTTTATTGCACATATTCACCAATCCATTCCTGATTGTAAGTATAATGATATTCCACCGGGGAAAGTTGAAGAGCAAATAAAAATTCAATGTTTGATTGCGGGAATATCGGACGAAACTGCTAGAGAGAAGTTGCTATCCTTGGATGAGTCAGCCACCACGTGGGAAAACGTTTGTCTCATCGTTCGCCAACGTGAGAACATTACACACCAGTTACGCGAGTTCACCGGTCGGCCGGTAGCTGATGATGTGCAGGCGATCCGTAAATCAGATAGCAGTGAAAATCGAAAACAATTTGTGTGTTATCGTTGCGGTTTGCGGCATTCTCACGCTTCCGATTGCCGGCACAAAGAAAGTATCTGTCGGAAATGTGGCAAGATAGGTCATTTAGCACGCGTGTGTAGATCGGAAAGTTCCCGCCCCACGAACATCGCCTCATCAAATCGTCAAAGCAAGATAGAGTTACGGGAAGATAATGTCCTAAAAAATTTGAACAGTGAGCTTAACTCCGTGTACTTGAAGAGTGTGACACACAACAACTGTCCTCCTTATACAATACGTTTGATGATAGAGGATGAACCGGTAGACATGGAGCTCGATACTGAGGCGGCGGTCATCATTGTAAACCGCGGTTCAATGAAAAAGCTACCACCTTTGTTACCGTGCAACTCGAGATTACAGACGTACACAGGTGATCCAATTCAGGTGTTGGGCAGATGTTTCGTTAAAGCCAGGCACGGGGAGCGAGAATTCACCCTGCCCTTAATCGTTGTACCTGGGAACAAACCGAATCTCATGGGTCGAGACTGGATACAGTTCTTTCCCGAGACCATGCAACTCAACCAACTCCCTGTTGAAGACGGCAGTTTGAATGGATTATTGAACGAGTTCTCATCATTGTTTGAAAATAAACTGGGAAAAATGCGTCATTTCAAGGCTTCCATCAAACTCCGAGAGGGTGCCGAACCAAAATTTTACAAAGCTAGATCATTACCTTATGCAATGCGCCCTAAATTTGAGGCAGAGATACAACGTCTACAATCAGAAGGAGTCATAGTTCCGGTGCAACATTCGGATTGGGGCACTCCCATTGTACCTGTACTCAAACCTGACGGCTCCGTCCGTATTTGCGGGGACTACAAGTTGACAGTCAACCAAGCGTCGAAAGTGGAAAAATATCCCCTACCACGTATTGAAGACTTGTACGCGACTTTAGCCGGCGGCCAAAAGTTTTCCAAGCTAGATCTCAGTCACGCATACTCTCAGGTCGAACTTGATGATGAGTCACAGGAACTGACCACAATAACTACCCACCTCGGACTATTCCAGTACACGCGTCTCCCGTTTGGAATAAATTCAGCACCCAGCATTTTCCAACGTATAGTGGATAATATAGTTAAAGATATACCGTTCACCTGTGCATACTTGGACGATATCCTTGTTACTGGTCGCAGTGACTCTGATCACCTAAACACATTGCGAACTGTTCTCCTGCGTCTGGAAGAGTGTGGGTTAAAATTAAAAAGGTCCAAATGTGAGTTCTTATCCGATTCTGTTTGTTACCTTGGTTACAAACTGGACAAAACCGGTTTGCATGTCCTACAAGATAAGATAGCGCCTATTGTACAGGCACCTCAGCCCAAGAATAGCGATGAACTACGATCATTCCTGGGAATGCTGTCCCACTATCGTCGTTTCCTACCTGATGCCTCGACCATTCTTGCTCCATTAAACGAACTGTTACACAAAAACATCCCGTGGATGTGGAAAAGTGAGCATCAATCTGCTTTTACTTGTGCAATGAAGTGTCTTGCTTCCGCACCTGTTTTGGTCCATTACGATAGTGAAAAACCGTTAATCTTACAATGTGACGCCTCTCCATACGGAGTCGGAGCAGTTCTATGTCACAAAATGTCCAATGGTATCATACACCCGATTGCATTTGCTTCACGAACTTTACAAGCAGCCGAAAAGAATTACTCCCAACTGGATAAAGAAGCCCTGTCAGTTATATTTGGCGTCAAGAGGTTTCATCAGTACATTTGGGGCAACTATTTCGAAATACAAACTGACCACAAACCACTGATATCTTTGCTGAGCGAGTCAAAGGGAATCGAGCAGATGTTTTCACCGAGAATGCAACGCTGGGCATTAATATTAAGTGCATATAAATATCGAATCTCGTATATTCCTGGGTTGAACAATCATACAGCGGATGCATTAAGCAGGTTACCACATGCGACCCCAGACGAAATACTGGAGGAACCAGTAGAGCTTGTAAATCTAATGCAACACCTCGACACCACTCCATTGACAGGTGACACCATACGTCAGTGGACCGATCGTGACCCAACGCTATCTTCTGTAGTGCGATTTACAAAAACCGGCTGGCCTACTACAGTTCCCGTCGATCTTAAACCTTACGCACAACGGAAAAATGAATTGAGCCTTCACGATGGATGCTTGTTTTGGGGATCGCGCCTGATTCCACCGCTAAAGGCACGGCCGTTCATCATAAAGGAACTCCACAACGCACATCCAGGCGTAGCCCGAATGAAAGCCTTGGCGCGCGGTTATTGCTGGTGGCCTGGCCTAGATACAGAGATAGAGAACTATCTAAAAACATGTGGTTTGTGTCAGCAGTATCAGTCAAATAAACCTCCCGGTCCGGTACACAATTGGCGTTGGCCTGAAAAGCCATGGCAGCGCATCCATGCGGATTACTTTGGACCCATTAATGGCGTATTCTTCCTGCTGCTAAGTGACGCTCATTCGAAATGGATAGATGTTTATCCCGTTGCCCACCCTACTACAGAGACAACTATCTCCAAAATGCGGTCGTCATTTGCAATATTTGGGATACCGGAGACACTCTGCACAGACAATGGGCCATGTTTCACTAGCAAAGAATTTGAAATCTTCATGAATAGCAATGGTGTTCAGCATGTCCGTACAGCTCCGTATCACCCTGCTTCTAATGGGCTAGCGGAAAGGGCGGTACAGACAATTAAAAGAGGTCTCTCGAAACAAGCACCAGGAACTGTTCAGACGAGGTTAGATCGCTTGCTGTTTGCTTACAGAATAACGCCCTCGGAAGCCACTGGTAAATCACCTGCGGAGATGATGTTTGGCAGAACACTCCGTACCAGACTGGATCTTCTGTTTCCAAATCATAGAGCACAAATGGAGAAGAAACAAGACAAGGCTGCCGCATCGCAAAATAACCACGACTCTAGTTGGCAGCCGGGTGATCCCGTATACACAAGACTTCCCCAGGAGCACTGCTGGCAACCCGCAACCGTAATTAAAGGTGACTGTACCCAAGCCGATCTTGAATTAAATGGTCGAATAGTAAGGCGACACTCGGACCATATACGATCACGTTTTGTGGGGACAACAGCAGATGAACGTCTGGGTGAATCAGCAACCGTTCAGCCGGAAACGGAAGCAAAACCCCAGGATTCTTTACAATCGTCAGATGAACCAACGCTTCGCAGATCTCAGCGTACGCATAAACCCGTTGACCGGTTCGTGCCAGGAGTATAAACATTTCAAGAGGTGAGGGGATGTCACGTACGCGAATGACTTCGATCCGTTCACTCAGCCGCGCGTGGATTGGTTACCACACAAAACAGCCAGCCAATCATCAGACACACACCCCCGGTCTCGCAACGCCAGTTCCGTGAGTCTTGTACCTTCCTCAATTGATTGATAAACCTCCTGCTGCTTAGACGTCTTCTGCTTGCTGGGATTACGTGTCTCGGAAGCGTGCGTTACATGCTTAGTGGTACTACGTATTACACCCCAAAGAGAATCTTTGCTTACGAGAAGCGACACCTGAAGCCGACAGGTGATGTGCCAGTGCTGAATGGCCCGGATTGATAGTCCATAACCTCCAGCACTGAGCGTGCTTCCGTGTTGGCGGCCCACTTCGCTTCTGTATTTGCGAAGGACCAGGTGTCTGTTCCGCGTTCGACGTGTCCGCTTTTACCGAACTCGATAGTCTGCATTGCGGCGTTGACGAGGCATGTCAACTACTCGCCAACCTTGACTGCACCAAACTTGCCGGACCTGATGAGATTCACCCACTGATTCTCAAGTCACTTTCGACCATCATCTCTCCTGTCGTGACTGACCTTTTCAACAGGTCACTGTCCGAAGGTTCGTTGTCCATTGTCTGGAAATGTTCGGTGGTGAAGCCTATTCCGAAAGGTGACGACCCAAGCAAAGTAGACAATTACAGGCCAATTTGCCTGACACCTATTTTGGCAAACGTTGCTGAGAAAATCGTGAAGAAGGGATTGCTGCAGTTGCTACAGTCAAACGAGGTCCTGACGCCCTCACAGCACGGTTTTATGCAAGGTCGCTCATGCATTACGAACCTGCTTGTGACGAGGCATGAGTGGTTGAAGGCAATAACCAAGGGGAAGTCTGTCGACGTGATATTCATCGCTTTCAGTAGAGCGTTCGACAAGGTTAGCCATGCGGTTCTCCTTCACAAACTCATGATGTGTGGTGTCGGTGGCTCACTGCACCAGTGGATCCGCGACTTTCTTGTTGGACGAAAGTGGAGGGTACAGGTCGACGATCATCCAACTGACCGGTATCCCTCTACAAGTAGCGTGCCTCAAGGCACTGTGCTGGGGCCCTCTCTGTTCCCGATCCACATCAACGATCTACCTCAGCTTCTCCGGTCACCGTGTGCCTTGTTTGCGGACGATATGAAGATTTGAAGAGAAATTGACGCTTCCGATGACTGTGGCCTACTTCAGCAAGACCTCAACCGCCTATCCACATGGTCTGCAGAAGTTCTTCTCCCGGTCAACCCAGCCAAGTCTGTATTTATGAGCCTGGGGAAGAGTGCTGACGGCCGAAGCTACACTCTTGACGGCCAATCGCTATAGCCCACACCCTCCGTGAAAGACCTAGGTGTAGTCTCACGCTACGATTTGAAGTCCGTGATCAACACGAACAGGCTATATCGTAACGGGCTGCGCATGCTTTGGGCGCTCAAAAGTAGCTTCGGCACATGGTCTGAAGAGGTTGCCACTTGCCTCTTCTCTCCCATCATTAGACCAATGTTAGAGTACGGTTCGCCCGCCTACTTTCCGATTACCCGAGGCGAGGCACAAAAGATCGAATGGGTCCAACACGTTGCTACCACGCACATCGCGGGTTTACGTTGCTTGGGGTATGAAGACCGGTGCGAGAAATTAGGACTTTACACCTTGTCCTACCGTTGGGTGCTAGTCGACCTCATTTTAACCTACCGTATGCTACATCACGGTGACTTCCCAATGCTAAGACTAATGCTGCACTTACGAGGGCCATGCAGCACACACGGACACAGATACAAACTTGTCGTGCCGGATGTGAAGCGTGTTCCCCACCCAATGTGCTTCGAACGGAGAGTGGTAACTATTTGGAACAGTTTACCTGCACATATGATGGAGGCAACATCTGCGCAGCAGTTCAAAACGATGTTAGATTTATATTTTATAACTATTCGATTCAGAGAACGATTGCACACTTACGACGACATATCACCTTTGTGAGTCCTGCAATACCGTGAGTCAGATATCTTAAATGTTACACGAGAACGACAACGATGTTCACGGTTGGAAACTTTATAACGTTTTTAACCATATTTCGAAAGAGTTGTACATAATTCCTTTCTACTTGCTCTATAATACTGTATTCAGTATTCAGTATCACTGACCTGGAAGTTCACATTTATGGATATACAGCGTTTCGGTACGAAAGACCCAAAGACGCATCATCATCATCATCATCATTATACACGTCAGCTAGAGGTGGGAAACACCTCAGCTACTGTGTCGTAATACATAAAGGAAAAGAAAAATAAGTACAAGAGTTACATGTCAGCTGAGCTACCAGCAACGGATAGACATCGTTCCGGTAAGACGGTGTATTGTTGTACATTAAATCCGACATGCGAGAGGTACTCACGTTCACACATCGTAGTGGTGACGGTCTATGCGAGCAAATTTGGTGCAGAGTAACTGTTGGACAAACTGAACTGAATGTAGGAGCTATATATTGGTGCCCGTAGAATACTTCCTGCTATTGGTCAATATTGTGCACGAACATTAGAACTGCCGTGCTTCTTTTATTGTTGGATGATTTTAAGTTTCCACATGTTGACTGGCTACAGCATCGAACTCTGCCTGGCGGTAGCGTCCTCGAATCCATTTTTGTTGATGATGACATAAATAAATGCTATACAACACATTCAGCAACCAACAAGACAGCTTCTGGGGCAACCTGAAAGTTGTTTCGACCTCCTTTTTACAAACGGCGACCATCCGCTCGAATCTGTTACCATATTTGAGCCCAGGGGGTCCAGTAATCACTCCACCATTTCAGCCGTTCTGAGTTTACCGTCTCTGGGATCCTCAAGACCACCTGGTCGTAATGTTTGGCAGACTGGGATAGCGTGCTGAACACAGTCGAGTATATGCATTGACCACTGCCATGGAATGACAGTATAGAAGCGGGTTGGGAGGTACTGAAACAAACTGTGTCCAACTATTAGGCCAATTCGCTCCCTTTACATAAATTATATTTTGGAATGGACTGTCATTGATTGAGAAGGAATTTATTGTACTGAGACGACGTGCGAAGTTGTGGAAAAGCTTCATGCAAACACACAGCGCCGATGACTATGCAGCTTATAAAACACAGAGAAATCGCTGCAGCAATGAAACTACGGAGGCGTGCAGATTACGAGCTACACTTATCAGCAGCTGCGAAAAAGACCCTAAAAAAGGTCTTTGCGTATATCAAGCGTAGACTTAAGCCAGCTGATGAATTACGCGCATTAGAAAACATTTGATGAGCGGTTGACCGCTGATGCAGACTGAGCTATGTCGCTTGCTTCTCATTTCGAGTCAGTGTTCCATACAGACTCACTAGTATTCGAATATACCCTGAGCGATGCCAAACTGAATACCGTAGCATGTTCAGAGGATGAAGTCATGCGATTACTCACAGATCTGGATTGCTCTAAACCCCTGAGACTGGATGAATTGCATCCGCTGTTTCTCAAGAGTTTGGCACCTATCGTCGCACCGGCAGTAACAGAACTGCATAATGCCCCTTTGACTCAAGGGACCGACCCTCGAGAATGACAACAAGCAGTCGTGCGACCTTTCCCTAAAGGTTGCAATAAAAATAATACGGAAAATTATAGACCAATTTGTTTAACATCAATATTGGCCAAACTACTGGAGAAATTTATCAAACGGGCACTGCTCGAGTTTGCAGAATCATACAATCTGCTCAATTCAGTTCAACATGGCTTCATGAGAGGAAGGTCATGCACTACTAACCTGACTTCCAGGCACAGTTGTATTGAAGCAGTTAACGAAGGTAAAATGGTTGATGTTCTACTGATCAACTTTAGCAAAGCATTTGATAAAGTGAACAACAGCATCCTACTATCCAAACGCTGTGATTATAGTGTGGGCGGAAACTTCTTGAAGTGGATTCAATCCTTTTTGCATGAACGGCAGTGGTGCGTGCAGGTAAATGACTACCGAAAGCCTTGGTTGACCGCTTCTAGTGGTGTGTTACAGGGCACAATACTTGATCAAACACTGCTTCTGTTCCCAATCAATGATTTACCAGGATGTCTAAAATCTATTTGCGCACTGTGGAGGGAGATATCGACTTCCATCGATGAAGTTTTACTGTAACGTGACTTCGACGAAATACCTTCATGGGCATCAAGTTGAATCCCGTTGAATCCTGAAAAATCCGCATTACTCATCGTGACAAGACTTATAGCATCGGTGGACGACGGTTATGTTCTGCTGTATTGGTAAGAGACATTGGAGTGTTATCCCGATGGGATTTCAGGTCGTCAGGCAGCTCACACAGTCTACTGTTCCAGATGCCGCATGCTTTGGCCACTTAAGCGGATGTTTCATACCTGGTAGGAAGAAACCACTATCATCCTGTACACCGTCATGGTTCGCCAGCTGTTAGAATACCGTGTACCAGTTTACCAACCTGGCACAATAGATGAGATGAGACAACTGGAGAAAGTACAACACCCAGCCACGCGCTTGATACCTACGCTTCGCGGCTTAACCTATCAACAGAGGTATCATAAATTGCAACTTCAGACACTGGTCTACAGGAGACTAAGGATTGATCTGATTACAACATTCAGGATCCTTCATCTGGGACATTTCTCATTTGAGCTGTATGTTCTTCGTCAAAAATACATCTGTCACCCGAGGATATGTTTACAAACCGGAGGTTCCATGTATAGACCACGTTTCCAACGTTCATCTTTCTGCCCGAAGATTGATAAACTTTTGGAACTGGTTGCCCAGTCCTATTGCTGTTGCAGATTCCGTACAGCGTTAAAAGCAAAAAATCGACACCAATTTTAAGACCTCTTTTGATGCAAAGACCAATAGCGATCTTTTCTCGTCGCGTGGAAATGTGACAACTGCGTTAGGAACTTTGAGCAACCGAGACACTTAGAATAGTGCTGTGTTTTTGGTTTGTAACTGCTTTTTATGTGTTCTTAAGGAGCAAATCCTGTGACTTTGCACAGACCGACATTCTTCATTGGTCGTTTTTTACCAGATGGAGATGAAATAAATTGTAATCTATGTTTCCTAATACAGTGGTTCTGATTTTGCTTTTGTTCGATTTTGTCGTGGACTGCATCACGGAGTGCACTCTTGCGGATTCTCATGATGCAGGCGTTGAGGTACTGCCTAAAGAAACGCCAGTTGATCTTGATTATGCGGACGATATAGTCATACTGTCTAACGATGCTGGGGCGGCGCATCAATGCTGAATAACCTGTGAAGAACGGTTTCATTATTTGGTATGCGCTTCGCACCATAATAGTACAAATTGTTGCTGCAGCCAATTGAAGATCCGTCGACCCCAGATAGCGAGGAAGTCGAGGTTATTGATCAACTCACTTATCTTGGTAGCTGTATCAGCGACAATGAGTCTACTGAGGTCAGCTCACGTATTGCAAAAGCCAGAACTGGCTACTTGAGTCTGAGACATTTTCGGCGATAGAAAATGATTTCCCTGCGTTTGATAAGCCGGGTTTACGAGGCCACCGTGAGGGTCGTCCTAGTTTACGGGGGTGAAATTTGGCCCCTTTAGTCTGAAGATCGGAGGCGTTTTCAAGTCGTTGATCCCCGCTGTCTGCGGAGCATTGCTGTTGTTGGGTGGTACCAACGTGTCCGCAACCATGATGTGCGTAGGCGAGTGCTAAGCGTTGATACCCAATCTAGTTCGTTAGAACAACGGGTAGCACTGAGTAAGCTGCGTTAACTTGGGCACGCATTACGTATACTCGGATACCACTTACCGAGGAGGGCTTAGTTTTGTTTGCCAGATGTAGGTTGGCGCAAGGTTAGAGGTGGACAAAAGTTGACTTGTTAGCGGGAAATAAAGTCACTGACGAACAAACTTAGTGAATAACTTGTGGACCTTTTGTAGTTACTGCGGATTCTTTGCTAACCAACTTACTTCATATGCTAATTTAGAGAGGAGGTATGTTGGCATAGCAGTATTCTTTAACCGCTACCTTTTATCTGGTAAGGTCATTTCAAGTGATTGGCTGTTGCTTGACATTCCCGGTGTGGCTGCGTTTGATGTGCATGTTGACCAGGTGCCTACCTGTCTATTACCCATCAGCTCGTCCATACTGGCTCTAGGAGACAGTTGGTCGTTGCTGGAGGGGACGGGGTGCACGGTCCTTGTGGACGTGTTAGGCTCGAGGAGTGGTTGAGTGCATTCAGTGTAGGTCGGACTACCGTCCAGCCACCGCCTTCTGTGTGATTGATTCCCAAATGCAGCGTTCTTGTGTTTTCCTTTGTAGGAGTGTGGGCCGGCTCTGTTGATGAAACATGGCTCCCATCCACATGCCTCCCGGTCTTATTCCTTCTGGTTTACACTGGATATTGGGTGTGTAGTTGGAGCTGTGGGTGGTGCAGCGCAAGTCACTCATGGTCCCTCTGTAGGCGCAGGCGTCCTGTGGCTATCCCCGTGGCGGCCGCAGTGACAGGGAAATGCGGACCCGGATGCTACCAATCTCATCTCCTCGTCTCTCTCTCACTCACTCTCTCTCTCTCTCTCTCTCTCTCTCTATATATATATATATATATATATATATATATATATATATATATATATATATATATATATATATATATATATATATAGGAAGATGTAAGTTTGCCACCTGTATAAGCAGATACGGTCCGACCATGTGTTATCCTGATGACACGCATGATCAATTCTACACCAGCTATCCTCCGTGATACCGTCTGTTCCGAGGATCGACCGACTATTTCTGCTGGGTGGTTTCAACGCGCGCGTTGGGTGTGATGCATCCGTATGGACAGATGTTATCGGCCCGCATGGCATGGGTTCAGCGAATGCGAACGGTGACATGCTGCTCTCACACTGTGCCACTCATGGTCTGACGATCAGCAACACTCGGGTTGGACTAAGTGCGAGCGATATAGCAACTTGGATGCACCCGCATAGTGGTCACGCTCACGCTCGACTGTCATCGTACGTCAGCGTGAAGAGCGCCTGACACGTGTACAGCGTGGAGCTGAGTGTAGCACTGATCACAAATTGGTGCGCAGCAAACTGTACATATATTTCGTAAATCTATATATTGCAATCCCGCCGTGAATCGGTGTAAATTTAACCTTCTCTCCCTCGGTACCGTGGAGAAACGTGTTGAGCTGGAGAAGACGATGGCTGCACGCGTGTGTGGTGTGGACTGCATAGCCACAGTGGGCGACCTGTGGCACCACATTCGCGACCAGGTGACAACTGCTGCCGAGGAGACCATCGGGCCCGCAAACCGTAAGCAGGCTGATTGGTTTGATGACAACAATGCGACGACTGGTGCACTGGTGCCGGGGAAGGATGGAGCATTTGCTGCACATGTGGCAGACACAGCGACTTGGAGAAGAAGAGTTAGTTTCGCAAACTTCGACGGCGACTGACCTGAGAGCTCCGTCGCATTAAAAATGTATAGTGGACGGAGAAAGCAAAGCAGATGGAACGCTATGTCGAACGCCGCCAACACAAGGAATTCTTTGACTCCTTGAATGCGGTGTATGGACCGAGATTGGAGCAACTGAGGACGCTGATCGATGGTAGTTCAGGCGCTACCTGCACGCAGACTGCAGACATAACACAGATCTGGCGAAATCACTTTGGCTGTCTCTTGAACAACGGTTCAGAGATCGACTGATCTACATTGAACAGCCTCAAGCAGCACGATGTGAAGACGGGCATGGCGGACACACGGACACTGGATGAGACGCAGCGAGCACTTGCTCACCTGCGAAAAGGCAAGTGTGCCGGGGTCGATGGGATCCCGCTTGAAGTATTGAAACACGGCGGACCCGCGTTGGTGACTGCGCTGCACCACTTGGTGCAACGTGCATGGATTGAGGAGAAGGTGCTTCCTGAACTGAAGGATGTCCTTGTGCTACCACTGTACAAGGGCAAAGGAAGCAAGCATTGTTACACGAATTATCGTGGTATCAACTTGCTGAGTTTTGTGGGCAATTTGATTACCCGAGTCCAGTTCAACCGCCTCGTCAGTCAGGTTGTGGAACCTAATGTGGCGGAAGAACAGTGTGGATTACGTTTGGGTCGCAATATTATAAATTTGGTGTTTGCGGCTCGTCAGTTGCAGGAGAAGTGCAGAGAAGGACACTAGCCATTGTAATCGCTTTTTGTTGATTTCACCAAGGCATTTGATACGGTGAACTGCGAGGCATTGTGGCTGGTGTTGGGTAAGTTTGGTTGCCCGCGTAATTGTGTAAGTTTAGTTGAATGTCTGCACAGTGGTATGCGAGCGAGGGTGCAGCTGATTGGAGAGCCCTCGGATGGCTTCAGTTGTCTCTGGTGTGAAGCAAGGCTGTGTCTTAGCTCCTGCGCTGGTTAATATATATCTTCATGCAATGATGTCTTGTGCTTTTGATGCGGCTTGTGCTTACGATGTTCGTGTGGAGCACCGTATTGATGGTGAGTTGCTGAACATCCGACGTTTCGGTGAGAGAACTCTAGTCTGTGAAGCAACTATCCGTATGCTTCTGTTCGCTGACGACTGTGCGTTGTTTGCACACAGCGCGGATGAGTTGCAGCACATGACTAGTTCTTTGGCTTCGACAGCGGCCAAATTCGGGCTCACCATCAACACAATCAAAACTGTCTGTCTCTTTCAGCCTTCACCGGAGGTGCAATCTTCAGTATTGCTGCGGATCAGCATTGGTGTTGAAGTATTGGAAACCACCTCCCGCTTCTGTTACCTTGGGAGTGTGATGTCGACTGATCAGCAACTACACAGTGAGCTGCGTATCTGCCTGTCGAAGGCAGCGGCGGCATTCGGGAAGCTTGTGTACCGAGTGCGTAACAACCATCAGCTTAGCATTGGCACAAAGCTGATGGTGTACAAATCTATGGTACTGTCCGTCCTTCTATACGGCAGTGAAACGTGGACGATGTACCGTCGGTATGTGCGATATCTCGAGCGGTTCCATCAGCAGTGTTTGCGACGAATTTTGCGCATCGGTTGGGGCGACAGAGTTGCTGACACGGAAGTGTTGCGACAAAGTGGGATGTACGCAGTGGGCTGTATACTCTTACTGAGATATCTGAGGTGGCTCGGTCATGCGAGCCGTTTGTATTCGACGCAGATACCGAAGCAGCTATTATATGGTCAGCTGAGTATTGGGAAGCGGCATGTGGGGAAACCAAAGTTACCTTACTAGGGCCTGATGAAAGTGAGCCTCTCACGTTCTAATCTTGATTGCAGGTCATGGGAATCAAAGGCGGTTGATCGGCGTGTATGGCGCGATCTAATCATGAAGGCAGTTGTCGAAGTGCGGGAGGAAGATCTCATACATGCAGAGAAGAAGCGGCAAGTGCGGAAGTGGCAAGCACCGATGGGTTGTACTCCATCGACATCGAGTGCATGGTGCTGTAGCACATGCGGTCGCGAGTGCCTTAGTCAGGCAGGACTAGTGAGCCATGAGCGAGGCCATTCCGGGACCACTACCGAAGCGACGACGGGTCCTGCAGTGAACGTAGGCAGCACCGGCGCAGCGTTTGTAGGCACGCTGCATTCGATTTACTAACCGCGTGCTTGCATGCTAAGTCTCTTTATTTCAGGCGGCGGTTTGCAATTTTTTCCTAATGTTTTTCTTTTTTCTATAAATGCCTACCAGTGCTATCTTCTATAAACATGCGCTCGTCGCTTAAGTCAATTGTAGTTAATTTCGATAACATTTTCGTGTTTGTGGCATTTCCGTAAAATATACTTCCTGACTTTGTGAATTTATCTAGGATTCGCTTGTAAACAACTTATTTCATATGCGCATTAATTTAAGATTCATGTCACCGTTTCCTTACGCATTAGTCGGTTTATTTTCTTTGTTAGCATTCACTCAAGTGATTGGCTGTTGCTTGATATCCCAGGTGTGGCTGCGTTTGATGTGCATGTTGACCAGGTGCCTACCTGTCTATTACCCATCAGCTCGTCCATACTGGCTCTAGGAGACAGTTGGTCGTTGCTGGAGGGGACGGGGTGCACGGTCCTTGTGGACGTGTTAGGCTCGAGGAGTGGTTGAGTGCATTCAGTGTAGGTCGGACTACCGTCCAGCCACCGCCTTCTGTGTGATTGATTCCCAAATGCAGCGTTCTTGTGTTTTCCTTTGTAGGAGTGTGGGCCGGCTCTGTTGATGAAACATGGCTCCCATCCACATGCCTCCCGGTCTTATTCCTTCTGGTTTACACTGGATATTGGGTGTGTAGTTGGAGCTGTGGGTGGTGCAGCGCAAGTCACCCATGGTCCCTCTGTAGGCGCAGTCGTCCTTTTGCTGGCCACAGTGACAGGCAAATCCGGAACCGGATGTCGCGATATATATATATATATATATATATATATATGACTCCCTCATGTTGGTAGCTACATTGCGCTATCAGGATTCACATACTCGGAAGGTACTTTCTTGTATCAAGGAATTATCGACTGGTTTTTCGTGTGTTATCGCACCTTTGAACTCACACATGAAAGATGTGGTGACCCAGATATGGACGTCACGTTTGGAACTGATCTGAACTAATCGTGTGTTTCTCCATTCCGAAATTCGTCATTTGTGTGTGCTTTAGCTACTCAACGATTAGGATATCTATGAGGCTTTATATGCACTGTATTTGTGTAGTAAGTTTTGGCTCCGGAAATTTTCCGCAGAAAAATCGCAAGTACTTGGGTAGGTGCGTTCATTTCGATGGCCCTATCACCCTTGCAGGTACAAATATTCCAAGCTACATTTTAGTAAGGGACCGTGGGGTAATATACTCTACCTCCCTTAAGTTTCACGGGCTGCCTCGTGCCAGATAACAAAGACAAGGCAACTGAAATCCTACATCACGAAATTCTTTCTTTTTCTATCCGGAGCTCAAGGTACGTTTATTATGAGACCTATGCTAGAGTACTGAACAATCATCCACAGTCACCTGCTTAGGACAGATCGAGTAGCTCTAGGATATTTCCGGCAGTCATTCACGTAGGTGCTCATTGGACAACTTATCGATTTAAGTTATGACGATCGCTGTCGCAGCCTTCGATTAGACCCTTGGTGGCTGCACCTACTAAGTAACATTCTCTTTCTTCTTTTTACAATATTATACAATGTCGGGCATACACAAGTTAAATAGTCATCACCTTTCAAAATTCCCCTACCTAACCCATAAGAAATAGGGGTTACACACTGCTCAAACAAAAGGGGAAACTAAAAGTCCTTTCCAACTTTCTTCTAGTAAGGTAGGCTCATTGATGGAACAAGCTGGTATTAAAACTAAGGGCAATTGAGAACCTAGCCAAATTTAGAGTGAATTTGGAGGCTTTCCTCATTATGCCCAATACAATGAAATCCTTCAGATTTTAAGTACATACAGATTTGTTGGTTGCATCTGGACCAATGTATGACAGTTGATACAGGTTTAGCTCATCCCAGCACACCGGTTCTACACGGAAATGCCAACCTTGAAAACCCACTTGCAGGTGAAGAGAAAATACCTGTGCATCTTACTTCCAACCACTTCGTTTGCTTTCACTATTCTGCTCGGCAATGCCAATCTGACAACTCGCGCCTTCAAGTTCACTTTGAAAAGAGGAGCTAACCCACTGATAACTTGAAACCGGTATTACTTGCTTTTTTGTAAAATATTATCACGCCAACCTATATAGTGACACCCTGCAAAGTTGTGAGGCAGGCTATTTGTTTAATTAATTCTATTATTTCCATACTTTCCTTTTTATCTTATTTCCTCATATGCTTCTGTTTTTCTTCTTTGTTGTTCACGTCCGGGCCGTTCTCAGAGGTGGTCGAATAATGCTTCCAAGCAGAATGTTTACGCACACAAGGCGGTTAGCCAAAGACCCGCTGGTGAACATGAAAAGGGTGTTGAACAAAAGACAGTCTGAAATGTTGAATGCACACCTAGTGACATATACCACCAATTCCGATTAATTCGGTCATCATTTGCACACACAAAACAACAATGAATGACGAATGGGCAGATTAGCTTGGAAAACAACCCCAAGTGATAATACAAATCGGTGGTGGCTAGCTTGCGTTTAAGCCACGCTGACGCACGATCAGATGGGGTGTGGAGGTGCGGGACTACTCCGCATGGAAGCAAGTCGCAAGTCAACAGTCCCAACTATGACTGTATTACTTCGCTTGGTCTTTCTTGCTTTATTTTCCTCTTGGCCAAGAATTTCATGTAAATCTTCCTATTGTCTTACCGATTTCACCTCTTAATTTATTCCTTAGACTAAGTTCTTATTTTACAATAATGTCCTTCCTTACATTTCTATCTTCATGCCAGTAATCGGTTAGCTCTCTGTACGCATTCTTAAGCACCTTGTGTTCAATAATTTGTACATGACCGTAGTTTGCTGACCACGCCTTTATGAGCGTGTCTAGCATCGCACAGAAAAGTGTTTATTTATTTATTATCCTCTCCTCCCACGTCAACACTAGCTCCTCCGTTGCACGGCTGCGCAAGTCATAAATCTTCACCTAGAAACGAAGGCTGGAAGAAAAACAACTGAGCCCATCTAGCCTCACAACAGCTCCGTAATAAACAACACACCTAGTTTTATCAGGTCAATCCGATATCTAGACACTTCACTCTGCCTTAACTCGATCCTATGTGCTAACGCGGCTTTGAAGATTTATATGCAGTTAGATTGATGCATTAACCCTAGCTTTCTATTTCCTTTCTCATATGAGTACAGTTGCACCAGGTACAGATACTTTGACTTGCAGTACTCTAGACTATTATACACATTTGTGCTAATCGTCTAATATTGATTCAGGACTACAATCACTACATGCCAGTTCATGGTTCTTCCTGTTCCATGAACCCGCCGCCTCTATGATATCCCCGATCTGCACCAGAAAAAACTGCGAATGCTCATGTTCTGATAGGAAATGGCGTTGAAGATATTCCCAAAACTTACTTATTGCATCTCTGCATAACCTCCAACCGTTAAGAGGCCTGTATGCGTGAGCACGTTGCATATGTAAATACATTCCATCTCTTTATGAGCACGGCTTTTCGGTAACAATATACATCATTATTATTATTGTTATTGTTATTATTATTATTATTATTATAAGACCCGCGACCATTCACTTTCACGTCAATGGTTAGAATCATTAGGGCAACAGGGGTGAGCGACAGTCACTGTAACCAAATGACTAGCTGTCTCATAGCGTGACATTCATGCTCCACTGTCACGCGCGTTTTCAATGAGCAGTAGACACCGTTAACTCCCATCTATCGTCCAGTGCCATTACAAGCTACTTCGGGTGATTACTGCTTTCTTGTGAGCATTAATTTCGGAGCTGGTCCGTCGCAGCGCTGTTAGACAGTCAAAGCACACATCCAGAAAAGCAGTGCATGGGCAGTTTCGGAGTTGCTCTCACCCAAAACTGATACTCCATGACCGGTTTCGTCTTGATTTAGAATCCTCGGCCACATGGTCGTTTGGGGGACAAGTTAGTGGTGTGCAATGTATGATGTATCTGTCGGTAGCTGATTGACCAGACCAGAACCAGTACCTCAGGACATCCTCGCGCTCCTGCCAAAATGTTACGATAGGCAAGACGACAGTGGTGATGAATTTATCATCGGTGACTTCACCACGTATACCATCGAACTGCGGGTAACTTTTGTCACAACATTTAATGGCATCGATGTTTATCGCAGTAGTGGGTGAGATTGCATTTCTCTAACCTTACAACGGTGCTTTAGATGAGCGCATTGTTGGCGGGCTAAACTGAAGAAAATGAGAAAGAGAGAAAACGGTTCTTGTAACTTATTATCCAAGTATGGTGAAAGCATTGGGTGAAGATGGTTTATCACCCAGTTGAATCGGCCAAAGTATTACGGACTGATGGTATTATTCGGCTTACGATCGAATGTATAGCTCCTGCTGAACACGAACGTGTAAGATGTAAGGTGGATCTACTGTTTGCAATAAATGAGGCATGATCCTCGTTAGAAAGTAATTCTTGTGAATTAGCACAGAATTAGCAAATCTTGCAGCTGAGTAAAATGAAATTACACTCCAGTTCGATATTATGTTTTTCATCAGCACACCCAAAAAACGGGTTTTCCAAATGCGAACAACTGTCTGATTGGTAGAATGAAACCTGCTGTTAACCAATTGAGGCTAGAAAGTGAACACAAATATATACGCAGTCCTTTTCCAATTGCGTCTAACCACACAAGTACAGGATATACTCCTAAGAGTATGGATATCAAGCACCATGAAAATAGTTCGGGATAAAAAACGTTAATAGGCACAAATAGTTCAAGGAAGACTGTTGGATACATCGCATTTGCCAACCACGTAGTGATAGAAGTGCATTGGAAAATGCGTTCATAAGCCGCTTAAACTCTGCTGTGAGTTGAAATGGTTGCGAATATTCGTAGCTCGGGATGTGCATGCGTATGCCACAGCTCTAACCACGGTGTTGCGATCTAACGATCTTATAATACCATTCATCTAATGCCTGATTTGCTACGATAATGGAATTTTACAGTGAGTATGCATCGTAAACCTTTGTGGAAAGATGAAGCTATGCGGCGCATTCAAAGTTGGATTTGGAGTTCCCGTCCTATGGTTGGATTGTGACACACAGTTTCTATTGGGTTTTCGGTTCACATTGAAGTAGACCTCAGTCATTCTGCTCACAAGAACCGTATCCGAAATTGAGGTGTTTCGGTGTTGCCCCTCCCAATACTGGCACACCGTGACCAGGTTCGTGCTAGTTTGGACTCATGAGATGGAGGGTGCATGAGCTGGGTTGGAACTCGGGCCTTTGTGGTTAATGGCTGACGACTTGATCATTATGCTACTAACAGCAACCTAACCACACGGCGGGCGCTCCAAATCTATCGTTGAATTACTTACCACAGTACCAAGCGTTGCTCATATATTTTAGTGGCATAGTGATCAAGGCATCGGTCCCTAGGCTATAAGTTCAATCCCAGCTTAAGCTATCTCCGTCTGATGAGTACAAACGAAGAGGAAACTGACCATGAGTTGTTAGTGCTGGGAGAGGCAACACCACCTTTCTAATTTGCTACGCACAGAGCACAGCGTATGCGTATAGGAGGGTATAGTGAAGCTAGGTAGCAAGAGATAATTGGCAAATAAAAGGCACTTGAACTCCGGAGCGGCTTACGAAGCACACCGCAGTCTGTAAAAAATACAACCTCGAGACCAACGCCAAATGAACGTGACCTGTTGGAACCACTTGCAAAGAAGAAGCGGTTAATGCTAGGGTTATCCTAATCTCTGTCAAGTGGTCAAGTAACTACGTTCAAATGAAGCCGAAGTCTACCCAAACCATAGCGCACAGTTAACCGTATGTGGATGACTTCATCTCTCCTCAAAAATGGGAATGACTCAGTTCAGTCGGTGATGCGTAACATAGAGTAGCAGCTAACAAGGAGAGTTGTGGCTCAAGATGCAGCTTCTCGTTCTACTACGGCAGTTACGCAGCTCGGTTGGCTCACCAGATGAGGACAATACGTTCGTCAGATTTCCGGCTACCGAAACTATCGCCTTGAAAGCTCACGACGATGGATGCGTAACTCGCAGGCTTTCCTTGTGCTTGAAAGAGATCAACATCCACTGCAATCACCTTGCACCGGGTCACATAGCACAACCTTCACAATGGCGAACGGCAGATAACATCAGTTTATGGAAATCCGCTGACTCAGACCAGCCTGTATGCGTGACGATACAACGCGCGATGTGCTAATCCTGCGGATCACCCTGTCGCTCTCTGGCACAGCTCGCCACGTTCAACATCCGACTTCGGCTAATAGCACACAGTTACTCGAGCTTTATCGTCTAGTGCTACCCTGTTGCTCGTCCTGCCTATCGCTGTGATGGAAGGGTTCCTAAATAAGTCTACCTGCTCAACCATGTGTGTGTGCTGGTTTAAAACATACCACATATACACACTAGACTTGTGTTAGCCAAGGAAAGCTTGAAAAACACGACAGATCTATAACTTGAAACAAAATTCGAAAACCCCGCTTGTATGTACTTGTTTTCGTCGTGCATATGCGCCTGTTGTTGCTTTTACCATTTTACCCACACGTCTGAAGCTCCCACGTATGCGGCATATTTGAGGTCTAATCGCGGACACAGGGAAGCAAACGCAGGATGCAGATGGAAGCGGTTCGAGGTTAGGAATTGTGAAATGGGTCCACACTCGAGGGCATCATATGATGATATCCGAAATGGAGGTATTGTAGTGCAACATTCCGGGTCATCCAGTCTTTGTTGCAACCTAACGAACCCATGTCATTCACATCACGTTACAAGTAGCTGAAATATTAGTGCTGGTGTGGACATTCAGCATCAATTTATCATTATATGGCGCGCCCGCATGTCTCAGTAATCTGCCCCTTAGGGAACTCGACTCACACATCATCATAATTCTCGAGGGATGTTTCTGATCAGCATTCCGAGTGCGGATCATGGATTCAACCCAACGAATATTTGATGTGTTGTGCGCTCCGCCGTATTTTGGCTATCTGCTTTAGTAATATGCACACTGCCTCTTACTTACTTCGCAGGATTTTGCCAAATACTTAATACCCGAGTGACAGAGTTGACGTTCGCCTGCCATAGATTCCAGCGGCTATTTAATATGTCCAAAAGTAATCTGCTGTAGTTTTCATACCCGCTACCTGATATTGGAATTGAAACAGGTGTGCGCATTATATACGTCATGTACTAATTTCACAGATCCACTAATGACTATTGTCACAATTCCAGCACTGCAGTCTACGAGAATCGTTAAGTACTTTCTGTTTTTGAAGTGAGAAAAGGCCCGTACGATACAGATAAATGGACGAAAGTCTCCCTAGTGGCCACAGACATAGATCTATTGTGACCATTGTTTTCGAGGAAGCAGATGGCTAGTGTGGCAGATGAACGATTGCAATGGCTATTTTTGGTGTTGAGAACCCGCATTGCAGTCCCGTAAAGGATAGCCCGCTTGCAAGTGACAGAGTAACCAGCCGGTCTCAAGGGTGCGTCTGATTAGAGAATGTTACCAGCTCAGGGTGCAGTGTGGAATGTTGGTACGTTCATCAGACAAGCAAACCACCCAGTCCGGGGAAAAGCATAAACCCCCCGAGTACGCGATTACCTTAAGTGGGCGAAATTAAAGTAAGAGCGATGGTCTTGGACATAGAAGCAAAATACAGTAGAAACGAAAATTACCCGGCCACTGACCTTATCCGTTTGACTGTTCATTCAGCGCAGCATGTAAGTGATTTCGCATACTCTAGTTGAACTGAAATCAATTATTCACATTACTCGCAGAAACAGCGAAGTGACGGAGGTCAGAGTTGATTGAAGACGCCTGCTACAATCATCGTTGTTCACAGGGATCCAAAAAGCCATCAGCAGTTTCGCTTACAAAGTAACAAATGTTTCAAACGATAAGGTTGTATCCACAGTAAAGCGGATCCTGTATATCCGTTTGGCAGCATCTAAGTCCGCTTTCGCCGCTGCTTCAATGTCCGAGGTCTGCACTAGTGAAGCGCAGACTTCCGTTGTCCATACATGTAAATGCCAGTGGCTCGAAATCAGTCTTGAGATTAAACTGACCACTCCCTTTCTGTTTCCGAATCAATGCACAATAACGAGGAAGATTTTTCGAAAGTGCTTGAAGCGCGGTCCGACTTTTATCCCATGCGCTGCGTCAGTGACCGTGATATTAGTGATTCCCCAACTGGTAGATTGCTGCCGTTTATCACATGAGCACCACTCAAGACCCGCGAAGTCAAGGGCAGAGTAGGTGTAAAACACCGGAAAAGTGTCCCCATACTAACAAGTCTGTTCAGAAATACCTCGAGTTAATTCCACAAGTTGCCGAGGTAATCGTTGGTGGATTTTGTATGTGTTACCCGACATGTTTTGTACTCATGGGCGATTTGGACAGTGTCGCAGCTTTCGGTGTTGCCTGCCTAAAAGCTGAATTTCCTCCGTATGCCCATGTCAATCCACACGATTGCCCCAATCGAGGGGTGATAGTAAACAGAGAATCGATGCAGTGTCCCCATCAGTGAAAGCTTCCTAAGAGGAATGCGCTTGATCTAACTTGCACCCGTTCGATTCCTGGACGGGACTCCACGCGCCCGTTTGAGTGCTCAATGCATTCTGACCTTGGCTTTGAGGTTAGACGTATGTATCGTTCCCGGCGAGACCGTTTGATTTCAAGCTTCGCATCGCCACCTGCTATGGAAAATGTCACAATTTGGCACCATATACCCTTTGCATGTTTGGTTTAAATCATATCTTACTGATCGCACTCAACAAGTGTAAATAGGTATTCATAGGTCATCATCGCTGCCTGTTACTAGCGGTTTGATCCAAGGAATTGTCCTTGGTCCGCTGCTATTCTTGATGTACATTAATGACATAACAGAAAGTATTAAAATAGTACAGCCTACCATTGTGCACAAGACATTAAGGTGAATTACACTTTTGATCCTAGAAATCTGGAACACACTTTGGATAAGATCCGTGGTGATTTATTAGCTCTCGAAAGATGGTGTAACAACTGGCAAATGCCATTCGTGGTGGATAAATGCGGGATCTTAGCATATCGATGCAATTTAGATGCGGAGATCCTTTACCTGTGGATAACCAATTCCATTCCGCAACAAAATAAGACTTAGGTATTCATTATTCAAGCATCCTCAATTTTGGGTAGCAGATCGAATTCCTAGCAGCCAAAGCTCGCCAAACAGCGCGGTTAATTTTCAAATTACTGATATTGTGAGATTCCAAGCTGTATATGTTCAAAATCTGCGTCCGCCCTCTTTTGGAATACTGTCCAATGATATGTACTGGTTGTAGGACACGTGAGCGTCTATGCTTGGAGAATGTGCAGCGTCAATTCACCAAAGCCCTATTTACCTGGTCTCCAACACCAAACTATTCAGAACGCTGTATTCTGCATAAATTAGAGCCGTTGTTACAAAGGTTGAAACTGGCCTAAAGTTTCTATTCGACTTAGTGAACAAACGAGTATTTGCCCCGCACACTAGTATACACTCCATTCGGAATTGAAGGCACAACATTTGGAAGAAGAGAAAATCGCTTCTCACAAGTAGAACAAAAACGAGTGTACGGTGGAAGTTTTATCTGACCAAGTAGTACTCGGAGATTTGGAACAGACTATCTACTGAACTGCGACTATGTGAGTCTAAACAATCGTTTGGAAAAATGCTGGATACGTACCTCACTGTGTTCCAAGTCAAAGAAGTTATGAAACTGCACGGCAGAGTGGAGTCAATACATGGAGAAGAGGTTGAAGTATAGCTGTAAGGGACAAGTGCACGATAATATGTGCAGACTATCTGGATAATATCTTCTTTAAGCTTATTTCCATCCCAAAACCACGTTATCCCGCTTTTCGCCATGTGAAACGAATGTTTTTCTCTACATTTGATGCGCACTGCTAATTGTTATTACTACTTTTCCAGAGAAAACGACTCAACTACCTGTGGTAGTTCTTGATGCTCTGTGAAGTCCATGTTCGGCACGAATTACTTTACAATTCGATTGTCTGGAGTCGCTGGATCTCTCTCAAAATCGTTCACAGAGCCATCTTTTCCATATTTTTATGTTCTCTATGTATTCCCTATTTACAATCTGAAGCAAAACTTGTCGGATATATATCACCCACTTATCATTATTTGTGTTTCACCATCTATATTTCTTTTCCATTGTTGACTACGACTGGGTCGATCTCCCGAGGTGATGGAATGAAGTTTCCGGACTATTTAATACAACCATGTGTGGCGAATTGTCACAGACCTATTGGTGAGTAGACATATGCCTACTCAAGGTAACTTGACACACACGCGTCGAGTGGAAAAGGTGTCAAACTTAAGAGTCAGAAGCCGAAATGGGCTGAATGGCCTAAAAGAGTAGTAAAAGAAACGAAAAACATGAGAGCTCACTTATCTTTGCGAGCCTATTACTCATTATATATAAGAACGGCCATAAAAGAGCTAGTATGGTGATGGCTCGCTTGCTGTTGCGCCACACCGACACGAAGTCAAATGGAACGTGGCAGTGCGGATGAAAGATATCGAGGAAATACCCCGCATGGAAGCAGATCCCCAGGAGTCGGTTCCACGGTCAGCCGTATTAATTAAATTGTGCTTTTTTCAATAACCACTTTCGTCCTGCTTTTAAACTCGGCTTCTTTTTACCATTTCTACCAATTTAACTCTCCATAAACCTGATTCCGGACTCTTCCGGAAAATCTGAAATAACATGTGCATTTTGAGATCATGTTTACAATATGATCAGTTCAAGTAGTTGGCCTGTAACTCGCACATTCGAGAAAGATACATTCACATTTCCCTTGTTTAGAGCTGGCTGCACTCTCTGAAAGCAATCATTCCGTGGATGCCTTTTGCAAGGGAATCCCCACTGTCATCGCGGAACTCAGACCCTATCACGTGTCGTTGCTCAAGCCCAAGTTTGCTTTGCCAACTTCTCAATTATGGTCATTTCTATCATATTAACGCGGACACCCGGTCTGCCTTGCGCGGTCTCATAAGCGAACTGGACACTGATAGGGATATTTCGCACATGGTAACACTAAGCCATTAGCACTGCCTCGCATGACACGTCCATGCCCACCTTAAGCCCTCAGCAGTCTACTCCCTATGTGGACCCGGCAAAACATCCGGCGTGCATTAGAGCTATGTATCCAAAAACTCCATGGAATTGCTATGGAGTGACGGCCTACAACTCTCTGGTTCCTACTGCTTCACCCTAGCTTTTCTTTTCGAACGCTGCTCGCGTATCTGGGATTCCATGCACATCCAAACTCATACCCTCAGCTGTTGGACTTTGCAACCGCATGGTATTCGTCGAAAGACCGGCTCCTCCGGTCGATGAAACTTCCACCTCCTCGTTAAGACAACCTCCTGCCTTCCTTTCCATCGCAAAGCTATATCTGAAAAGCGACTGGTTGATCGAGCAGATATTAATAGAGGCTGCTCCCAAAATACTTGCTTTGAAATTGAATCTGGTTGATGAGTGCGAGGAAGATCAGCCATGCATCATGTCGGTCTACTAAGGCTATCAAGACATAGCTGTTTTCTTTGAATCTTCAAATGAGTAGCACTCCAGTGATGGCTGCTCCCACCCAAAACGCCCACGAATATCCTGTATGAGTAACCCCAATGATCAGTATGACGCCGAAGACACATCAAAGCGAGCAAAATGCTGTGGCATGGAACGTGAATCATTTTCTCCTGATATTCCGCTAGATAGCGGCATTTTTTATTCATGCGAAAATGATCCCCAAGGTGCTGTTCCAAACGATCTACCTGGATGTCCTTTTTCATTTGGTGGTTGCAACACAAACTCCTTACCATACGGAATTCTTGGTCTGATGGTCCATAAAGGAGTGAGCCTAGCTAGCAACACTGGCTCTGGGCACGTGGGACCTGCTGAGTTGGACTTGATGCTCGCCAAAGTTGAGTTTGTCATAACTGTTCACAGTCCGTAACCCGTAGCGTAGCATCCTGATGCCAACCGTCATGCACATCGCTAGAACTCACTTGTAACTCGACGAAACGGTAGGGGACGCAAAACAGGCCCACTTATTCAATGGTCTGTAGCTTCGCTCCCAGTTGAAAGTGTCACCAGATCTTCAAAACTTCCTAAAGAAGCTGCAGGCGATGAACGGTTAGCCGGATTTAGTCCACCTGTTCTCTGCTGAATAACAGTCTTGATGTAGCTATCCGCTCTAGTGAAGAAGCGATCGATCGACGTGATGCGCTGCGCATGCACGCTGCGGGTAGACTATCGTTCATATCGGAAATGGTGAGCGAATCGGTCGCTCGTTCATTTCCTACATGACCATGGACCATTCACGCGTCGGCTAATCGATCGTGTGAGGGAGGTGACCATACAAGTCGAGCAAGCCATATTTGACATCCAATCATGAACTGTTTAGAATTTGTGCAGACCATCTGCGCATTTGTGCAGGACTATACGTGCAATACCGCTATGTTCAAAAAGAAACCGAACTTTTTAGATGGCGCGACAACCGACAGGCGGAGCGCGCTGCGGCTACTGAGTGCACGTAGGGGCTCGTTTAGACGACGAGTTGCCATTTGCCGCATTTCGCTCTTGCCGTTAGTTGGCGATCAACAGCCACTGAAGTGAGAACGTGCACAAGCTGTTTATCGAACCAGTGTCAAAATGATGGGTGTGAAATTCTGCTACAAACTTGACAAAACTTTTGCAGTCATCTCCATAGCTCAGCCAAGCATACGGGAAGGACTGTATGGGTCGCACGCAGTGCTAGAAGCGATTTGAGCGTGTTGAACACGGTAGAATGTCGGTCGGTGGGGGATTCCAAGCCTCAGCAACCTCCCACATCAACAGACGAGGATCACTTGGAGAGTTCGCGTTGTGATCCGTGGAAACTGTCTACTAACTACTGAAGAAGTTACTGACAAAATTTGGATGCTTAATGTCAGTGCGCAACTCGTGCTGCGATTTTGGTTGCCGACAAAAATACAGAACCATGTTGGAATCAGTTAGGAACTGCTTGCCACTGCCAATGAAAACCTCTTAAGAACACCGTATATATTATACACAATCTGTGGTACAGATATTGTGTCATCGGAATCATGGCTGAATAGGAAAACAATATGAATAATAAGAAAAGAGCAACAACAAATGCTTTTTTGTCTATTTTACCACTCACAGTTTTTGAAATTTTTTTCAGTTTGTTCTTTTTTATGGGGAGGAAGAAGGGACACCGCAACAAACCGATTCACACGCCTGCCATTGACATCGATCTTGAGCCATGGCTTCCAAGCTCTTCAACCAGCAAGTATCCCCAACCAGGTAGTCGACAACAACCGGCCGAGGCCAACTGTTTCGTCAGCTTTTTCATGCGGCTTCTCCATGTTGTAGGCTGTCCACCAGACCGTCTCTTCCAGCCCTGTCCAGCAAGTGCAAACAATGCACAACGGGGGTAACGCTGGACAGGCATGCGCAATACGTGTCCCAACCACCGCAGTTGATGCAGTGAGACGAGCTCCTAGAGTGAGTGGCTCCCACGTCCCAAGACACGCCGTCTAACTTCCACATCGCTTACGTGGTGCTGCCACCACACACGGGCAATGGACCGCAGACAGCGGTGCTCGAAGACGGATAGCCTGCGCAAGTCATCTTTACGAATGGGCCAGGTCTCGCATCCGTACAACAGTACAGCACGAACAGTTGCACAATAGACCCGTCCTTTGATGGAGAGACGAATGTCGTGGCGACGCCACAAATGCCTCAGCCTAGAAAAAGCGAGGCCTGCTCTCGAGATGCGCATCGAAATCTTGTCTCCAACAGCCCCGCCAGCAGTGATGCAGCTCCCAAGTAGACAAAGCTCTCCATAACCTCTAGTGTCTCACCAGCAAGAGTGAGTGCAGGCAGAGGCACCTGCCAGTCTTGGAAGAGAGCCTTGCATTTAGATGGCGAGAACTACATGCCGTACTTTGATGCTTCAATCGCCAAGCGGTTTAATACAAGTTGGACGACGTGTGGATCGTTACCCAGCAAGACGATATCATCAGCATAATCCAAATCAACATTTCAGCATTTGCGACTTCCGTTATATGGGACGTGCAATCCGTCGCACAAATATTCATAAAAGGTAATGGCGTTTCGAAGAATTCCTGGATACCATGACTGAGCCTGTGCTTGGCTCGAGACGACAGGATATGGCTCCCAGCCGGCACGAATGGCGCGCTTGCTGTTGTCACCTAGTCAGAGTGCCTATTTAACGCGTCTGATGCTGAGTCATCTGTGGTAGTAAGGCTGATAAAGACGCCGGGCAGTGAGTCGCCGTGAAACTGTTTCGCCGGCAATCAGCTGTTTGTGAACCTGTGCCGATTACATAGTGCAGGCAACCTGATGCAGGAGCGTTTACTTGGGGCATTTACGTCTCGTACTAGGCTTTCCTTCTCCCCTTGTATTATTCCTCGTTCCATGGGTCATCATGATTGTTCAACTGCGAAGCATCAGGGCAAATGACTGATGTACCGTTGTTGTTGACGATGACTATTATCGACAAGCACTATCCATCGGTCATGCAATCAGAAATAAGAAATCCGTGAGAGCGGCATGGACATAAGATGGGTCGCCCGCCTGAGACCGAGTAATGCTTAGAGGACAGAAGCGGGTCTGGTGACTATGACGCGCATGTCTAGGTGAGAGGTATCGCTTTCCGTCGCAAAGGATTGAATTTCGATGCCTGTCGCTCACGAGACCCTTGACGCCAAATGGCCACCGTCTGCAGATGACTCGCGTTGATGCAAAATTGTCAGTCGATCTGGAGCACATACCCGGATTCTGTTAGCGGTTTAATATGCAACTCCGATGCTTCTCGATTCTTACATGTGCGAACAATCGGTGAAACCCAAAGAATAATATAAAGTGCAGCATCGGCTGTCACTGGCAAACTAAGTAAGTCGTGAAAATCATCAGTTTGTGCGGTGAACATAAAAAGGCAAAAACGACAGCAAGTCCGCTAATAACGATGTTCCTGAGCCGATGAGGCGCTCCCTTTGATTCAGTTAAACAAACAGCGCGGGAACGCACCGTAGCGCAGTCGACGTTAACCCGTCAGCAGAGTCGTGCGACCATGCTGTTGCGTTTAACGAACGAACCGGTTAAGTTCGTTTCCGAATGACCGTCTAGTTCGTTTCTCGGATCCAGGTGCTCACCCCGGATTGGACACTCCCATCAAGGATACAGCCCCCCGCCCCCAATAGGTAAATGAGAAGGCATTGGAAATTGCAGTTCCTCATCACGTCATCGGAGGGTGGTGGCGACTCACCAGCTGTTCCACTTAACACCACACAGAGAACTGAGGTGCAGTCAAGGCGACGGATATCGACCGTCGCACCCAATTTCTAAGTAGGTTCAATGGGCTTCGCACAAAAACCTACAGGGCATTAGCCTATTTATCATGGTCTCCAAAGATTCCGTAGTAGGAATATTGTGGGAGGTAGCTGGTTTCCTGGAAAATCGAATCGGCGAAACCCAAGCTGGCTTACGCCACGGTGAGATCCGATAAACCATTTAGTTAAACTATGCAAGATGTCGAACAGTTCCTTGTATATGATATAACTTAGTCGTAGTTAAGAAGCTGAGCATAACCCTCGAATCAGCTGACTGCGCACTTTGCAGCGTGCTGGAAAAGCCGCTCACCAGTGTGAAAACCCTATACCGAGACTCCTGCGACAGTCCATCTCTGTGTACAAAGTTGTTACTTGAATACGTGATACGCGGGATGTAACAAGACTACACTAGTCACCTTTCCTCCTCAACAATATGGCCGAAGGGATCATAAACAACCGGCTTGCGAATTCCCTGGGTAATCAACTAAGAAACGCACCGCATGTGGACGATACGATTCTTTTGGGGTCGAGGCCAACTGTTGTGCAAGTGTTTCGGATTGACCGATACAAAGGAACTGCACGCCTGGACAAGCGCTCTATACTTCCCCAAGTGTAAGACACTGTCGCAGAAGTGGGTCAACAATTCACTGTTCCTCACACAATTCGTGAGAAATTATTCGAAAAGTTGGATCAGTTCAAATATCTCGACAGCCATGCAACTTATGCAGCTTAAAGCGCTGAATAAAGGGTGCGTATCGGCTAGGCTCGCATAGACCCGTAAAAGCTTGAATCATATATGGGAATGGTGAGATTCCAGCATATTAGTGCGGCAAACATGAAAAGGCGCGTTTTGATCAATGTCTTAAGCAAACCAAGTGAAGTATACTATTCCTAGAGGGGGACAAAACAGTCACAGCGAGACAAAGTTACCACCTTGGTGACTGTTATGGGTGTAAATCAAACGCGAATCAGCCGGCGGTCTAGTCCGCGGAATTGTGACACAAAGACAGGGGATAACAACCACGGGCTTACGGTGTCGTAAGGTGCGAATGACTAAACTGCGCAGATAAACGAACAAACTCCAGAACACACATTATGGGGTGAGCGGTTGAACTAAACTGAATGAACTAACACGACGGCCAAGCAAGCCTCGCTCTATTACAAAGAGCTGTTCGTCTGATACTTCAGTTACAGTCTTTGGCCTATGCAATTTTGACAACTGGCTATGAAATGCCGGTCTCAAACGAATGCCTGATGCGCCTAACAAAATCAGAGCCGGCCCGTAGCCTAATGGTAACAATCTTCGAGCCCACATTGGGGCAGGACAACCCTCGCTGTATCCTTAGCCCACATGCGACCAGTAATGGTTGCGTGGCAGCGAACCGTCAGTATTACGTACCGGCGTACTGCTGTTGCCTGACAAAACCAGAAATGGAATCCTAGCACGAAAAAGCGCATCAGTTAGCTAGTAAAGTAAAACAGCGGGATGCACTGTAGTGGCAGCTGGCGTGCGAGAGAAGCAATGACCCCAGGCCGACCCTTGCTCGCACGCGTAAATAGCCACAAATCGACTACGAATGAGCGTATCGATGACACTAAGCAAATAATTGATTTAGGATGGCGAGAAAAGAATTCAAGTGAATGTCATGAAAGGAACTACCGGATGAAATACGCCAATTTGTGCGTGATACGAGATATAAAATGGACCCATGTTTAATGAACAAGAAAAGGTTAATCGAAGTCCAGACTTTATTTTTGATTCACGGAGGGCTACTTCGACACCCAATGGCTGCTCACTAGTCTACCTTGGTAAGAAAAACATGTCGCTAAACGACTGATGTTGAAAATACCCATGCACAGTGAGGGTAGCGTGACAAGTGGCACACCAATACTCCATATCATGCCTTGCTGACAGCAACCGGAAGCGGTAGCATGCGGAGTAGGATATTGCTGTGGAGTTCAAATCCGTGGAGAAGCGGGAATTGGAACGCGAGGTAAGCCAATGGCATGAACCACTACGCTACGGCTGAAGAGGAGTGGTAGACACACAAAGCATGCAGCTGGTTGCCGTTCGCCTGTAGCAAATGTCCGAGAAGCACCACAATTATGGTATCCAGTACTGTCCACATCCCGTTTGATTGAGTAAGTCGCTGAGACATAAAATCATTGCTTATGTACCAGAGTTCAAATAACCACTCAGCAACACCGCTCGGTTCAAAAACGCCACCTAAAGCACTTTCGTTCGGTCCGAAATTTTGTTGTCCTCGTAATAATACCAGTCAGCTAGAACTAGAAGTCCAGTTTGAAAATGCACATTCCCAAGTATCGATGCTTATACCCTTGTCAGTGTTAGCGGGTGAGCATATTAAATCCACCATGGTCAATACATGCTACCAGTACCTGAAGCACAAACCTCAAGTCAGGTATCTATTGACGAACGCGCAAGAAGACACCGTAAAAGCGCTCAAGCGGGGCGAGGATGTACCGCTTTCAAGGCCAGATAAAGGAGTAGGGATCGTTCTTATAAATACATCTGGCTATATCGCTAAGATGAATGCCATGCTCACCGATCATTCAAAATTCTGGATGATGAAGTAAGACGACAGCTTCAGTATAAAATACAGTCACAAAGCTACCTGAAGCAAGACAATGCGATTTACTCAGTGGTGTCCGAATACATGCGTCCCTTCAGGACAGTGATTCCAAGTCATTATGACTTACCTAAAGTGCATGAAGGACTTCTACTGAGGCCAAGATTACAAATGTGTAATGCTCGACATCACTCAATGGCTCGCTAAACTTCTAGAACCGATCAGAAAAGTTTTATCCAAACAAACCCTCAGAGATAATTACAGCTTCGTAGACTCTATAAGCCATACGCAGTTAATCGGAAAGAAAATGTTTTCTCTAGTTGTAGTGTCACTCTTCACCAATGTTCCGCTAGAGGAGACGAGAGACTACCTATGCGATGCTGTTCAATTGCACCATGTGGATGTCGGCTTCTCGAACGACCGGCTTACAGTTGCTTCTGATGTGTACCAGGAACACATAATCCTAGTTCGACGGGAAGATCTACAGAGAGAAGGACGGAGTCGCAATGGGCTCTCCGTTAGGACCATTATTAGCAGACGTATTTATAAGTTAGAGAACAACTATCTGAACGGAGTTATCGACCAAGTCATCTACTACGGATGGTAAGTGGATGATACATTGTGCATCTCAGATTATCATCTTTGCACGGTAGAAGTAGTGAGGCAATTCAAGTCAGCCCCCGCAAACATAAAATTCACCCTTGAATCTGAGTGCAACAACTAAGTGTCGTAGTTAGACGTTCAGATGAGCCGAAGATCGGACGAGTCTATCCAGCGGAGTGTGGAACGGGCAATATACTCATTCTGCCAACTTCGTTCCACTCGGCCAGAAACGAAAACTCGTGCGGTGCCTAACCGAGCGAGCAAGAAGAGTATGGAGCAAGGACATGCTTCCGGAGGAGCTAAACTTTATACGAAGCCTATTCGATAGAAATGGCTATCCAGAATAGTTCGTTCCGAGAAACATGAAGCTACGAGAAGCGAGTGGTTTCAGTAGGAAAGAAACCGATATACTCATCGTTATCGTTCAAGTGGGACGGGATAGTTGAATCGACGTCTAGGAAGCTTTCTGACGCCATCGCTCAAACGTACTATGCAGCAAGCCTACGGCTGTTACAACTCAGTGCTGACCACAAATTCCAACATCAAGTACTTCTTTCTGTGTGAACTCTTTCTCTTGCTCGTGCTGATCAAGATATATCGAAAGAACTACCAGGAGACTGTCCAAGTGAGCTAGGGAAGACTGTTCAGGTTGACTGTATAGCGGCAAGCACGGTGTCTGCACACCTGGTCGATTCGAACGGCCAGGCCAGAGCGCATGAGGCGTTCCAGATGCCATACAAGAGAGTTTAGATTTCGTCTATTGGCAGCGGCCAAGGCAATCGCCATTAGGCTTCATGACCCTGACCTATGTGCGCATAAGAACTTTGTCCAGAAAGTCACTCTACCCTGTAATATTGACAGTGTGGACAACACCACACACTCTTGATCGCCGTGGGGCCAATCACCTAGCTTGGTCACTTGGACCAGGGATGTCCAAAGTCCGGCCCGTGGCGTCATCATGGAATAATAAATTCAGACTTGGACTTTTTTCGTGCATGTGCAATTTTTGTTAGTAACTGTCAGACTGAATATGGCCCGATGTACTTTTACCTCACAAACAGTTTGGACGCCCCTGACTTAGACCATCTGGATGTTGAACCTGTGCCCTTATCTGATGTTTACATTCATGTCATTCATTTGTGGTGCGTTAGCCTGATGACAATCCAATGAACACGAGCTTGTACGCTAACACTCGTTCTGAATTATGGGTAAATCCGAGTGTACACATACGTGACCCACAAGGAGAACGCCACTCTAGGTCATTAATCTGGGGGATGCTCTTATTGGCATCAAATAGAAGCGGTCAGAATAAAAGCGGAAACCGGTAGTTCAGGTTGCTCTGGTGGCAGCCGAACCGTTCACTGAGCTTGGCAAGTTTGTTGCAAAAACGTTTCGTCATTAATCGAGGTGATATGAACAGTGCGTTGTTGAATAGCGTAGGGTATGGAAGCCTCGATAAGAATGTTACGAAGTAGTGTAGCGTAGGGGAACCTCGATGGGAGTGTCGATAAAGATTGTGGTACAAGAAAACGAGCAAAGAAACCATGGTGATTGTAACAGCCAATTGTGAACGCGACAATAAGAGAATCACAACGCCTTTTAGTTTGAAACGGTGTATCGTGGATGGCCGGTCAACCAATGAGCGGTCAGGTGGCCAAAATAATCGTAAAGAGAAACGGACAATCACAACGATTGCAGACATAAAGAGCGCGCATGATCGTAGTGTGAAATAAACCGTTATTCCCAATTTCGAACGTGATAGGATGTAGCAAAATAAGGAAACGTACTATACAATTATGAGAGTAGAATTGCAACGATTCGAAAAACTTGAACGGTAGCGCAATTGTGTCCATGAGCTGAAAACACTATGCTAAAATGGAATCGTAGGTGAAGGGAAGCCACGAAAAATAAACTGGTTAGGGGGTGCCAACCGAAGGAGGGAGATCATGGACAAGAAAAGAACGAGGCCGAAATAAAAAAAACCGGCCAATGAGACGAAGAGAAGGGAAACACACGATAGTGTGTGCAGTTGGACATACAAAATCCTCCCGGGGCAGAAAATAATAAATAACTATACAGGAACACAATGGTATCTGTGATAATGTGGGCATAGGAATCAGAGTTCCGTATTTCGCTGAACTTCGGCGGTGATAAGGCAAGATATTAAGAAAGACGTACAAATGATCTTCCCAAGGTCATCTCGAGGTTTGCAGTGACCGTAGTCTGTTTGAAGCCCACAATCTGTGCGCCTGAATCACAGGAGCTAGATACAAGGGCATATTGCGGAAGAATAGATAGAGAGCGCTGTATCATATAATGTAGTGGAGAAAGGCGCTTAGGGACGAAAATAGTAAAACGAAAACTATAAATTGAAGTGTGCCTCAAAGACATAAAGATGGAAAACGCGACAGGACAGTGAACCAACGAGGAACAGGTCGATGTAGTTGTGATCATCGTGGGGGTTTGCGAAAATTTTTCACTTTGGTCGGAGGTGGACCTGATGATGATGGCGGAGAGGAGCAAAGTGTACACTCGGAGGAAGAGGATGTGGTAGACACAGAGGACACGGAAGACGACGATGAGATGGAGCTGTGGGCAGAGTGTTTGTCGGCCTCGGCTGCAGAATCGGAGGAGAGTGAGGACGAGTCGGACAGACGAGACTAGAGAAAGGGCAGATACACAAAAAATGTTGGGAAATTCGATTTGGACGACAAACTGCACTGATTTTGAAGTAGACGGAATGTCCAATAAATGAGTTTAATGGTGGAAGTAAGAACGTGCATGCAAAGTCCGCATGTGCCGGAAACGATTTGTCGTGACGTGACTGAGAAGGTGAGAACGGGATTGGTTATGGTAAGCTTCAGAAATCATCGGATCTCAATAACAACTAGGATTAACGCTAAGACATGGAAAGGGACAAAGTACAAAGTTACACATCTAACAAGCACTGATAGAATGAGCCAAGGATCAGAACAGGGGTGACGATGCCCGTTTCATGACATATGCACCAGACAGAACCACAGATTCCGACTTATAAGGGGTCAAAAAGAACCTTGGAAGAAACTGAAAGTAAGTCACAAGGTGGCTTTCACTCGCTTACATCGTGATTGTCTGTGAGGTGCAAGCAGAAACTTTGTTGATATGAATTACTCAACCCTATGGGAATGCTTGAAACAACTTGTAACTGGAGACTAGAAGTGACACAGACAAATAATTAGCCGACACGCAAAACTAATAGGCTCAGTAAACAAAGGTGACTGTTTTTCAAAGTGCGACCAAAGGGTCTCGTCCCGAAGACAAATGGAAAAGTCACAGTACCAACCAAGTGGTGGATTCACCAGTTATGAGAAACCACACACACACACACACACACAAAGACGGTCAAGAAGCGGTGGTCATTATTAGTTTGTAGTGTAGTTGATCTGTAAAACAGGCGCACAACTTGATGTCTGGACGTCTGCTAAGGTAATTAAGATCTGTTGGCCCGTAAGGGTAGGATGGCGCCATGCCGATGATTCCCGAAAGAATGAAACGAGCGTCCGATGCATTTCTAGACGTTTGACAACCTGCCGATAAATTTAGTCGTTCTAACATCACAAGAGCTACACAGTAAGACCAAGTTACCAAAAGCGACTATTAATGTGAGTGGATGTGCTGGCGAGTAATCGCAAGGTGATCAAAAATCTGCTTTACCGGTTGTGGCTTCCTATCGGTTTCGATCTTGGTAGGACGGTTCGCCGCGGCAGAGGCGGTGGTTCTGCTTGAACTTGAGGCCTTGCTGAGGTGACCTGAGCGAACAGGAGAAGAGCAAGCGTTACGAGGACCCGAGTGACCACAAAGTGGATTTTTAAGATCCGGTGGTAACTTTGGAGCGGTTTTGCCCGGAGGAGCCCTACGTTTCGAAGATACATGAGCAGACGGCGGAGCACGGCGGGATTGCATCATTGCGTTTGGTAATGGGGCCAAGGTGCGCATGGAATTTGGGGGACGGCAAGGTTTATCGTGCTGTTTCGATTGCAGGTCACCGTCTCGACGGCCGTCTTTGGACTGCGGCTTTTTATCGTTTTCCTCAGGGATGCGTACTCGATCGCACGATTTTGGAGGTAATGGATGACGAGAGGTATCAGATAATCTATATGCACTGCTCGAGGCCTTTGATGTTCCGTTAAGAGAATGAGAACCGGAATTAAGAGAACGAGGAGCCTTTGTGTGGGACGAACGGTCCAGTTTTTGCGAATTCTTGGATAGCGTTTTGGGTGCAGACCTCGGTGGAATTGGATGATTGCTGCCATCAGTTTCCAAGTCCTAGAAGTGTGAGGAAACAAAGTACATAGTGTGATTACAACACAAGACGTGGCCCATCAAACAAGAGAAAAGCAGTGGCATGGACTCTGAGAAAGGGCAATAGAGTTTACCGAAAGACCCGCAAGGTGGTGAACCTAAATCAGGTTCGAACAGAGGTCTTCTAAGTAAAGAAAATTCTAGAGAACGGCAACAGGTTCGGACAGGTGTAATGGATAACAGAATAACTCTCAGTAATGCAGCTGACGTGTAGTACAGAAGCCAAGTAGTCATGAGATTAGGTGACTCCAGTCACTAGTGACCCTAGAGAAGTGCAGTCGAGCCCAAGCACTTAAGAACGGAGTAGCCCGTGATAGAACGCGTGAGTTACCTAGTGCAGGGCAAAACTCTGCGTACTTAAGACAACACGAGTCTTAGAGCAGAACACAGCGGCATATACGAACCGCACAGATGACAAGCGCAGGCAAAGTGGATGAACGGTAAACTGTTTAGTCCGCACATCACAGGCGCAGATGAAGAAGTGTTTCAAGTAGGAACACAGTCACTTAGCAACAGTAACAGGAATTGTGTTCTTGCACTCAGTGTTGTGCCTCCAAGTCATAACCAATGCACTTAGATATTCCATCCATCTTCCGATATTGCTCCAAACGATCTCCATAATCTTCTGATTCCCGAGTCAACTGAACTCAAATAATCCGGCTACTGGATGAAAAACTCTTGGGTTCATTACTAGTCAACAGCAGCGGGAGTACTACGTGCGGGTGTTTCGTCGCTATACAACGGTAAATAAGGAGGGGCGATTTTGGCAGCAGAAAAAGAAAGATGGTTGGGGACTTCAAGCGGAAGCAAAACATGCCAAGAAAACATACGGGATCTAGGTGCGTTCACAAACAGTAGGCTATTGATGGGAAACAAAGCGTATCATCGTGATCTGACAGCTTGGCTGCGGCCTTCACTAGTTCGCATTATAACTAACCTTACCACAAAGGTATCATACAAACTCTAAGTACGCAGCGATGTTAAGGGGCAACAGCAAAAAAGCTATTGGTGCTGGCTGCGAGCCACACATACTGTGGGTTATGTAGATAATAATCCAAAGTGCGAAAGGAACAAAAAACACAACCTTGTGGTTACGGGGCTCGTTTTTGATATCAAATCAATGGTGTCCACCTCGGACGTTAGAAGAAACAAAAGGAATTTATCAGTGGGCAGTAATCAGGCATACGTGGTGTTACGTTTATCTGTTGATTTAAGAAACTAACATGATCATCGTCACCTGGCACTCATCGACACACGTTAACATTGTATGAAAGAATAGAACGGAATCCCATTACTTATGACGAGGAGCAGAAAAACTGCGGCGAGAAAAAGATATTTCCTGGAGGGCGTTTCGGAATGAAGTCATCGTATGATCCAAGAGTCGAAGACGCCTGAGCTACTCAGATCGAAGTGGCCAAGTTCCACCGGTGTGTGTGTGTGGGGGTGGGGGAGCGGGCGTCACTGTAATACGGTACATGTGGTCTATAAAGATGAAAATTCCTACGTAACACCACAGGTGCTGCAGGTTCACGAGGGCAATTTCAGCTTTCGCCAACCCTGCTGTCATGATAAATAAATGCATTAACTGCGTACCGTTTCCTTCCTGTAAAGGCCAACGCAGAAATTAGTGGCTTGTGGATCTGAAAAGGCACTTTGAAGGCAAAGGCAATCCTAAGGGATGGGGACCATTCCTGACGGCTAGCAAAGAGCTGAGTGCGCTTCCTGGTGCTTGGTAAATAGCAAAGTGTCATGTAGGGTGCAAAGCAACTGATGTCTCTTCAGAGGACTTTGACCTTGGTAGCTGCAGTATGAAGTATTATAATGGAATACCATGCGACGGAGTCTAGGATCAAATGGAACGAAAAACAGGGAAAAGAAATGACTCTGCCAAGAGCCAGTTTCGCCGGAAGAAATCTGGCAAATCGTCGTGCGCTATGACAACTTGAGGTCAGCAAGTATGGGACAAACCAAACGTTCACAGCATTCAGGATGTGCATATGTTGAAGGTAATGGAGTAGTAGACAGAGAGTAACAGGTTACGAAATCGAGGAACATGAATAGATCAGCCTGCGGCGTGCGAGATGTTGCATCAGACCCTGCCACAAAGTGGAAGAGAGATTGATGCAACTACAAAGATGGAATGCAGTGAACATGGAAAGGAGCGAATCTGATAACAAAGCGCTCTCATTGTGGGGCGCGTCCGGGTTCCAAATTGGAGAGACGGAAAGCGTACGGATGGAGTGGCTCGTATTACGGATCAAGCAGTGATCCGTAGCTATTGTTAGTAGAAGAAAAAATGTAGAGGAATATGACTGCCCCAGTGAAGGATGTTGTGGTAGGCCAACAAGGTGGATAATAACCAAAAGGCTCTAAAAATCTTATATCAAGCTAACTATGGCAGGCGATGGGGGTTGGCAAAGTGCTTTAACAGTGCGCAACTCCTGATAGCTAACCATCCCATTCAGATAACAAGATGTCTCAAAGTGTTATGACCGAAAGTATGGTATCGTTAGAAAGTCAGGATATTGTGTAGACAATTTGCTATCACATGATCACCGCCGGCCCGTAACCTTAAGGATCACAAGTCTGCCTTGTAATCCGAGGGCGCGAGTTCGAACCTGCGTAAGGACCGCGCGAGCCTCATAGTATCCTTAGTCCACGTGTTGGTTGGGCAACTGGAGAACAACAAAACGCTTATTCCTAAACAAAGGAATGTGAAAAACGGAATCTTACTGATGACGAAGAAGTGGAGCTGAGGTGGGAAGGAATATATTTCTTGGAAGGTGCTGAAAGGCGTTTTGGAACGGAACCATCCCGATTACTGGGCTTCGGAGAGCGATTAGATGCATTCAAGTTGGGTTTTGACGACTGCAAGTGGACAGTAGACCGAACTTCGTCGCGAACCCGAGGTACACGGGATCCAACTGTTTTGGTCCTTTTTTCCCCAGCGGGAAAACGATTGGATTCTTTAAGCGATACTCTTGCTACCGAACTCTCAGGCTTCGATGAGAGCGAGGAACAAGAAGAGAGCGAACTAGAAGATGAAGTGCTGGACGATGCAGGCTTTCGTTTATGAGAGCCAAATGTTCGAGCGGATGGACGGCCGGAGTGATTTCCGGGGTGAGCGCTGGAATGAAAATCCTTGGAGCCCCTGGTAGGTCTGGATGAGATCCTTGTGGCGTTAGCATGCAAAACAGACTTTGAAGATGATGGATGAGAAGGCTCATCAATCTTTTTGGGACAAGGAACACTTGGATAAGATGCAGCTGGGGAGGAAGTATCACCTGAAAGAACATTTGATAGGATGGAAAGATCACAACAAATTACGATAAACGCTTAGGTGAAAACACATGACTAGAGAAGAGGAATGTGTGCACGGCCACGTGTGTGAATTCGTAGCGCGGAAAAGTAAGATGCAACCGGAAGGGATAGTGAACGTACTCTTCGGCGGTACGGCACCCATGTGTTCAATCGCCTTGCATTCGGACTCTTCGGCTTCCCACTTGGTTGACGATTCCGGACACGAGGGGATGGAGGGTTCTGATAGATGACCACCCTCCAGAGCAAGCAAGCGATATCGTAATTGAACAAAATGAAACAAGATAACTTTAGCTGGTGGGACAACACTGCCATCTAACCAACCAGGGGTTTTCATGCATTGTAAAACCAGCAACGGCAGCTGTAAAACTTGACTGATCGCCTGAGACCGCTTGGCCGGTTGAACTGGTTTATCCCACTGTTTGACCGAGTCAGTCGGAGAATAATCCTTCAGTTTACTGGAAAAGAAATTGAGATTAGAAGCCTAAGTATGCAAATGTGGAAGTCAGACATCTATCGCAACGGAATGGGGGATTCGAAATGAAGGTAGGTTCGATGCGTGTTTAAACGGCGAAATAATGCCAAATGTCGCAAAACTATAATTGGTGAATAGATGAAACGAGCGGTAGACACACAATGGGCGTATCCTCAAAGAGGATACCTAACTGTACAGTGAACAACGGATCGTGCATGGGGATGACGTGATCTGTGACTGGGATGAAAAGCCATAGGATCAAGAAGCGGGTACCCCCACCCCCATAGGGGATAGTGGGGGCTCGCGGAATGAGAATGCATCATAGGAAGAGGAGTCAAGTTGTCCGGTAAGAAGTTATCAGTAACCGAATATGGTGATCCACAAACAAACAGTGGTAGATCGCGATTACACAGTATGGGTGATTAGAGTAGGAGAACGTTGGGCAGTAGGCGCCTACGCCAGATACCGCTTTGATAGTGTTAACCCATTTATGCCTAATATTCCGTTATCGGAACAGCGGTCACGTGTCGGTTCTTACTAGCGTACTCATCAAGGTCGACAACGCAGTCCGCTTTATCACTTCCGCCTGACTCGTGGAACTCTGTAGTATCGCCGCGTGATGTTGCTTCACATGAGAAGTGTGCAGTTGAATATCACACACACACACACACACACACACACACACACACACACACACAGTAACAGTTACAGGCATAAACAGACAAAAACAGCATTGTATGTACTACGTTACAAAAAAACAATTGTTTCGCTTAGTGATCCATTTTTGGAATGCCTCATAACTCAAAAACTGGACAAAATAAAAAACTTTTTCTACTAATTCTTCTTTTACATTATTAGATCTAACATATTTAAATTTCGTGCAAAAATTCACGATTTCCAACCTCTGGCATAAATGGGTTAAGCAGCGCCCAGCAAGCGGTCATGCTCAAAGAATGGAAACAGAGAATGAAAACCAGAAGTCGTTTAGAATGAAACAGAAATTGGAAAGGTTGCTGTTGGCTCTTCTGCACAGTAACTCATTGTGCACACAAGTTGTAGTGCTGAAACACGCAAAGAATTATTTTCTTTCCCAAACGCGACAAACGCCCCAGTTGGTATATTAAAATATCTGCCGTATAAGCACCAAACGACGATGTGGCAATGAATTTTGTCCAGTTAGTAACATCGTCCAACCAGTTCAGATAAGAGTACTTCAATGCCATGCGTCGGCCTATCTCCACGGGACGCAACGGTGTGGCCGCCGACACTACTGAAGGTGGTGAATTAAGAACATGCCAACAAACACCACGAAAGAATAGGTACTCTGACTTGTCAATCTTATTCAGGAACCGAGGTACAAACCACTACAAGGGACTAGGGCCTAGAGACAAATGAGGTTAGAACAGATGACGATGATTTTAGTAGTACCCATAACAAGAGATCAACAGGGGAAAATCGGTTTGAAGTAGCGGAGCGTTGATGAGACACACCAGCAACCCCAAGTGCCATTCATCACATGATCGCCAGACACAAATCAATAGGCTCGATTCGAATGGGTTTTTTTCTGATCAGCTGTGACCCTGTGTACCCACAAGTGATTTGTCGGCTCATTTTTTACCGTTTAGTTCTGTACTGAGCCGGATAACAAATAAAACAAAAACAACTGTTTGCTCTAAAATCACCGCTTGCGTTTCTCTTCGGGCTTAACAAGGACAAGCGAATTGAGCCGGTTAGGGAATGGCACCACAAATGACAAGTTCTATGCGAACGACTTCGTCGAACGATTTGTGGGGACAGCAGAATGTCCGTGTAAAACTCAAAAGGAAGGATAAAACAGTTCATAGAAAATATCATCTAAATTAGACGACTGTGATAGCCCTAGTATTTGAATGGACCTAAATGTGTCTATCAGGTGGCTCTTACCTGTCAGTCACTCCGTACACGTCTCGCAAATGCTCACGAATGGCCAGCAATAAGAAGCAAACAGGACCAGTACGTAAAACGGACTTGAACGACTTCTGGCGGAGAGACGAGGGCTGAGAGAGCTCGAACAATTTCTGGAGACGACCTCCTTCATCCCAGTCAAACGAGGTAGCCACATCTTCGGCATCGGTGGCCTTGCACGAAGCAGCCAACTTCGACTCGACTGAGTCCAACAGATTATGCAGCTCGGTTTCGGCGCGCAAAATGCGGCCTTTTTCCTCCTCCTCATCAACAGGATTGGGTGGTTCCGAATTGCACAACGAAGAGAGGAGCGCATGTTGAACAATACGCAAAAGGGCAGGACCGCAGTCGCTAACCAGACGTTCTACAGTGAAGGCTACGTAAAGCACCTCATCTTGCGTGGCGTAGGGAAAATGAGCTAGCTGATCGGATAGAAATATCAGCCGTCCGAGTGGATCATGCGGAACGTTGGATGAGAGCAACCCAGACAAGACAGACTCAAAATCCGAAGATTCTGTGGTTTTCTGCAAGAGTGTTGAAAACGTTTCAGGAAAAGAAATACTGTGTGATAACAAGGTAAGCCCAATAAACTACACACACGTATCAAGCGACAGTAAACAGTATGAAAACAATCACCTGATCCGAGACAAATGAGGATAGCAAACTGGAAATGAACGACCGTCGGCTCTGACGGTTAGAGCGCAAAATGGTGTAGACAGCGTGATTGAGAGCAGTGGGCTGAGCATTGTTGCCTGGTGACACAGGGCCAGTAGATAAGGTGTTCTCTGGAGCAAAGCCACGTATGATGGGTATACGAAGAGGAGAATGGTTCATATCCAACGCCGAGAGATGCAGCAATAGATGCAGGTGGTAGGACATATAAACGCCAGCCGGGGCTCGCATCTGAAAAAAAGAAGTGAAAGTGCTGTTACAGATATTGTCCAGTGTGTGTCAGTGAAAACAAGTATATTTGGTGACTGCTTCCGCCGAAAGCAGTTATGCAGAACTGTCTGAATGTATAAACCACATGCTTCGCAGAGGCACAAGTAGAAAAATGCCAAAAAGAAGCGTAGTTAGAAACGGATCGTAAAATCTGTTACCTTTGCGGATACAAAATGGACCGTTTAGGGGAATAAGCGCGACGCCGACTTGATTCCTCGTCCGTTTCTTGTTCGCATCAACAACAATTATGAGGCTTATCAGAAAGTGGGAACAACTGGTTGTCAATTCGCACAAACATGCCGCGTAATGAGTGATATAGGTGCATATAAGGAAAGTAAACAACAGACATCGAAAATACCACGCACCGCTACAAAACCAGGGACTTTCCGTTCTGATTCAAGCAGTAAGTGACTCGCGCGCATTCGATTACCCGCATCCGGATCGGTCTGGAAGCATATGAGGGCTGAAACAGTTTGGACAGGGTGCACGAGCCCCTGACGGAGAATGATTGAAATCAGTCCCAAAGTAGCAGTCCGTACATTCGCTGAAGATGTGAGAACACAGTGTCTGAGGATGAGAGGCAAATATTCTTGGGCGACGGCGCTCCCGTGACCTGAGCGACAATCTGAAAGTTCTTTGAGGGATTCAGATTTGTGGATAGAAGCCCCTGTATGGATTGGGGGAATCAATAAACAAGGAACCAAATGTGAAACAAGAAATTTGCGGAGGTAATGGGCATTGTGAATTTCTAAATAGCTGCGCGACTGGAATACGGTCGACCAGACGAAACATCGATAGCAAAAGGTGTGATTTGTAGGTCAGTACTTTCAGTGATACAGCATGATCAATGGAAAAACATTAGTATGATATGTGACTGACACTTAGCCAACACTACCTTTAATCGCTGAAGCTTTTGGAGCACGGTTGGTGAAAGGTAACAATGCGAATGAAAATGGAATTTCATGCAGAATAGTGTGCATCGATCACTGTGGTACCTGTCTTCCGCTAACAGAGTGTACCGGTCTGTCATACCCTTTAAGGGTTAACTGCACTGGTAGTGATTGGGAGATTGACTTAGAGCAAAACAATGCACACAAAAGGAGATTTCCTCGTGATTCGAAACGCGTTGCATAATGCCGGCACCAGTTGTTGGTAACGCTTAACAACTGAGGTAAATGGTAATCCTATGTAAGGAATAGAAACTGCCGATTTATCCATTTGAACTATGCATATGAGGTTCTCTCCAGCTTAGGCTGCTACAGAGGTTTCCCTCTCGTGTTAGTCAGAAAGAGACCGTTTTCGAGTACGTTGCTTACACCAACGGTAAAATGGAGCTTCTTCAAACCAAGCCGTACTTCAGATAGTGAACGTTGAGGTTTGTCTCGTGGGAGATCGATTAATATGTGACGCCGTCCCCATTTCATATGCCTTAGGGCGAGACTTCTAATCAAACACGTGAGAGAACGTTCTAGCTTACGGATAAAGTGACGATGACTGTGCGCTTCACATCGCTAACAGGGGTAAGAGGCATCAACAGTACGCCGGTACGCAGTGCCAACGCTTCGCTGCTGCGCGACCACCACCAGCCGCGCGTAGATCGCCCGGTTCCCTATACAGGCTTGAACGCGCAACCGCAGGATTACAAGACAGGCTTGTGATTCTAAAAGCTATGGGCAAGCCCGTTGTTGAAGAAACTGATGGCGTTAGAATCTATACCGAAAGTACCCAAGCCAAAAGAAACCTACTGAATGGCCACATGTCCTAGTTGCCAAACTAAAGCGAATGAACAGCGATTCAGGATAAAATAGTCTTGCAGTATTTCGGGATACGCCCCGACGGCAACTCAATACTCGACTCGGAAACTATTACGTCACCCCCGCTGGTGAGAGCCAACTGGCTCAATTTATAATGACAAAAATTGATAAGCACAGAGGTTAGTGATGAATCTGCTCGACATACTGATTGCTATGACGGTTCAAAAAATCATGTGGACAGCGAACAATAGAGCTACGGAAACCAATGCGATACAGAATGACAAATGGTGGGATGGCATCAACATTACGCCGGTACGCAGTACCGATGATTCGCTGCCGCGCAACCACCACCGGTCGCACATAGACTAAGGATACTGCGAGGGTCACCCGATCACCTACGCAGGTTCGAACCCGCGCCATCAGATTACAAGGCCGGCTTGTTACCTTTAGGCTACGGGCCGGCAATGGTGGGATGGACCTATCTTCCAACACGCACAGTACATACTAAGCGGAGGGGAGACGTCCAAGAAAACGCAGGAGATACAACCAAGTACAAACATCACGACTAGTTACCGATGGCAGGGCAAGCCGCTGGATATTTGGAGGAGAAAGAGAAATCGAATACTTTACACGCACATATCTATGTGTATCGAAAAATACCTCTACGCGTTGGACGTATGGATCGCCCGGTATGACTAAGCAGCACAGTAAGTGCTGAGACCACAGCTGCTGCTCCACCTAGAATATGCCACTGGATATAAATCTTAACGTGTCTCAATAGCCAACTAAATAGTAATACACGCGCACTTATATGGCCTAAAGACATGGTTCATGAAAAATGGTCCTTTCGATGTGAATGGTGTAAGTGTCTGGAGGTGCGCGCAGGCCATCCAACAGCAACTCACATAGTTGACTGTTTTCCACCATTTCCCGTTCCATGTCCAAGAAGTAGTGCATCAAATTATCCAGAATGATGTATTGCACTTCGTGGAAGGCTGTAGGTTTAGAAGAACCCGGCCGGGCAGCGACCAGGAATCGTGAGAAAAAAGTGCTCAGACGTTTGGTGCACAGAAGTTGATCGTGTCGGCTCACCAAAAAGCCCAAACCCATCACAGCTTTACGGCACAAGTCTGGATCGTTCATAGCAGCGGGAAGCACAGTTTCACCACCAGTATCGCCGCTGGCGGAGGGTTGAATCACTACGGGAGCAGCAGCATATTCGGCAAACAGCATAAGAGTATCGACCACCTCGTCCAAGACAGGAGCACTAGTTGACTGAAAGAAAGATAAAAATAACTAGCAGCATTATGAGGAAATGTCAACCAGATGAAATAGGTCGTAAGTGTGAGATAGGGAGGAATCTTATATCGGAGCAAGGTGTCAATAATGCGATTCAGGACGCATAGTAAGCGAAAGTGCCTTGGATAATATCAATGGCGAGGGAGAAGTGATCATAGATAGGTTGAATTAATAATATGTAAACATCCAAGCAGATAGCATTATGGGGCGATTGAGAGTAGGAAAACGTAAGTAAATCGCAGTTACAAGAAGCAGTGTAAAAAACAGTAAAAATAGCTGTGGGACGGAAAACTAACAACGTCGGAAAGATAACACAAGCAAAGGGAACAGAAACGGCGAATTCCAGGTCAACTCCACAAAGAATAGGGCAGAAAATCAGCTGTACACAAAAATTGGTTTCAGCATCACACCAGCGCTATGTGCTGATACATCGCTGTCGCACGCAGGCTGGGGGGTATGGCAGGAGAGCGGCTCGAGCTTGGGACACTGGGATTGTAGGCAAACACTTGAATCATTATACGATACGGATCGCAACATGCAGGGTGTAATTGCATTTTGAGAGGAGCACCTAGTCGCCACCTGGTCATTGGCCGGTGGTCGAAGGAGGATGAAGTGCCTGCCTTGTGACCCACCGGGTCACCGGTTCGGGCAACCATGTAGTATCCCTAACCCGCACGCGACTGGCGGTGGTCGCATGGCATTAAAGCTACTACGTGGTGCACCGCAGCTGCTTTTCTTACCTAATAGGTTTCAGCGACAGTGCCAATTTTTAGCACGGACGAGTGCGAGCTCTTGTACAAAGCGATGTCTGCAGGAATTTTGTTATAAAAGGGCGACAAATGTAAGGGCGGAAACTATTCCAAAGAACATTTTAAAGTTATGCTGTGCGCTAGCTCGAATGGAGTGAAACTAAGGCTAGACCAATTGCGTTCAAAAAACTAAGTACTGGAAACCTTCCAGTCACCTGGAAAGTAAATAAATCTGCATGGATGACTGCTGCCATAGTTGACGAGTGGATAAAAAAATCGACCGAGAAAAAATGGAGAGGAAACTATTCATTTTACTGACAGCGGACTGACCCAGTCATGTCCATGTTAATAATCTCACGAACGTCACATTAAAATTGCTGCCACCAAATATGAGTTCAAAAATTCAACCTCTGGACCAAGGAATCAACAAAATATTCAGAGCACATTACCGAGCCCAGCACAAGCAATGAATCCCAATACTTTGCATGCGACAAGAACTTTACCTACTGCTTCAGTTAATGCACTGGATGCTGTGTTTTGGATAAGTCCTGCCTGGCACAAAGTACATCCGGAAACAATACAGAGGTGCTCCAAGAAAGCTGAATCCGCTCAAACTGTTGAGCAGAACGCTGTTGGTTTAATAGACATTCCTTTTCCCATTACAGACTTCGAGGGAATAGATTTTCAAGAGTTAGTTGAAATTGGTGATGACTAGGAGATCTGCAGTGAACCAAACCCAGATGCTATTTTCAAAGAGATACTGACTGCGGCACACTCCTACGGAAACCAAAGAGAAGCGGCTGATGATGAAGAACTAAGTGAGGATGACATGTGAACCACAGAGACTGATGTCGGGCATCTTTTAATGTTTCAGAAATCATTTGCTGTGGAAAAATAGCCAAGCATGCTGAGCAGTGTAGGTTGTGCGGTGAGCACTTTCTTCAGACACCTTTGTGATAAGAAAAAGAACTAGACAAATATTGACTTTTCGCTCAAAAAACAGATTTGTTTTTCGAAATTCACACTGCGTTTTGATATATTATAACAATATGGTGGAACTGCGTTTGTCGTTACTTGAGATCTCGTCTAATGTGTGCGAAACGGGGGTGTGTGTTTGAAAAGAAATTTCATACTATACTACTCACAACGGGAAAATGGGTGACGCTAATTTTCGGCATGGAACCTCCGCATGCTGACCACTACGGTCCACTCCCTTGGGTGGTCCACTTACGGAGGTTCTACTGTATGTTATGACATTGGAGATTGGTGCCCATGATTATTTGCGGACGACACCAAACTAGTGTACTCATTTCTATCTGACCACCTGGAACCATGCATGAAAATATACGCGAAGACCTCTCATTGTGGTGGTGGTATGTTGTAGCTTTAGTCATACCGGTTGTCTATCGAACGGGCGAGCTGAGCGCATTTGGGCCGCCGCCCGTCGGAAAGCCGATCGATCGCCGCCATTCAAGCGACAACGCCCACGCGTGTGAGCGAGAAGCGCCTCGTAAGCCTGCAAGGCCAATTGGCTCGATCGATGCATATGCTAAGTTTCAGCCAGTTGGCAGCCCATCATCAAGGAAGAATGGATCGGAATCCATCAACGGTGCGTAGTTTGTCCTATACTATAGTAACTTCTGATCAAACAGATTTTTGATCGAGGCCCAGACTTTGGTTTTTGTTTCACGGAGAGCCACACGACAATCATCTCTAAACAGTCGGAGCGAAAGCAAGTCGATAAGATTTAGGGCACATAAATCTCGGATATTGTCACAGATGCAGTATACCGGACGGATCCATCACTCCCACTAGTATCCCCCCCCCATCCAAAATGCGTAGTCCATTGGAGACATGGTAATTTAACACCATAGCAACTTCGATTTCTCCGAAAACATCAAACATAAAGTAGAAAAAGCGAAGCAACTAACAAGCTACATCACTAGGTCATTCTCACTATTTCATACACGACTTGAATCACTCAAACACTTTAGAGTACTACACGATAACACACAGATACCTACCCAAAACAGACAGAATTGTTTTAAAAAACGTAAGGCGTTCCTTCACCAAAATACTCATGCGGCGCTTATCTAAGCTTACATACGAATAACGACCTTTCTGCCTCCAGCTCGATCCCCTCTGACTTCGACGGTTGAAAAACAATCTCACTCTTCTCCATAGTATAATATACTCGCGAGTCTTCTCAACCAGCACGGCTGTCGCTTTACAAAATGGCTCAATCTATGCCACTCGTAAGGGGAAATATCCACAAATTTTACAGAGGACCAAGCAAAGTAGTCGCATAAGTTTCTTCTTGGTGAGGTACACCCTGTGGAATAGACTACCGTTGCTACTAAACAACTGCGAGAGCCTGCCTATATTTAGATTTCATGTAAAAACGTTTCTTTCCACACCAAATGTGGTCAAACTTTGCGACCTTTAGCAACATACACGTGCACTCATAGAATCCGGCTCAAAAAAAAAACACACGACAAGACCAGATTTCGAATGATGTTCCATGTCTCATACTCCACAACACATTGCATCATTGTTCCATATTGTGTGCAAGTTCATAAACGGTATGTTGACGAAAATCGCCGAACAAATGATCGTCTCACAAGACGGAACGTATCCCGCACTTCGAGGGATATACCCACTTATTAATTTATTTAAAACAGTCGGGGAGATTGAATGGGAAATCAGATGTGTGTGTGTGTGTGTGTGGCGGTCCATGTTGCAAGTGATCGATGATATGGTTGGTAGTCGTCATCGAGTAACTACGAAGCATGGCGAAACAGTCCGAAAGCGAAGAGGTATTAAATCACTAGCGAAACGCAGAAAGAAGGCATAGGGAGCATAATAAAGAGCGAATGGATCATCAATAGGAACTTAGTAGTGTCCAGAGAATCCCCGAGCATATCCCAGAGGCGAAACGAAGTATTCAAACAGCTCAATTTTGTCACACCTTTAATACGACCATGCAGCTTTAGAGAACGACCACAAAGTGCTCTACTTATGGCCTGTACGTTACTCGCGACGCTTCCGCAAATAAGTGCCATCTATTGCCGAGGCCATATACCTCGGCCATATGAAAGCTGAGTTCTGTGTTCAAAAGAAATAGAGCAGTCTAACTTTCTTTTCGAGTGATTGTTGCATAGTATTCCACCTGTTGACTGAGTCCATTATCTGTAGCAATGACTTAGGTTTTCCAATCTGTCGTCCAAACTGCGTGTGATCAATAGTTAGCGCTTTACCGCACTTCCACTAATCCATCGTATAAACGTAAGGGTCTGATAAGTTTACCAGAAAAGAATTCTTCACCCACGATTCGAGTTCCGGTTTTGATTATGTCCAGGATTAGTCGGTTGTAAGTGGACGGGAGAGTAAACACAATACAGTCATACACGGTCGTATATGAACTGTGAGTACGTTAGAATACTCAGTTCTATGCAAAGCGATGTGACTTCAGAACAGAAAGACAGCAAAGCACCGAAACGCATGATCCCGGCGGAGACAAACAGTTGTATGCACTGTCACATAGATGGATGATCTCACTCGTTTGTAAAAGTATTGCTATCGGTCAAAAACCGAGGGACAGGTGAAACAGCGCTTAAAAGTGCTTACCACTCGGTCACAATCGCCGGTCAGGTCCTCCAGACGGAAGTGTTTGCACATCAATCCGACTGTGTATAATGCGCGAAGCACCGACGGTCGAGTGCGAGAGGAAAGCGCAGTGGAATTAGTGACTTTGGTTGACAGTGCTCTCTGCAGTTCGAACGACAGATTGATTAGTAAACCTGCGATAGAAAAACAATAGTTAGTGTAGTTGGATACTCAGAAAATGACAACAGTTGCCGTCAGTTATGTGGGGAGTGTCGTAAACACGAGGTTTTGATAACCACAAATTTACGAGCATTCAGTAGGATCAACAATTTTATAAACCGCATTGAAACAGACACGCCTTGATGGTGGAAAGGCGAGGCGACAAAATCAAAAAAGTTAGAAATAGGGTGGATACACCGCACATCGCGAGGTAAATAATATCCGCCAATGTAACACTAGGCTAGTACCACGCGCAGAAGGTAGATTTTTAGCACAGAAGGATTATAACAGTCACGAAATCCGGCAATATCGATGCAGAACACACTCAGATGGCATTGTATGTTTTGTTGAATAGTCCAATGAGTTTTCCGCATGCATTGTTCTTATGTGGACTGGTGCCGAGTGGAAGCGACAAGGTACTTCGGTTCGGGGGTTAAAGGGATAACCGCTAAAAGGATAAGGGGACTGGGGTTTTAATGGTAGAGATTGGGAGCAGATGCGTTGCAAGGCACTGTTGGCTGGGAACGAGGGTTAATGTTTTCATTTGAAGCTTTCTGCAGTGTTATCACATACTGTGAGATCTGCAGGCGTACATAATCGGCCGAGTGTTAAGTCCGTGTTTAGAGGCATGCAGTTATGCAAGAGCTCGTCACAGGTTTTCGATGCTCACTGTTCAGCATGAAGCCGACGGCGCGACATCGAAAGGAGTGTGGATGAGCCAAGAATAATCCGCAGCCAGTCAAAACGACCATAACGGTGCATGTAGGAGTCACGAAAAAGCCTACAGATATAGGCAAGAGGTTCAAATCGAAAGTGGTAACTTTAGTGTACACACGATTCGCAGTAGAATGCTTTCAGCTACCTTCTATCAGAGATAAGCAAGCCAAAGAACTGGCAGTCAGAAGGACCCAGACACAGAGGCGTCACCAATATCATCTCTTCGTGGCGAACAGGGCGTGATCGTGTTCAGAAGCATCATCAGTCTCTAGACAATGTCGTTGAGAAGAAAAAGTAAAGGCCACATCAAATTAGGTGCTGCATCAGCAGAGACACTGAAACACGCGTGCGGTGGATGCGCAAAAAATGCAACGCGACAAGCAAAAGTGGCTAGAACGTATCCGGTGGTAGAATGTAGTGTCAAAGGGTAATGCTGCGAAGCGCCAACGGTTGGGCATCAGTAATGGCCCCTTAATGGTTCCACTGGATATCAATAATGCGCAGTAAGCAGGGGGGTAAACTATATTAAGCGAGTTGTAACGGCGATGCATCACAAACAATAACGTTTATCACGTTGTAATGCTTCTCGTGTTCGCTTTGACCGATAAATCAGGTGGACATGTATTAGTGACCGACCACAAGCGCGTAGAGAGAGAGAGAGGGTAATCAGAAAAATGTTGGTGTTAATCAACCTCTGTGGCAGAACCTAGTACTTTTATGGTACGAAGCACATGACGATGCGTGCAGTGCTTGTAGCAGTGTCAGCGACCTCAAGAGAGCCAGCCATATCGCTCGCATACTCGGTCTACCGGTGGATCACTGAAAGGATGTTCACTACAAATGAATCCACTATGACATAAACGTTCAAGAGTATTCCAGTCACAAATCTAGTGACAAAAGTACACTGATTGTAGTGGTGAGCCCAAGAAAGATTCTGGTGGTGGACTGCTTCATGCACACTGAGATAGCGGATGCGTAGTATGGAAATGTCAAAACTGGCACGCCTTTCAAGCGTAGGCAGCGTCACAAATCCAAATAGATCAAAGGTGATCGGAAGCACGTGTGATGTCCATTTAAATGGTATAGAATAGAAATATGGGCTATGAGTACATCAGATACGGAAACGAGTGCAACTGTCGCCGATTGAACTCTACTGAAGATCAGTGGAGTCTGGGTTCAAAAGCAATTATCAGATAACACAGAAACGGTCGAGACAGCTGGCAAAACAAAAGCGGAGTCTCAAAGGACCATAAGGAAACGGTTAGACGGAGAGGCAATGAACCGTCATTGGTATTCAAGTAATCCCACCCCTGTGTAAACGACTGGCTGAGAATAAACAAACTAAAGTGAATTCAGACTGTTATGCGAAATGTTGCTTGTTCTTGTCATGTTAAAATCCTTGAAGGAAGATGTCTGCATGAGATCTTTAAAGAAACGCCTCCTGCCTGATTTCTTTCGCTCACTGTACAATCCGGTGACGCTACATTGTTCCATATCCGGAGGAACCGCTCATAACGAATGTATGGGGACGTCCGCAGATCCGGGTCGACTCACGAAATCACTGCGAAGAGCACCTGTCTGTGAATTGGCGAGAGTTAGGACCCTAGACGAAGTTTCTGTGCATTACGGTTTTCCGCCACGCTCCCCCCTCTCTCTCTCCGGCTAGTCTTCGCTCCGTGAGTAGTGGTTGTACGTCAGCGAAGCAACAGTTCAAATGGCTGAAGTAATGCTGTTGATGGTGATACCAGTTCAAATGCTCGGTACCTGCTCAATTTCCATGTATGCGAAACATCTCGTAAAGCTTTCAAGGTCATCAAAGGAAAAATACTCGAACCCCGCTCTGAGTTGCTGTGGTATCCGATATCCGGCGGTTAGAGCTCAACCTGTGTAACACACCTTAATCTCGTGGCCAGCCTGGCTTTGCTCTGGTAAGACGTAGGCCCGGTCAGTGGAAACGATGAACCAGATTGCAACAGATTCAAGTTAATTACCCCCATCAATCCCTTATCACTGGTATGCGAATAATCCCAGAATCATATATACGTAAGCGGCCAACTGGCAGTACACGAACTAGACTGAATTCAGATGATCACGCGAAATGTTTGTTGTTCTTGCTATGTTAAGATGCTTGAAGAAAAACGCCCAATTTGCTACGGGCACTGTAGGTACACGCAGCTATGGTGGTGCCGATTCCTGAGAGGTTCATTATCGCTAGAGGTTGCCATATGTCAGTAGTCCAGGTGACACAATATGCAATGAGGATGGAAAAAGGGCGTGGTGAAGTGCTCTGTAAAATGAGTAATATCAACGTTGAGGCAAAAAGTTTGGAAACGGTACAGCCGCTTAGTTTTCGGGCGCCGAGTCACTTGTAGACCGGAACAATGGGATGAACCAGGACCATCCACTGATGCTGTCAGTGAAGCACGATGTTAATTGACGGAAGTCGTCTCAATGAACTGGAATCAGTTTCCGAGGTGCCAAATGCCGCAAAAGTCCACACACACACACACACACTACTCGAACATCCAAGGTAAGGTGGTGGAAAGAGAGATTCGAGTAGCCGTTTTGTGGTATGTCAGAAGCCCGCCCACTCACCGCTCGGCTCATCTGTCACGCTGACTAATGACATTCCACTAACTCAGCTTCAGATTGGGTGATGAGTACCATCAAGGCTGGGTTCTCAGACGCCAGCAGAGGAGTAGTACCACATGCAGCAACGGGTAGTCGAAAGCTAGGAAGACGCGTCGGACTAACCGAGTATATGGCGAACGCAAGTGCCTTTCGCAGCTGTTGTTCATATGACCGGTTTTGGTGACATTGAGCTTAGTCAGTGTCGGAAAATGTAGTACGAACATTGGCCTGGGAAAAACACTGTGCTAACATTGGTCGATGCAGTTAGAAAGTGAAGTCACCATTCCTCTGTGACATATGACTAGCAGGAAATCTCCAAGGCTGTACTTCTGATCGAGTGACTTAGCGATGAATAACGATCCGGACACCAAGGTGCTACCCATATCGATTTAATCATGATACTACTAATAATAATTCACAAGAAATGCACACAAAAAATCATCAGATAGATTGGTTTAATTAAAAGAAACTGAACGCGAAGGCGCCAAAATTCGTAACCGCATCATGCAAGAAGACAACAAACATCAGTTCTACTCTGTTCTCGGGGAGTTGCCATGCCATTAGCTCACCACTTCAGTTGCATCAAACCATAAGCGGTATTGGTGTATATCGAGGAGCTCGGTTAACAGGCACACGAAAAACATGGTGCAGCCAGGGTGGTTGGTTCGAGTTCTATCATACATTCCAAGGCAGCAATAGCGGGCCAATTGTCAAACATCAGATGACGAACCAGTGGTATGCCTTGGACAGGCAGGGCAAAACTTGTAGGCGTCGATAGTCCAATAGGGACAGTCTTTGGACGATCTCAGTGCATAGTGGCAAGGTGGTTGATTCATGTAGTGGCAATGATGTCAGTGTACCGTTCTAAACCTTTTCTTCATCCACAAAATACGCACCTTGCCACCTCGAAAAGTCGCATGGACCTTATCCATGTTTACAAAAAGTGTTGTGATGAGGTGATCACCGGGGAGATACAGATACATTGATAAGTTAGTCGATCGACTAATTCGTGGGGCTGTTTGGTGATTTTGAGAAGTGTTGGTCTTCTGATGCGGCCCTGTGCGAAAGGAGCTACCAAAGGACGCAGCGCTCCGCGCTTGTATTCATAAGTGTATAGCAGCTGAGTTCGACAACAGAAGAGCTGTCATTCACTCACTCCACGTTTGACAGTCGCTCAATGAGGATAATCCCTAGCCCGGTAGTGGAGGGCGAAAAAAATGAGCAATCCTGACGCATTGCCCTTGCCATGATGAACTCAAAAAGTTTTCCGCACACGCTATACGCAACCAAGGGAGTCGCAGTGAACGGACCCTAGAATAGGGAATTACTTCGAGATGAAGCATTCAAAGTTAAGCATGGTTACAAACAGATGCGAGAAAGCAACCTTCAAGCCAAATGGTGCCAACAGGGAAGTCATTTATGACGGAGAACAAAACACATTAGCAGCACGCCCACACCTCGTATCACTATTCGCTGTCATACGACCACCACAGGTCGCCCGCAGCTACGCTGAATTGAACCGGTGACCTCCAGAGTACAACACAGGCGTGCAATCTTTTCAGCCACTGGACGTTAGACCGCAGACCACTGGTGACGACGGCACACAAACAAGATAGAGACTGTGCTTTACAATTCTGTCGACTTTTAGCAGTAGAAAAGCACATGTGTGTATATCCCCTTGTCGAGAGAGAGCCGGATGCCTCAGACACGACGAGTAGTCAACACAGATATGAGGCAACGTAGCTGGGTATTCGTGAGAATGCTCCCGCAGTGGTGTGTGTGGATCGGAGATAATACGAGAGTTAATCGCAAGCGAGCGGAGATTGATAGAGTTGCGCACTGCTTTAGCTCGCGAAGCGTATGAACGCTGAATGACGTAGCACTCACTTGGGTCTTCGGTTTGGTAGTTGACACGATCAGCAAACTCAGGAATTATCACCTAACAGTTGGAGTAAAATACGGGAAAAGAAGGGGTGACAAACACAGAGAAAGTAGACCACCCCGGATTTTCGCAGTGTGATGGTATTATCAGGTACTCGTGGACGTCAAGATACTGTTCGAGCACTCTCATTTCTAATATGTAGTCAAGGCAATGGGAGAAGAAGGTTCTGTTCGAAAATGCAACTGAAAAGTCTGGTACAGGTGATCTGGAGGCCGGTTGCACGTATCGCCATTAAGTCTACAACACGTCTTCTAAGAGTGCAACTTGGATCTACAGGTGTGTTGCAGCTTAAGAGGAATGGGGCATAAAATTGCAACGAAGGAACAGAACTTAGCGTCTGACCAACGGAGAAACAAACTAATGAGAAGGACCTTCGCAAAAGAGAGGAAGAACTTCGACGTCCGGAAGTGGGCAGCGGAAAAGAAGCATTAAGCTGGTTAGATGACCGGAGAGCAATTTCAGCTGAAATAGAGATCATTTTCGGATGAAATAGTTCAAAAGTGGTCAACATTGTATACATTCTTAACGTTCCCAATGTTTTGTTAAATAAGTTGTCACAACGAAAAGGTCGTCCAATTTTGCAATTCTTGTTCACTTTGCGCTGCAGCTCTTGTCGTGGATAAAGCAGAGAACATGTGCCTCGGCTCAAACCGAGAAGAATAAATATGCGGGTCGGTGATCAAACGTTCGTCATCTCCGTGAGTCAACAGCAAAGTACTCGGCCATGAGAAATCAACTGTCCTGTAATTACTCGTATTCCAGTAATGATACAGAAGACTAAGTCGATGACTCCTGTGCTCGAAACTAAACATTTATTGGGCTTCACCCAGAAGACTGCTTCTCGCTTTACCAAAAAATAGACAGTAGTACTAGTATGAGAAAATAGCCTCGCAATACCACATGCACTGCATTATTCAGTGGAGCGTATTTGCAGTGAACAGCAAGTCCCTGCTGACCTGAAGGACTCGTTTGTGCTACCATTGCACAGGGGTAGAGAAAGCAAATGGTGTCAACAATTATCGTGGCATCAACTTGCTAATTTGCTTCGAGAAGGTGATTACAAGAATTCTGCTCAATCGCCTTGGTATTCATGTCTTGGAAGGAAACGTGGCCGAAGAGCAGTGTGGCTTTCGTTTGGGCCGCAGTACATTCGATATAGTGGCCGTAGCTAGTCAGCTGTAAGAAAAGTGACACAGACAGAACCAACACTTGTACACTCTGTTCCTCGACTTCACTAAGGCTTCTGACATGGTGAAGCATGAGGCGCTCCGGGTGGTGTTGTGTAAGTTCTGTTGCCCAGGCAAGTTGGCTCGTTTAATTGGATGCCTTCACAATGGTATGCAGGGGACTTTGAGGTTGTCTATGGCGTGAAGCAGGGCTGTCTTAGCTCCCTTTGCTTGATTTTCACCTTACAACCATGGTGAACTGCAGCTTTAATGACGTGAATCAGTGTCCAGAGCAGTGCTTCGATGGTGGGTTGTTGAACATCTATCATTTCGCAGTGAGGACCCTAATGTGCGAGACAATCATCCGGATGCTGTTGTTTGCCGAGGATTGTGCGTTGTTCACACACAGCGAGGATGATTTGCAACGTATGGTGATGGCTATCGCTACGACGGGAGCCAAGCTCGGACATGCCAGCAAGACTGCATGTCATTCTCAGCCATCATCTAGTTGAGTTCGTGTGTTGCCAATAAATCAAAATTGCCGGTGAAGCTGTGAAGAAATCATCAAACATCTGTCTTAGGAGCATGCTGTCAGCTGACTTGCAGATGACCAGACAGCTGCGCATCAACGTATCGAAGGTTTGTATGGTTTCTGGTAAACTAGAACATCGGCTGTGGAGGTGGTAGCAGTTGACATTTGGCACGTAGCTGTCGGTACGATAGTGGAACGTGGTCGCTATACGGGACCGACATTCGACATGTGGAGCGATTTTATCAGCTATCCCTGTGTCGGATTCTGCACAAGCATTGTGATGTGATAGAGTGCCGCACATGGAAGTGCTCCACCGGAGCAGCATGAACGAAATGGATTGCATACTGCCGCTGCGACACCTCAAGTGGTTCGCACATGTCTGCCGTATGAATGCGACTAGAATATCGAAACACTTGTTATATGACCAGCTTAGTATAGGGAAACGGAAAATGGGCAGAGTGAAGTTACGTTATCGGAACATGATCAAGGCGAGTCTTTCACCAACTAATACAGACTTTAGGTGTTGACAAATAATGGCAGTAGATCATCGCCAATGGCGTGACTACATCAAGAATACCGTTTATCAGCTGTACGAGTAAGGAATGTTGCGACAAGAGTAAAATCGCCGGTTACGCAAGTCAGGTGTTGACAAGGCCCAGTCATTCGATGTCACGCAGCCGGTGCCGTAGCCATGATGATATGGCGAGTGAACAACGTGACTAAGAGAGGCCAATAGTGTCAGCGTAGCGTAACTACTCGGTTGCCGGTTCCATTTACTAACCCAGGCTAATAATGCGGAAAATGTGGCCCGTGGACCTCATCTTCACTGGAGTCAGTATGCAGATGTGCTTGCGAGTTTGTGTTATTGCATGTTTGGCAGCATTTGCTGATTGATTTCCCAGGTTTGGTTGCATTCGATGAGAATGCCGACATGGGGTCTACCTGTTGAAAATCGCCACCTTGATTACCGGCCCCAAGAGCCAGTTGATTGCTTCTGGAGGTGTTGGGGTGCATGGACTTTGTGACAGTGCTAGGCTCAAAGCGTGATTTCATCTATCGTGAAATGACTGCAGCCCAGCCACCGCTTGTGTGGGTCTGATATGCATGTTCAAATAAACGACATGTACGTTGAAGATCGGGTCGGACTCAATCGTGGATCCCATCCACCTGCCTCTCAGTGTCATCCTCTCGGGTTCAGATTTGATATGAGATGTGTGGATGGAGTTGTGGGTGGTGCAGCACAAGCCATCTATGGTTACTCTGTAGACCCAGGCGTCCTGTGGATGTTCGAGGTCACAGTGACAGACAAATCCGGAAATGAAAGCAGCCAAACGTAGCCTCCAAAGGAGGCTTGTTGTGCGGAAAGTTTCATTGCGTAGTGACAAGGGGCGGATCCGGTGATCGCAATGTAGACGTCGCACGATACAAGCTTGGTAAGCAGCAAAACCTCCAGGCAAACGAGAAAAAGCGGATAGCGGAAATGAAGAAGACAGCTGGTTAGCGACCACACTCGCAAACTACAATGTGATCGATTGGGTAGTGAGTTGGAGGACTAACGACTTCAAGGGTGCTAGCCAAGGAGAAACACGAGGAAAAAATCCAGACGGCAGGTAAGTCGATCAAAACACTTAATCTAGGATGCATTTAAGACGAAGACGAGTCAATACATCACGAAGAAGGCGTCAAGCAACTGGTGTGTAAACAGTTTGTCAAGCAATAGAACAAATGGCAAACAACCAGACCAGTAATGGTTGGCCAACTGACCGTAAAACTGGCCGAAACAGGCTGCAACTTGGGTGTGTTCTTTCAGCACGCGATTCGTGAGAGTAGCCAGACATGAGAACGACGAATCCACCACGACTCGACCTTGACGTTGGATCAATCGGATGAGATCACGCTGCAACTCGGGTAGCTTGATGTGGCTGGGTGAAGAGAAAGATAGGGGAGTCGTCTTCAGTAATAAGAACAACAGAGAATTCGAATAATTCACGTAATATATATTTGTATATATATATATATCATGGTATGGCGGCATCCGTATCCGGATTTGCCTGTCCCTGTGGCCTCCATGGGAACAGCAATGGACGCCTGCGCCTACAAAGTGGACCATGGCTTGTGCTGCACCACCCACAGTTGCAACCACACACCTCATATCCAGTGTAAACCCGAAGGAATAAGACCGAGAGGCATGTGGATGGGAGCCACCTTTTATCAACGGAGCCGGCCCACACTCCTTCAACAAGCAGATCAGAAGCATGCCGGCCTAGTTTGAAAATCATGCACACCAGACGTACACAAAGCGGTGGCTGGACTGTAGCCCATTACACACAGGATGGAACCACTCTTTGAACCTAGCACCGTCCCGAGGACGGTGTACCCAGTCCCCTCCAGCAAAGACCAATTGTCTCCTGGAGCCAGCTATCATAGCGGAGGGTATCAGCCAGGTAGGTACTCTGTCAGCATTCACATCAGGTGCAGCCATACCGGTGAGCTCAAACAACATATACTTCTGAAATACAAGATTACTCATCACGCAGGCAAACGTACCACATACGCCGCCTTATTGGCCTGGATTAGTAAATCGAATGGGGGCGTACGCATAGTAATTCTATTCCGCATGCAATAGTGCATTCTCCTGCACCTGGGCAACCGCCGTTTTGATCAGTCCACGGAATTCGCATCGATCAACTTTGACTTGGATTCGCGACACCTGAAATCAGAATTAGTCTGTCATAAACTCACCCTGTTTATGTCCTAGTAATGTTCTTTACGGTTTGCCCCAGTGCCGCATCCCTGCACTAAGTTGGCCGCACAAAAGCGGTATGAGTATCCCCGTCGAATTCATTCGGTATACATATATACATGGATTGGTGTCATCCGTGTCCAATGGCAATTCGAATGCAATATATGCACATGCGCTTGTCCAGACTTAAATATGAATAACCACAAACTGGATAGAGATACATTAGACCTTATGATCAATGGTACCAACAACGTGTATGGGTATCGTTTGGAGGTCAGGCTAACAGGCAATTGCACAGGCATGAGAACAAGTACCCAATACGAACTGTTGATGTTTTCTTCAACATTTACACGTGACAGCCCTAAATCTTGGGCATCCATATTTGAACGAAGCCGATATAGGAATAGGGACGCAATTGTCATCATTAAGGTTATCAGGTAGAATGATTAATACACACGTGGTACAGTAAAATAGTGTGTGCTTAAGTGTCGCTTCCTATATGCACAGTCTGGTTTACGTAGTTGATGTGAGAGATCGCACAGGGTGTGAATGCGATTGGGTGTTCACTTCACTCACACTGTCGCCGATGGGTCTGATCATCTGCTATCCGAGGTACGTTTGTTGCGCAACCTTAAGCACTGACAGGTGTCAATACCACATATTCGCCGCTTACGGCCTCGTTGGAGAGACAACTACCGACATTCTACATAAACTAAGTACCGCTGTTCACTGAGAAGCATGCGGTTTTCTAAACAGTGTGCGCACTGTTTTGCAAATGTTCAAGACGTAGTACGACTGTCATCCAAGTACTCGACCGTTTGTACATACCACTGTGTACTCTGCTGTGGCCATAAGCTATCTGATAACGATCTCCATCGTACGTCTCGGGTGCAGCCATTCAGTGCTCCTAAAACGATTGTCGCTATGCGCCGATTCATTTCCGATGTAATATACTAAGACACTGACGTACCATTACCATTGACATTACCTTTTTCTTAGTCTATCCAGAAGATTGGCCATGTCCAATTCAACTTCTGGTTAGCGTCTCTGATAATACGAAGAGGAAGATGCCGTCCCTCACCGTCTCGGTATGTCATCGTACTAGACTCCATGTGAGAAGGCAGCAAGGGTGTCATGATGAGTACAACAGTGTAGTGGGCAACACGTGAAATAATCGCGAAATACAACCGAGTAAGGTAAGCCCAATAAAAGTAGGTGAGATGTTACTCATCCGTTCTAGACAGGTGCAATAAATGTACTATTTTGCACCAAGTCAGTGGATAATCATGCTGGAGTGACATTGTGCCCAAGCGCGACTTACATTCGCGATAGAATAAGAATGACACAAAGAAGATGACGAAAATGGAGCAAGCAACTTTACAAGTTAGCACGGAAATGGTGCGAAAAGTCCACTGATTTTTATAAGCTCAGCTAAGTTCAAGTCCGCGGTGAAAGAACGGGAATTATGCTCACTTTAACGAATAAGTAGAATCATGGTGGAACAATGATGGCCTATCGTTGGTCTATGCTGTGAATGCCATCTCCTATATTAACTGCAGGCTCTCCGTGTCGTAAGATAAACCAGAGCCGGTTATGATCGTCTCTCGTACGAGGTGCGCGAGAAGTAACATTATATATATATATATATATATATATATATATATATATATATGTTCTAAACACTTGATCAATTCACAATTGGCAGTGTTAAGACACATGGGTAACAGTAAAGACGGGAGAAGAAGCAATCAGAAGAGAGAGTCGCAACACGCTCGCCATTGGGTACGACCCTAGATCACATACGCTAGCGTGTCCAACCAAGTATTCGCTGTAGTTGGCATCCTAACGCGGGAGTCAGGGAGATTTCATCGCAGCCAACGGTTTTGTCAGCACATTGACACCCCGGACCTAGGTTGCGTGTTGGCCACCTTTTTGTCCCTTCTAATCAGCAAGTGTGCATGCAAAGAGAAGGCAGTGCAGAAACAGCTGAACAAGCACACGAAGCACATGGCAGAGGCACCGGAAAGTGAGCAGGAAAACTTCGCGGCTCAGCACTCGGCACAGACTGTTTGACTTAAAAATCCGGCGACGGGTGCCATCATAATTAATGCGATGTTCCCAACCTTTCCCACCGATACTTGGGAAGAAGCGGTGATCAAAGACAGACTGTTCATAGACATTGATCGTGCGAACGGATGAGGTTTCGCGGTTGTAGGGGAGCACAGTTCAAATCGTAGCGTTGAAGATAGCGTTCCAAGTGTAAGTTGTGATCAGGCCGGCGTCAGAGGTGTTGGAAGTGGACAGTGGCTACTCAGATTTGGAGATGCGCAAACTGATCCCATCCGTTATTCCGTTCAAACTAATGCAACTCCCAAGGTAAAAAAAACTTGTCGAATATTTGCAGAGAGCAATCGGAGAGTAGAAGCAGCTTCTAGCAAGTATAACAGGAAAAGCTTGCAATTCGGAAGAGCAGAGGCCTATTGAATGAGCACAGACGAGGCACAGCACCTGAACCAGGGAGCTGCATTCAAAAATGAGCCCGAATGGAAGGTTATCTGAGGGAATCCTTCACATGGCTTTGAGATGAAAACGAACAGGCGCAAGCAAGTAATGAAAGTGCATCATCAGAATGAGGAGAGGGTAAGGACAAGCACCCTGGAATAGTGAGAGAAAAGTTTGGAAGACGAAAAGCAAATCGGAGGAAAAATTAGCCGCAAGCTAAAGGGATGATAAGGATTGAGTCCGTGTTCGTCAAGGAAATATAAAGATAAGATTTACAGTGGTAGAGTTTATCCGTAGGCATCAAACGCTTTCTAAACTTGAGGAGGAGTAATGTGTCTCATGATGATGATGATGGCGAGAACAAGGCTGCTAGGTTAGCCGATAGGAAGGGTAGAGAAACCGAGCAATTCTACTGCTGTGTGGCGTCTGTTGTCAAATCAAGTGCCGCGCTAATACACGATATCAAAGTAGTCAGAGGAGATGTGTGTCGAGCAAGCACAGCACGTGACATATTGCGAACGAAACGCCGAATCGGTGCACGGTTCGGTGTGAGGGCAGTGAGTGTAGTCGAAAATTACAACTGGCACGTGCGCACATGAAACTACGGATCACAGAGTAAAACAGCCGGATCGATACGTGGTAGTTCTATACAAGGAGACCCAACAACCGCAAATAATGTATGAAATGGAGGCAAATCGGACGAAAACAACCCAACCTCTAAGCAGAATGCATTGAGTAATGAAATGCCAAGAGAAGGTGGTCAAAGGAGAAAAAGCTGAAAGGACTACAGGACTCACATTAGCCGATCGAGGAATGAATCGGTGGCATGTGGACCTTTATTGTCTATGTCTTCGGCGACCGACTGCAGAAGCACTTCGGTTGTATTGATCAAATGAAACAGACATTGAACGTCCATGCCAGAAGACACTTCATTCCGTGGTGTACCCGAGGACACCGAAGTAGCCGAGCTAAGCACGGGTGTAGTGGGAGCCTTGTGTAACAAGTCCAGCAAAAAGTCCAAATGTTCGATAAACAGACTGGGTGTGCAACGGCTAATCAAATGCAGGCTCGCCAGAACAGATTGCAAATTGGGCGGAGGGAGCGAAGAGGATGATAATTGCTTTCGCTGCTTGGTAGGGTGCTTCACAGAGAAGGGGGCTGTAGAAAAAGCAAGCAAATAGTGCGGTGATGACGAGGTCACCCATCTGAATGTGATGAATCTATGCGAAGGAACAACCAAAGATACAGGATATGTCGGGGGACAAACATAGCGTCAAATTTCTAGGCAGGACCACAAGTTTCAGCAAGTCTCACCTAGGCAACGCGGAAAGTGAAAAAATGCACGAAAACACCAAATGAATCTCACACAGCACAGAGATCCCTACAACTAAAAGGTTTACCAAGAAAAATGCGACACCGGTCCCCATGGGTTACCTTATACAAGCGGATGAAAAAGAGAAGGAATCAATTAGTCCAAACCAAAGTTAGATGGATTTAGCACTTTGGCAGTGCTTCAGCCTCGTTCACACACTGTCCAATAATGCTGGCAACGCAGACATTTGGTGAAACGACTACTTACGGTCGGCATTTAGTGAAAGGAATGTACTAGAGAAAAGTTTTAGTACACACACATGGGTGTAGGAGTGGACACTAATGAGAGGCCGCATGATATACCACTCGTTGGCATGTGATATAATCGAAGAAAGTAGTCAATGAGCCAACTCCAAATGATCAGTGTTAAATGCTAATCCGAGCAGAGGACATGGGTACCTAGGAATGATGAAGACAGATTTTTGGGTGAAATGGAGGGCTGGATCCATTGGTTACGCGTCATAATTAGATGTAAGAAGTAGGAATGGTGTGGAATGAATTCATATAATTCGAGAACAAACAGATGTAAGCTAGAAATGCACTAAATTCGTCGAATTTCCCAAAATACGGGGAGTAACGAAGTTAGTGACGGTTTGCCTTACTCACAAGAACGTGAATAATTGCGTGGATGAGTTTTGGACAGAGGCAGGTCATTTCCATATAGTATTTGCCTAACATTACCGGATGTGCAGCTACATCTATGTCACGACGATGTTGGTGAGCATTCCCGATATTTTATGTGGGCAAAGCGTACGTCCAGGAATTTCTGAAATTATGATACCGGCTTTGCCTCGACTACGTGTGGTGGCAGGTTGATCCATACGTTTACCACCCTCCGTTCGAAACAGAGTTGGTGGGCAACACACTTCAAATCCGGTACTACAAGCTTGTACCGGTGATGTCCTCGTGTGCTGCTTGGTGTGCACATTTGCAGCAGCAGCCTCAACATGGGGTAATCATAAAGATGTTATATCCGGTGCATCATGATGAGGTCAACTTGAAGTTGACGATAAGACAAGGTGTAAAGCCCTAGTCGTTGTACGACACACCACGTAAAATGGGGATGAGCCTGGTGGCCACATGCTTTACACATTCAGACCTTTCTACCCCGGTGCGGGTGAGAGGACAGTATGCAGGTGAACCTCTATCGCCTTGGCTACCGGGTCAAGATCATGGTTATAGCGGAAGACTAGAGAAACGTGAAGATTTACAACGAGGCTTATAAGACAAACGGTTTAAAGTAGAAATAACTCAGTACCGTGCGGGGGTCGATCGAGCCAGTTAAGAGAGGCTATTGCGTGGCGTGAAAAGTGGGCAAACGGTGACATCACGAGAACAAGAAGGGTATGTGACATCACAAAAAATACCAAAAGCACAGTGTCAACGAAAAAAAATCGCAAATATCATCAACTACAGCAGACCAGTACTTTGCAATGATGCTGTGATATCATAAGGCTTTAAGGGTCATATTAAGGAATAATAAAGAGAGGCAATAACGATACGACGACCCACTACTACGGGACCACCACCAGTCGCACGTAGGCTAATTATAGTGCAGGGTCACCTGCATATATGCCGATTCGAACCAGTTATCTTCAGACTACAACGCACGCGCTTTATTGTTTCGGTCACCAACCGACTAATAAGCATTCATGATCAAAATGAAACACGACACTGGAGGATGGACCGCGCTATATCGCAGTTAGAAATCAGGCATGGCGGTCCGCCACTATCACACATAGCTTAGTGGCATAAGTCGCTGAGTCGCAGGAGTAAGGTCATGAGTTCGGATCCATCGGATGCGCGACACTGACTAGTTTCAATAGGATGTAACGGCCGAGTAGGGCGTTTCTGTATCTATGGTGTCTGTCCGGCTGATCCCAGTTGCGACGAATCCTCCCAAAAACATAATAAACTTACCTACTACTCTCCAATAAGGTGAACACAACTTGCTGACACTACACGGTTGCAGACGATTGGCTAATGTGCGAGGGTAAGACGGAGACGGCGAAAGATTCCTGGGGCCTTTGCTGCCTTGGGTCATAATCAAACATGCACCACCAATAATTCAGCATCAGCTACAGACAGTTAGGCCCCAGGACGACCACAAACAGGCTACTGGTGCCGATCGCAAGTCATGCCCCCTAATGTATCGAGCCAAAATGGAGTAGCTCGCCTGGACCCCGATTTGGAAAGTGAGGCGACCCAACAGCACCCAGTTTGGTCGTCAACGACTTCATTTTCTGCTGACAAGTCAACGATTGATTGGCTCAAGACATCCGAAATCTGACAAACGAAATTATGTCTCCCCGCGTAGGCGGTGGTCTGGTGTAAGTGGCACATGTCTAAGGCAGTGCAATTCATTCGGTCATATTGGTTGGGCTAAGGAAACAAACCAATCATTGTCGCAGTGCTGATTCGTTGTGAACAAGCGGGTGTCAACCGACACAGGCGACGTTCAGCAGATAACTACGGTCAGAGGTAAACGGTGACAGCAGTGCACCAGTATTTCGGGCAGATGCTTCGTTGTCACAAGGCCAACAGCAGTGGTTTTATGCGGGCTGGGATATTGAGCCAGTCACTCGCAGCCACTCAAGTTCGGACCGGTGAATCGTAGACTATAAGCCAAGTGTATAAACCAATCAGCCACCGGTCGGGAAGAACGATAAAAAGCCCGAAGGCCCTTAAAATCATCAGATGGGGTAGCAAATGAATAAAAAACACGACTTCGGAAGAGCCCCTATTGGAAGAGGAGTTTAATCAGCAATTGGTGAACCATGAGCAGATACTTACTGGACAGACGCCCAATCAGCTTTATCTGGTGTCTGCTAAGCTGACGGCAGGCGCGATCCAGTTGTTCGCGTTTGGTAGGATCATCAGTGGCCAGAATCTATACAGGTGGAGTGGAAAAAAGAGTATAACCAACAGCTGCAGAGGCAAAAAAGTGATGCATGGAAATAAATCGAAAAAGTGGGGTAGTGATGAGACGGCTAACAAGAGGCAGCTGCTCAATCAGAAGTGTGGGGGCTGGGTATTTTCGAAGGCGAACCGTCACCGCCCGTCAAACGGCAGTCACTGCCGCGGAAGGACCAGCGGATGTGAGTGAAAGTACAGTCATATAAGCGCCTAGTCTTGGGCAAAGGCCATCCACTAAAAGTTTGCAATCGAAACATGCGGAGATGTAGTTAATGCTAACCAAGGATATGGGAAGCAAGCATATTTACGACTAGAAAAGTTCGTAACCGTTGAGCAAGGAGGCCTACACGACGCGCGATACCATAAAAACCAACAGTAAGAAAAGCAAAAGAACGGTAGCGATTTAAGTTTAGATCAAAAATGAGGACGAATTAAGTCACAACACTGAGCATCGACAAGGGGAGATAAAACAAAAGTGTAAAGCGATTGGTGGACTGCAGGATGCTCGAATGATCGAAAGGAAACGAGGACTGACAGTAAGAAATGTAAGTGAAAAGGTAACACAGGTCGGAGGTCACCGGTTCGAATCTGGGCAGAAGCAAGTGACTGCAATATCCCCAGCCTGTGTGCGACGTGGAGGTCGAGTTGTAGCGAATCTCCGGTACGGTGTACTGCAGATGCTTTTATAGTCCCAATAATGTTACTCGTTACCGTGACAGCTTAGTGGGGACATAATACTAAAGTGATTGGACCCAAGGTAGGCATTCAGAGGAACAAGCACACCATAGGTTTTGGAAACCGTTGAGTGTTCCTTAATTGGGACACCAGCTGTCTGCCTTGACTGGCCGTTCAATCGAGCGTAACCTAAAAGTCATAAACCCTTTGATCCGAAAGTCCCAAGCAATTGTTGTGTAGTAACTGGCAGTAAAAATACAACAAAGATGCAGTCGTAAAACAAATTCCCTAGTGAGGGAGTAAGTGACCGATCCCATGGATGGAAATAGGAGAAAAGATGAATACGGCATTCCCATATGAAGTAGCACAAAAACCGGTGCATTATAAAGGCAGTGAAAGAACGGTTCGCATAGATGTGAATGCGTTTGGATTTGGTCTTGTTGTTGACACGCGGTATTGATGTGGTTGGCAAATTCCAGTGACTACAGTTTGCACTCCTAAACTAATAATGGTTAGAGGTGATCGATCAACGGTACATCACGTGGAACGCGATAATAAAACATTCCGTATGCAACAAGGATGGACAAAAATGGGAAAACATAAAATGCACAAGAGACGTGCACGAAACATGAGGCAAAAATGGGGGGAATTCTTCTAAAAAAACTTATCGTTTCCCGGAAATAGCAACTATAGATATTTTTGGCTCACTCCCTGCTACAGATACACACGCATCCCAGCGTTACACTAATGTCGGGAAAAGTTCAGCATAAAAGCGTTTGTTAGTACATCTGAAACTGTTTAGAATAGCTCGTTTTACTTCACAATCCTTGTGAAATTGTTAACTCCAAACAAGTGGAAATCACTTAGCATTTAGCCAAGACTATGAGGAGAACGCGATGATGCGACCAGGAAAATACCCGACTTTCATGTCACAAGAGACTTTCGATTCATTGCGGACTTCAACTCGTCTGTGCTGGTCAAAAGCGGAAAGTATCTTTGGAACTAAATAAATAAATGGGGATATTTCCCGACGAGCGGGATATGTTCCATTTTGTGGAACGACCATTTGTATAGCGAGTTTCGTCATTATTTCATGTATAAACTCGATTCAATGTGGACGGATTATACAATGTTTTGCGTATGCAAGTAGTAACATTATTTGACAGTCCATATTGTCATATGTTGTTCGGGCCCGATTTCATTAGCGCGCTGGTGGGCTGCTGAAGGTCGAAAATTTCGAGCACATTCGTTTTAAAAATGGACAGGCTCTCGTAGAACCTTAATTGCAACGGTAGTTTATTCCATAGATGGGCGTATCACACCATACTTGGTCCTCTGTAAGGATATTTGACATTTCCCATTACGAGTGGGATAGGTTGAGCTTTTATGTAATGCGACGGTCGTACAGGTTAAGCAAACTCTCGGGTATATTGTGCTGTGGAGAAGAGTGAGATTGATTTTCAGCCGTCGAAGCCAGAGTGTATCGAGCTGGAGGTGAGAACATCGCTCCTCATAGGTAAGCGATGGTGAGCTCCCCATGACCATTTTGGTACATGAGCGCTAGACGTATTCGAAAGCAATGAACAGTGCCATCGTGGAGTAGTTGTTCCTAATTGGATATGAAATCCGACCAGCCGACTCATTCAGTCTTCTACACTGCGCCCAACAGGTACTCCGAAATGCTTAGGAAACATCTCCTGAGGACGGATGAGGCTATTGCCATTAGAGTGATGCAGCCGGAGTTGTGCACTCACCTTTGTTTGCCATGGCCAAGGGACTTCGCAATCTAGCTCACATCTGGTGGGAACACCGAGTAAGCAACGGGCGTGTTCGACACCTTGTTTACGGCACAGGAAAAGGAAAGGAACCGCTGAGCACCGTCATTTCACGCACCAGGCTCCAGTGGCTCGGCCACGTGTTACGCATGCTAGCCCACCAACTCCCGCGACGCGCATTGTTTGCGCGCCGGGGGTGTGAATGAAAGAAGGGGAGGAGTGGACAAGGGATGACTTGGTGAAGAGGAATGAAGGCCCTCACTTCGAAGCTGGCCTCAGTTGGAGCGTCTCTGCTCACTGGTTGGGGTCCGAAAGACGATGAACACGTTTGGCTAGATATGTTTGCTGATATGGCTAGGAGCCGACCTCAATGGCGTTCGTGCTGTGAGTTTCTTTGTCCCCCATCCCTCTTTGCCTCTCCCTCCAATCACGATCTCACTATTTAGCCTTATATAATTTTGCGTAGTATATTTTTTGCTGCATAGTAGCCGGCTGGTAGCTTACTGGAACGATGTCCATTCGTTACCGGTAGCTCAGCCGGCTTGCATCTATTTCATTGTTTCCCGTTCTTATCTTTTATGTATCGCGGCACAGTAGCTGAGGTGTTTCCCACCTCTAGCTAACGTGCATAATGATGATGAAGCCCTCAGCGTCGGACAATGGCAGTGGCCAAGTGCGATCTCCTTCTCGCCATCGGTTGCTGGAACGCCCGTCTTCAACTGATTAACAAAACCTTCGATCGAATGTGGCAACATCGTTCAGTTCGGCCTTCACTGGCATACTGCGTTGTGTTGTTTTTGTATTCTCATAACGGTATTTGCCCGACGAGAAGTATCGAAAAGAATTCTCTTCGCAACCTTTTCTTAATTCTGTCTGTTTTACCTAAGTGGCTATGTATGATGGCGCAATACTCTAGAGTGGGTTGCGCAATGAGTTTGGATGATTCAAATCGTGTTTGAGATAGGGAAAATGACCTAGTGATGTAACTAGTTAGTTGCTTCGCTTTCGCTACTGGATGTAGGATGCGTTCGGATAAATTGAAGCTGCTCGGATATCGAATTCTCAGGTCTCGAACAGAATACGCAGTTGGGATGGAGGTGCGAGTGAGGGTGATGGATCCTTCTGATATACTGCATGCGTGGCAGAGTGAGATTTATCTGCAGAGAACCTCATTGACCTGCTTTCGTTCCATTTGTTTGGGGATGAAAAGTCCTCGCGTATGTCTTTTAGACCTAGTTCCAGATGGTGAGGAAGAAAGGAGTACGCTAGTTTTAGGTCGACCGCAAATACAAATAGGCGGCCGTGTCTAAGGTAATCACATATATGGTTAATATAACTGAGGAAAACAGGGGGCCCAATACACTGCCCTGAACAACACAGCTCGTGATATTTCTGGACGTAGAGCAATATTGATTAATCTGTACTCGTTGTGTTCGGCCGTTGAGATATGATTCGACGCAGCTCAAGAGAGCTCTGTTAATTCCCTATGACTTCAACACTGCAAACAATGGTTTGCGCAGTACACAGTCAAATGCTTTTTGCATACCCAGAAGGATAACGATGATGGCTATGTCGTCATCCAAGGTTGCTGTAACATGATCGAGGAATTGTACTTGGCATGTGACACATGAAGGTTTTGTTGTGAACTGCTGAGTATGTTCTGGCTTGTCAGGAAGTGTGTTACCCGAGTCTTGAGGATTCTCTCTAAGACTTTAGAGGCGGCGGAGGTATGGTTCATCCGTAGATAATTTGACATTCCATCACATGGACTGCCTTTGTGTTTCAGTAAAATTATGAAATTGTTCCCCTGAGGCGGGAAGCAACTAGTATTAAGTGCTAGTGTAAACGCATTCAATATGAGAAGAGATATGTTTTTACCACCTAACCTTATAGCTGCTGGCTGAATACCATCAGGTCTCAGTTGGAAAGTCGCTTTGATGGATGCTATAGTCATTTGTCATTCCTTTAGATTCAGAGGAATGGGATATAATACCACTTGCGTTTTTCTTGAAATGAGAGGAAAGAATACAGATGGTGCAGTAGTAAATGAGGCTGCAAAGTAGGAATTCATCGAGTAACATATTTGGACTATATCGTTTGTCGAAGTACTGTCGTTTAAAAGTAGGCTTGGAATTTCGTGGTGTCCTTTCGGATTTGTTCTTCTGCGGTACTCTCTTATCGGAATAGAAAATGACCCTAAAATAATGTGTTTATTGGTTCAGTGAACAAGTAACCACGTTTGCGCAATCTCATAACATGTAAGCAACGATTATCAACGATAAACTGCTCGACAAGCTGAATATTCCCAGGAATGACAGCTTTGAGCTGCAATTAAACGCGACCGCGAGAGTTAGCGATAGAAGTACGATCATCTTCGAAACGCTCACACTACTCAAATGTCTTATTGCGACTGAGTGCCCAATCAGCAGATTGTCGCCAAAGTCTTTTATAGATTCCAACTGGATGCTGCCACCATCATAAGAAACTTAATCGCAACACGCTGTCCCATGTTCACGGTCAACTTGTTGTTCACAATTTCGAACATCTGATAGAAGCCAACTACATGGTCTCACACTTTAATCAATTGGTCCAAATAGCAAGGATGGCTCAATACCAGGTCAGTCACAAATTACACCTCACGCCTCAACATATTTTTTTACTGCAGGCTATTCCCGAGTTCGCAAGTGATCAATTGCCCATGCGCCCGAACTTACCAGCCATGCAAACGATAGCGTCAGCTTCACTCTCATACCAACCCTCCATGCCCACAGATACTTACACGAATACCTTCGATAATCCCGAATCAGATATCGCCGGACACCCGTCAAACAAAACAGATACAACATCGTTATCAGTGGATAGCCCTGTGCTGTTTCAACAAATAATGATTGTACGCCATCAATCGTTTTCCAGGCGCATTCTGCTGCTCAATGCACACTCCATTAAAAACAAACTTCAGTTCCTACGCTTACTTATCTCACTAGCTGATACACAAACCATAGTTGTGACAGAGAGCTGGTTAGTGGAAGACATTCCTGAGTATAACTACCAGATAATGGGTTATATAAGGCGTTTATTGGCTGTCGCAAGTCCAGGCTAGGAGGTAGCTGCGCCACATACGTTCACAATGTCATGTGCACATCAACGGCCAATGTCTCATCACACAGTTGCTTTAACAACTGTAACTGCAAATGCACACATTGATGGCCACGTGGTACTCCTCAGATGTATTTGCATGCACCTCAATTCTAGTGTGGCAGAGGTTAACGCATTACAAGATGTAGTAGACCAAACACGGCCAAATACAAGGTGACAAATGGGGATTTCAACGTGCTGAATTTAGCGTGGATCTAAAGTCATGTACGAATCTGGTCTATTCTCTACATCCGTAGGGATGGATCCAACACGTCAGACCACCAGCTAGAAAGGACCTAATATTCACCACTGGTATATTATCAGCAACCACCGACGTTCTTGAGCACTTTTCTGGTAGTGATCATAGATTAGTATCCTCTTCATTCAGTAATCCCACAAGATACCAAAGGTCGGCTGTGTCCAAATTTCGAATACATATCGGGAAATATAAAGCCATCTACTGGGGGCTGTTTGTCAAGGTAACGAGATCTGCTCAATGGGACAGTCTTTTTCTTTACTGAAGGATCACTAGCCGCAACAGATGCTCTAAAAAAACAACATTTATCCGTGTACTGATGCACTCACTCCCACTATGTATCGACACTTTCATCATAGGAACAAAATAAATACGTCACGTAAAACAACCATAAAGCTCAAGACGTCGCTAATGGCTTACCGTAAAACAAATGACTTCTCCTTATTGGTACAACACCAAAAGCTTACCACCGCTCTATAGCTGGCGTGACATAACAAAGAGGTGGCTGATGAAAAAAGCTATCTGCGGCCAGTATAAAACCCGTGAACTAATCAACATTTTAAAGTGTAGAAATACTAAACTGTATCAAGACCCAATCTCACTGGTTACAGCGGGTAGCCGCATAATAACTGACCCGGCTTACATCGGTGAAATATTTACCCAGTATTTTAAAAGAATAACGAACATTTCTGCGGAATAATCTGAATTCAGTATATTTCGTGTATTCTCTTCAGCCGCTTACATACAATAGGTGAAAATTGCAAACGATTGGGAGTAATAGGTCAAGTCTGAACTCCATGACGAACAGAAGCTTATAAAATGCACAAAACTATCCTATTTCGGTGGATTAGATAATGTACCTTCTGCACGTAACAAAGTCGGGGGTGTCGACATACATTTGTTGCTATTGAATATGTTCACTATATGCAAGAACTCTGTAAGGAAGCCATTGTTATAAATCAGGCTCCCTATTCGGAACGAAGAATTATCGTCTAATAAATCATACATCTATCTTATCCAAATTGATGGAGTGACATATAAAGGCTGCAACGGTCGAGTTTCTATTGTCTCGTAAGTTAAGCAACGACTTGGGTTTCATACTCATGTCCACAGTAAGGAAACGCTCGATGAAGAAAAAAAGTATTATAAGATAGGATGCTTCTATTTTTGTTCAAAAGCTGAGACAACGAACTAAGGTACTCTGTACAACGGCTGGAAGCAGTAGTAAAGAAAATATCCAAAGCGGTATAGGCGCTGTGGGAAATTCCCTTGGACTACACTTGCTTACCTGAGAAAGACACCTGAGAAGTATCCGTCCGTAGCTGAAACTGCACATGCTGAGCTTGCATTAAAAGTCGACATGCGCACATCGATATTGCAACCTTTGCCGAGTCTAGTTGTCTTATTTAAAACCACCGTCAAATAATGATAAAAAAACCTCACGAACTGATAGACTCCATTTCGACCGAAGTACACAATCGACTACGCTGTTCATGCAATGCGGTGGTTTTTAATGTGGCAGATAACTTATCATTAAAAACTGTTCAGAAAGTGCTTCTCACTGCATGTGGCATGCAATCTTGTTGGTTCAGCTGCATCAGACTACGCAAAAAATGTAATGCCAGTTTCAAAATGAACTTATTGCTAAACAACTCATTCAAAAGCGCAATCTCATTGTGCTTAATACGACTTTCAAACGTCTGAAAATTATGGTGGACAAAACCCCGCTACAACGAGAGATAAGAAGGCGAAAGTCTGAGGTAAACCAAAATACCAAACAGCCATCTGGCGTCCCGCATCCAGGTAATATTCCTCCAGTTAGTGGTCACCACAAATTTGAGAATAATACTCGGCTTGCTGCAAATAAGGGTGCAGCGATGAATAATAAAGGGATTATTGAAATTAACAATAAATCACATGAATATGCGGGCCGCTCTATTACACTAGATGCTGTGTCCGGTAGAACAACTAATTCTCTCACTTCGGAGCTAAGATCAACGTCAGATGCAAAATTGGTTACTGGAGGACCTCCACCAGGTCGCAGTTTCACGGCTTAGCATGATAAGCTGATCAAACCTAAAACGACTACAATTCACAAAACTAGTGATGTGGATGGTGCTTCCTCTTGGATAATCAGTTCTGGCAGTCATATAGGGTTTCCTCATGCCGTTTCCTGCATGCGAAGTGACAAGGATGTGGACCAACGAATAATAATTGCATTACTTGCTAAATCCCAATTGCATGCGAAACCGCTACCTCAAGCCTCGAACTGTCATGTCTCGCGTAGTCTGCGCTGGCCAGTGCCCAAGCTCATCGAGAATATCGATAGATCCGGTCAAATTGACCGATAGTAAAAGGACGGATGACCTAGATTTATCACAAGTGTCATTGAGCGACTCTGTATCGTCATTTTGGTTGGATAGACGTACATCCATTATGGAAGACGTACCACCATCTTTGCACCTTACACACGGTGTAATTGGGTACCACGAGTTTCCGATTCCATTAACGAACCACACGGATTATGCTGATGGTGGCGTATGGATTGACACCAGTGTTCCTCCACCGCGTATAGTTAAACTTTGTATATCGACCGCAAGTAAGCGGATTTTACCCATGGATGGAAATGACAGCTACCCACGGACTCTTATCAATGCGTCAAGTAATCAACAGCCTAATAGTGACATGATCAAGAAGACACAAGTTAACTCTCTAGCTCTCGCAAGCTAGTACAACAATCATGTACTCTTTTACACGAATCATTTTCTAGAGGGCCATACTCAGTCGCAATTCCCTCCGCTGTGGTCACCTCCAAATCATTTTCCAACGTTAACAATACATGTACTTTTTCAAAAAATTTCTAGCCTAGGTCCAGGCACATGGCTTGAAACCCCAGTGGTTATAACATAGCCTAAATAATCTTCCTCATATCTCACATCCATCTCAGCATTTTTGATAAACATTGCTTCTCTTCATTCTAAGATGCATACACTACGCTTATTTGTTTTGGTGAACAATCCAGATATCATATTTATGATTGAATTTTGGTGTCATGATGACGTCTGACAGTCAGTTAAGTATTTTCGGATATGACAAGTTTATGAGAAATAGGCCTATTCGTCGAGGTAGTGGCTGTGTAATTTAGCTGAAAAATTCGTTCGCAGCAGCAATTTTCGAGAACCCAGTGCTGAACGATGTCCAGGAATCACTATGGCTTACGATATCTGTTAATCAGCTACAGCTGCTTATGGGATATATATACAGCACTCCAAACTGCAGCCGAGAAGACCTAGAACTTTTGACGCTTGCAGTTGAACGCGCCGCTAGCCTACAATTTATATATAAGGTTATTGGAGGTGATTTCAATCTGCCTTCGATTTCATGGCAAATGGAAGCCGCTCTTTTGAAATGCCAAAATCTTACCTCCAAATGAATGGCCGACAGCAACAAGTCTCCCAACCTACCAAAGATGAAAGTACTCTGGATCTCATTTTTTCATTGGGCATACCTGCAATCAGTGTTAACATTCTTGAAGAATTTCCGGGGAGCGATCATCTCGTGATCAAATGCCGCCTAAGACTATGCATGACCGATATACAGCAAACCATGCATTAGCGTCTGAACTCATTCAAGGGCCTGGTTCGTTTGAGGAATTGGGATAATTTCTTTCTTCATGTCCTCAACATGCGACGGACCTGTCTTATAGTATAATTGGCTTCTGCATCGATACAGCAGTACCACTAAAATATGCTTACCAAACTAAACATAACTCCGATCTCAAAACGTTGAAGGAAGCACGAAAGCTTCATAAGACTTGGCAGAAATACAGGTTAACTGCTGACTTTGCGTTAGAATTACAGCAGTCCAAGCTCGTCAAAGAACAGAGGCATCAAAATGACAAAACCCTCATTCTAAAAGAGCATAAAGGGCCCTAGCAAAACAGCTGAGCTAGCCAAACTATTCCGTGCCCGGGGTTCGCGTTGCAGCAACAATTTCAATTTTATCACCACACCTGATGGAACATACTACGACGCACCAGGTGATATCTGCAAAGCTTTCAATGCATATTTTGGTCAATGAACAATCAGACACACCGGCACTTATCATGCCGCACAACAATGTAAGTCTATGCACAGTGGAATTCACTAAAACAAAAATGACTGGTCAAGTCTCTTGCTTATGCTCCTCAAGTTGCGCAAGCTCTGATGGGCTCCCCTTGTAAAATAAAAAGTATGGGTAGTGACTTCCTTCTACTTTTGCTCAACATCTTTACACTCTCTTTTAACAAAAGAGTATACCCTACTCGATGGAAAACTTCTGTCATTATCCCGCGACACAAAAATGGCGCCGCCCACGAGGTCAAAAACTCTCGTCTCATCAATCACACACCCATCGTATCTATAATAATGGAAAGGATAGTGAAAGATGAACTATTTGTATTCTTAAACAAGGCTAACATATCAGCAATTAGCAACACGGCTTCATGCAAGGTCGATCTTGCGCAACATGCCAGACAGACTTTTTAAACCACACCACGGCTGCTATAGACAACGGAAACAGAGTTGTAATCCTGTTCCTGGATATGCAAAAAGCCTTTGATAGAGTGCCTCACAGAAGGTTACTGAACAAACTGAAGGCTTTAGGCATTGGAAAACCGATGTTTTCTTGTCTGTCTTCATATCTGATTGGTAGACAGCAGATGGTGCGCATCGGCGACCAGTACTCGTTGTAGCCGATGAGTAGGCATGCGAAGAAAGTGCTAAAGTCAGCGAAGCCTCCGCAGTGAAATGATGCCGTCAATCAGTCATCGACGAACCACCTCACTGTTGAGGTGATACTCGACCGAACATCAGCAATGCTCTACAGGCAGCTGTGATCGAAGACAGATAACTGCTGAACATCACACTTGCACACAGGGCAAGTCTCGCAGTCATACAGCAGGACACCTCGTAACCGCAGCACTGTAGGCACGTCCTCTGAGAGAGAGGCTGAGGTCACGACGACACCACAGCTGACATAGGTTAGAAAAGGCTACTCTAGCCTTGGAGAAACGCAGACAGATCTCATGCGTCAAACCGCCAACACTAAGACAAATTCTCAAGGTAAATGAATTTGTCTACCACTACCAGCAGATGCCCTGAAGGGGTGGGATGAGATGCACTTGGTCAGTCCTGTAACAGGACCTCAAATGTGAAAGGGGGGTAAAGGTGAACTCAAATCGGGTGGGGTACATTCCTGACCTAAGCAGCACATGCTGGGTGTCCTAGGAGAACTCACAAACCATAGCGATATCCTCTGCGTACTTCAAATCCCGAAGGCAGACACCCGGAAGCAGTTCCATGCCTCAAGACGCAGAGTTTTCCAGAGCAGTCGCCAAGATCTCATTCATGGCGAAATCGAACAAGAAGGGAGTGGCTGGGCAACCCTGTTTAATACCACTAGTGATACTGAAGGGTGGGGGAGAAAAACCTGCGTATAATCGCATGCGACCCGAGGTTTGACAATAAATGGGACGTGAATGCTGGTGTACTTCTCAGGCACACCCCACTTCAGCAAGCAGTTCCAAAGAGCCACTCTGCTAACAGTCAAACGCGGCTAGAATGTCCAAGTATGAAACTATGGCCGGATGACTGAACGTATGGCGGTGTTCAAGCATCTGGCGGACCGTAAAGATGCGATCGACACAACTGCGACTAGGGGAAAACCCAGCTAGCTCCTCCTACAAGTGTTTTACCTGTACGCAACATAGCCTCCGGGAGAATAGGGCAGCGAGCAGTTTAGATGCAACACAAATGAGACTGATCGCACGATGGTTGGAGAAAACGGTCTGGTCGCTGTTTCTGTGGACAACTACGATGTCCGTTAATCTCCAGTCGGATGGGATGGCTTCGTTAGTCCGAAAATGATGGAAAAGTGATGTTGATTCACGGATGATATCGAAACCTGCTTATTTTGAGAGGGTCAGAGGAATTTCATCTGTTCCAAGTGACTTGTGGCGCTGTAGCCAGCTAAGCTCATTGGAAACCTCAGCATCAGTTGGTGAAGGAACATAAACGCACCAGGAAGTACTGTGTATCTCAGACGATGCCCTCGGTTGTGCTGGTGACCAGCTGAACTGATCTTCGAAGAACTCTGCCCAGCGTAGCAGACGATGGTGAATTACTTTGTCGTCGTTTTCACGCAACGACACACTTACTGTTGTGAACGAGATCTCAATGACTTCATTAATAGCGAAGTAGAGGAGGAAAGGTGACAGCGGGCATGCTTGTCTTACACCGCCAGGTACATTGAAGGGCAGCGACAGCTTGCCGTAGACCCTCACTCTGTCCGCGTAAAGCGTCTGCAATTTACACATTCCTCGGGCACATCTTACCTGAGTAGAAAATCCCAAAGAGCACATCGATCAACCGAATCGAAGGCACCTTTGATGTCGCGAAACACAACGGTGGACCGCCAATATATGTGACAATGCTTTAATAATTGATGCAAAGTGAAGATGTGATCGATGCATCCCCGAGCACGAGGAAACGCGGACTGCTCCTCAAGAAGCTGTCATTCACGAGTGCCGGACAGTCAGTGAAGGATGACGGAAGTAAGCAATTTAGAGGCGAGAGAATTCAGACTGATTCCTTTATGGTGGCCGCATTCCGAACGTGAGCCTCCCTTGAAAAGTGGGACTATAACGCAGTGGCTGCAGTCGGTTGTGACAGTTTGCTGCTCCGACACTTTCACTAGGAACTCGTGTAAATCAGCAGCAATAGCAAGGTCCCCGAATTTGAAGAGGGCTGGATGATGATCATCTGGTAAAACCGACGATGGTGTATAGACAAGAGACGTTGGTAATGCAAGTCGAGAAAATCAGTTGATACTCTGGCTTTGATCCCTATCACTTGCGTTCAGAAGAATTCAGAGACGCATAAATGGATAGACTAGTAACTCCGCGTCGCCTGCGACTACCAGCCTCTTGATCGGCCGCACATGTTGGCATGGTCTATGGTACGGGAATGCGTTTGTGTTTGGGTGAGGTCCCGCAGTGATAAGGTAACAAAGTGTCGACTGAATGGACTACTTTTTCGTTAGATAAGACCTGCAGTATTTGTGGTTTGAATGCTATTTTATGTGACGCACTTGAGAAGCCAATCGTAACTTGTATTCACTCTGGTTTGCGTTTGTTCTCCGAGCTGATGAATTGTGCTGCAGACGTTTCGTCACCAGCCGAGGTGACATCCTCAGTGCCTCACTGCTTAGCGTGCAGCTCTTCCATCCAATTCCAATGTTTAGCTCTAATAGGACGATTATGTCATCTTAAACCCCCTCTTAGATAGTCGGCTTCCCTGCCTTAGTGTCCAAGATAACCATAGTGATTTAATCGACAACACATTAGTAGTTGGAGTGTAGTTGAGCACCGAGATGAGGAGTCTGCAATCGAATGCGGACACAACTGAGTCACAGATATCTGCGGGAAGCCTATACATCATCCGGATCCGTGGTGGCATAAATGGAGAAGACAAGGCAAAAGGGAACAGACTAAACGATCGACGTCGTAGGATAGGCAAACAGTGGCGAATGGATAGCAGGCGAGCATTGACCAAGTTTTCTAGATGAAGAACACTTATCTGACTGTGGGTCGGCCCGCAGCCTAGAGGTAACGAGCGTGTAATCATGCGGCGCAGGTTCGAATCCACGTAGGGGTGGGCGTCCTCGCAGTATACTCAGCCCGCGTGCGAGTAGTGGTGGTCGCACAGCAGCGAAGTGCCGTTACGGTGCGCAGCTGACATTATTATTTGGTATTTATCTGATTGTGAAGTACAAACCACATTGAGACAGTAGTGTAAATCGAAGAGGGAAGGGTAGATTGAGTACTGACACAAAACAAGCGAGTGCAATCAGTGGACGCTAATAGAAAGCGCAGAAGGGAATCGGAAAAAAGCACTGGTTAAGAGAGTGAGATGGCAGCCGACGGAGAATTAGATCGCAGTACTGAAAAGTGATTATCATCAACAAAGAAAAGGTAAAACTAAGTGACTGGAGGATATGGTGAAAAAGTTGTCCTGTTTGTCAAAGAGCACTGGATGAGAGAAATATTAAACCGGAAAAAAACGAAAACGGATTTATTACGTAAATAAGGAAAAGATACCAGCAGTACGCCGAGTATGCCGCACTGACGATTCGTTGCCAACTGAGCCTCAGTAGTTCTGTGAGAAGTCGTGGAAACGGCGTTTTCCAGGCACGATTTAGGTGTGGAGCTGCTCCAAAGTGAACGACTTCTCGACCTGGTATGTCGACGACATGGCGCTCATCCGTGACAGTCCTCGAACATGCCAAGGTGCACTGTGTAAATTAGCTCTGACTGTCAGTCGTTTCGGACTATGCTTTGCATCATCGAAATGCAAAGTTCTTATACAAGATTGGCAGGGACGCATCCCTGCACGGACTCTTGGGGGTGAAAATGCAGAAGTAGTCGAGAAATTCAAGTACCTGGGCAGCTGTATCAGCACCAGGGGAACGGAAGATGACATCAGGAACCGTAAAGCATAAGTTCATCGAGCTTTTGCTAATCTCCGCCATCTGTGGCGCCGGAATGACATTACTCTCGCTCTGAAGGGCAGAGTATACAATGTAGTCGTCTGTTTGACCCTCCTAAACGGTTGCTAAACTTGGCCCATCAATTCGAGACGTTCAATCATCGCTGCCTTCGCGGTTTAACTCATGTCTGGTGGGAGCATCGCGTGAGCAATGAGCGTGTTCGGCGTCGCGTATTTAGTGCAGGAAGGGAGTGAACCGCGCAGCACCACTATATCACGCACCGGGCTCCGATGGCTAAGCCATGTTCTGCGCATGCCAGCCCAGCGACTCGCGTGACGTGCGTTGTCTACGCGCCGGGGGTGTGAATGGAGGAAGAGGAGAGGAGGTCAAACGATGACTTGGTTGAGAAGAATGAGAACCCTCACTTCGAAGTTGGCGTCGGTTGGTATTTTCCGACTACCTGGCTGGGGACTGAAGGATGATGAACAAGTTAGGTTGGATACACTAGATGACATGGCGAAGAGTCGATCTCAGTGGTGTTTGTGTTGTGAGTCCCTTTGTCCTTCTCCTTCCCTTTAGCTTACTCTGCCAACAACCATCAAAAATGTGATATCAGCATTATGTTAGTTTTTCATAGCTTTTAAGTCTACATTAGTTAATGCCTTACTTTTGTATTGCAGCACATTAGCTGAGGTGTGTTTCTCACCCCTCGCCTATCGTGTATTAATGATTGATGATGATGCGAGCTAGGGATGCTGCGAAGCCGCCCTATAAAAATCGGCCACTGATCAACATTTGACAAAACAATCTCGTGATGTGGATCCGAATACCAGACTTTTGGACAGATAACCGGATTAGAGTTCGAATATTGGAAGCATAGAAAGTGGAAATAAACAATACAAGGGTGTTAGAAAAAGAACGTGAAAGTATGGTAACCGAAACTAAAGGATATGATTTTCTAGAGCAGTTGGGCAACGATGTGTGTTGTCATTCCCGTAGAGTACACAGAAAATAGAGCAATGCAAGCAAAGTACTCTAGTGATACGATCCATCTTAGTCCAAAAGACTTGGCATGACGAAATATAAAACAATTTGTACCTATAAAATGAGGATGCTCTATTCAGTACTTAACGGTGCTGCCAGAAGTTAACTGACACTCGCATTCAGGGAACATATGGTAGCGAGACGGAATCGGTCGTCAGACACATTGGCGCAGAAGTCAACTAGAGATTGGGTGAAGAAAAATGTGACCAAGGATAGAACCTCCGAGTTCGTTGGTTTCGTTAGACGTATTATGGCAATTAGCCAACAGAAAAAATCCAACGACGGAGACAATTTAATAAAAGGCACTTCACAGTATGACACGACAAATTCACCACTCCCGACTTGGAGCGCAGGTAGGGCAGAAAGATCAACATGCGAAAAAACAACAACCGGAAACACCAAATCGTACCTGTTTCACAAATGATTCCAGACTATCAAAGTTGTTGGTACGCATGGCAGAGGTGACCGCACAGAAATTGATGACACGACGATTGAGTAGTTTGGAGTGGCTTTCGGAAACCGGTGTGAACCAGAGATTGTGAAACAAATCGATGACAAGTTTCTACAAACGGAAAGAGAAATATGCTGTGAAGCACGTGGTCAAATGCAATCACACGATGACGACTGATGACAACTTGAAAGTGACAGAGTTCGTATGTCTAACCTCAGTCCTGGCAGCGTACTGTCGTTGAAACAAAGTCAATCAGTGACAAACGCTTTGTGGAAACTGGGAACAGCTGCATCATGCGAAAGAAGATGCAGTAGGCGTAGTCTCAAAGATAAAAACTCAGTTGGATCACGTGAAAACGAAGTATTGTAATGAATACTAAATGGCATCAGCAGTACGCTGGTTCGCAGTCCCGATGCTTCGCTGCCGCATAACAACTACCAGTCACATGTGGTCTAAGAATACTGCGAGGGTGCCCGATCCCCTAGGCAAGATTGAACCCAAGCCCTCGGAGCACAAGGTAGGCTTGTGATCTTTAAGGCTACAGACCGGCACAGAGATATGACAAACTGACAACGATTGTGGAGCGAGCTGAGGCTGGTATAGCGGTTGCGTTGGAACAAGCTGCAGCAGAACTCGATTCCAGTTGCCTAAACTTATGTTCGAACTTGGAACAGAATGGCCAAAACAAGTGTCTAGTTAACAGCGTAGAGACAGCTACCCCAACCAAGGCAAGTAGCAAACAGGCGGGCGACCATAGTATGCCAATCTTCGCAGCCCCAATCCCACAGAGAGTGGTTTTTCGCATGAGCGTGTCTGTGTTACATGATACTCCATTGCATTCGGGTTTGTCTAATACTACCGTAAGTCTGACAACATAGGCATCGGTTTTCGCTGCAAGCAGACCCAAAAACGGAGCGGTCGTGACAGAAATAACGAGAATATCGATGCCTCTTCAAGAAGGCCGCCTACCACGCTGCCATAAAAAAGGAAAAATTCTCTTATCCAAAATTGAAATGAGTGCAATGCAGAGACAAAGTTTAGGAAAACATGCTGTGACATGGCGTATTAGCAGGCAGAGGCAGTCACTAGACAAAGACATGTTGTTTAAGAGTAGTGAGGAGGTTGATGTAGAGCTACAGAATATTTGTTGCAGTCAGTCGAGAGTCAGACATTCCCGCACACCCATCAGAAAAGCTCTAAACGGTCGGTTTGTCCCACCGAGAGTCGCCCGCAGAGTGCACTCCCGATACAAGACCCGGGCGATTGGAAGTCTGTGATTAGCACTACCCTACAGTGGATTACAAAAAATCCAGGTATTTGTGCTAATCGCGGTACTCTACCCTTATGAGACGGTAAGTATCGGCATCGAATAAATTGCAATGGGCGAGATGGAACGAAGTACTAGCGCCAATGCTTGAGCAATTTCGCTTGTGTCTAATTCCGATCACCCTACTTCCGCTATGAAGTGCCCGCATTCCATCAGTGCTTCAATGTTGCAGTCGATGTACGCACCAATATGATTAGATCTTTGAGCGAAGAAAGGACCAGTGGAGTAAATTCGAGATGCAAGTTTACGACGGTCCAGTGGTGCTTTCAAATAGGAGATAAAGGTCCACACGTAGAATAAGCCCCAACGGCGTCCATACTCTGAACCGCACAGGGAGATAAATGGCGTCATCAGCTGTGAACAGTCACAGAACGCTCGTGAGTGCAGAGGAGCCATGGACAGCCAAGAATGCGGGGAAGTATGCCTACCAGGAGTACACATGGCAGTGATGAAGGTAGACATTTTATAATGGAGATTGTAGTAGGTTAGAATGGAACAGTGCAACAGCATTAAGGCTAGGACAATACACAAAAGTGAGCGCAAGCAGGTGATTGGTTAGCGGAACAGTCATGATCAATCTGTTCAAATCGATCACAACAGAGTGAGTGTGGGGAATGAGAAATGTGCAGAGTCAATAAGTCAAGGAGAGGCTAAGGAACAATGTAGAGTGAACGAATGTCAACCTAGTCCCTGTTGTGCACCGTCGGAAGAATGTAGGAGGATGGTAACACGATGAACCACAGAGTGACACTCAGGAAGAGTGCGCGGTCAGTCTAGGTGGGAATGTGTACGACGCGAAAAGACGAACTAGTGGTTACAGCGACGATGATACACGTTAAATGCAAACACGGAGGTATACTCGGATCAAAGCATGTGGTCGGCACCTGATTAGACTGATCAGTGAGGTCCAGCCAACAATCACTGCTTCGGCTGGTGCGTTAAGCCAGAGTTAATTAGCCGCGTGTACTACCTTAAGTTGTAATTATAAAGACACCATAAACTGGTCATTGTTAGCGGCGGGGACTCACAGACGAGTAAAATAAGAGAAACAAGAAGCCAAATGGAATTAAGCCACCAGCACTTAAATACGATGTTGTTTTACAAAACCACATCGTGGATTCATTTCGCGGCTTGGAATTGAAGTAATGAGGAACGGAGCGACCGCTTTAAGATTAATCTGAAAGAGAAATGGAGAGAAGAAAAGGAAAGAGAAGAAAGGGCAGTCGTGATGGGATTCTGCGGACGGGCAAACCATTTCGATTGCTCGCCTCGAGGGGATCCCGGCAGAAGTTCCCGCCAGTAACCCACGAATCACTGGTCCGACCCACATGCTTTTTGGGAGCAGGTCTAACCTAGCATCATGACTAGAGTCTGCTGGGGGCGACCACACGCAGCCTTGAGTGATTTAGAACAAGCCACGCCTGCTTTTTGACTGTAGCAACATGTGGCTCGACAGAGTGTCATGCGATGCGACTGTGAATATGGTTGACCCATGGTGAAGGTGTAAGGTACCCAACAGACTACTGGTAGCATGTATTGGTAGACAGTAGCAACTAATGAGCAACATATTCGCCGCCAAGGCTATATGCCAATCGAACTGAACCCATAACCCGAATCCCCATGAAGACACTGAGACAACATGCCTGACCTCTAGCTACCGATATGCGTACATGGTTGACACTGACGCTAGTTGAGAAGTCTCCTTGCGCAGCCATTGTTCCATCTCGCGGTGAATGTCATCTTGTCACTTCCTCGTAGCATATAAGGTTGGAGGCGCATACATACTGGTGGTTAGCGGAAGAATGACAGCCAGTGAACCTAGTTAATTCCAGAGTTGAAAAACTTCTACATGAGTACGCAAGGGAAAGAAGCTACTAAGCGTCTTCTACATCGCGTAACCGTCGATTTTAGGTCCGGAGCTAGGCGCGATTCAAGAAAGCTGAGTGAAGTCAGTGGGGCTATAAGGAACGTTACATGAGTCAATCAGTCTATTATGTGAAGGATAAAAGCAGATGACAACGTTGTGACGACCAACCTATTCGAATCACATACGAACCCGAAAACCAAGGAAATAAGAGTCGGAGTGCCTGTTCGAGAGAATCCGTATGATGCCACTTAGACGCTGATGGTTTTGGGTCGATCGTTGGTCATAAAGTTAGGTTTGAGACTAATATATACGGTGCCGAGCTCACTACTACAGGTAATGAAGCCTTCAGATGCCTTGCCTAACGAGTATGAGGAAACGATACTAGAAGTTCCGCAAGAGAACTGTGCAAAGAATGGTTTGATTCCTGACTCCTGAAAGTACGTCCAAAAAGGAGCCGGGGGAGAGTAAAACTTGTGAACCGTCCATGCTCAGCAGCTTGCAGTTTTCGCAGCAACACTGAGACTTCGATAAACCGTGGAAATGCCCAAGCAGCTGACCACGTGCGCACAAACCATTTAGGACAAAACTCGAGGGTCCTGCTAATATGAAAATCGAACTTAACAATCTAAGCCATCCCTGCGTTCAGTGAAGAAAACGGGAGGACATGTGAATTGGCCACAGTCTCAAAAACAGAGTTACGACCAGCCTCCGTCGTGCTTTTGCTGCCGATGTCTCGTTGCCGGTTTCCAAAAACTATGAAGAGCTTGAATACCTCGCCTACAGTCGTTGCAAAACGAGATAAATATGCGGGGGCATGTGGAATTTTTGGATTCCAAACGGCTTTTGAGACGTTGGTTCAGTTGTTTAACGATTAGCAGCAGATGATTCCGAGCAGGGTTGATTACTAATCGACGAGATTGATTGACGAAATAATTAGATCAAGAGAGCCGGGTTTTCACACGATATAAAGGTCATCAATCGATGTGTCAAAGGTTGAAAACACCTCTCTGTCTGAATTCCATTACCGAGGAATGCACATTATTGGTAGTAGTGCAGGCTTGAAGTAACGGTGTTGATAGACCAAGTTTGTACCCCTTAGTGAGAATACCAAACAGGCAGAATGGTTCGTCGTCTAAAGATTCCATTGAAGCGCGTTTCAATCAGTTTGAGAGGAAGAAGGAATCAACGCTGAAGACCGACCAAAGAGACGGAGGTTTCGAGTTATAGAAGTGTAAAAGCAAGAAATCCACAACGGTGTTCACGTGCATAGGGGGTGAAGGTAGAAACAAATAAACGCGTTGGATTATTGCAGCAATAAAATATAGACTGAGTGTCGGGAGGAGAACTAAGTTCGCGACGACTCGCGAGATTGATGTATAGCAAGGGGATTGTTAATATTGGGAAACACATAGTGCTATTATAAATGATAGAATAGGGTAACTACGTGGAAGGTGCCTGGTGGATTGTCGGTCAAGTGAAGCCAAGTGGTAGTAGGCTGGATTGACGAAACCGTTTCGACTATCAAGCACTGTGATGGGATAAATGAACCGTAGCACGTTCGCTCTTAAAACAAACGATGTTTGCACTCGATAAAGAAGCGTGTAAACCCGTCGGGTGACAACAGCGTCAGAACAGAAACCAGAAGTGAGAAAAAAGTGGTCAATGTACCTTGATTGATTCTTCGTCATCATGAAGACGTCGAATCAGTTTCAAACACATTTCCACTCCAAACTGGCGAGTAAGGAGGATGCTTCGTTTGGGCGAACGCTCCTGTGATTCAGATGGCTCTCCGGACCAATCCACAAGCAACAAGTCACGAAAACAGCGAATAACACGCTTTCGCACACTAACACCTTTATCCAAAATGCGTTCAGCAAGCATTGGGTAATATTCGGATAGCATTCGTGGACGTGCGACCAGGATGCGGCTGACCAAATCGACCGCTGCTTCCCGAACAGCAGTTGAGTTGTCTAGAAGCCGTGGATGCACTAGTTTTGGTAAATCACGAAGCCAAACAGATGCGTGGGCGCTTGGTTGACTGCGGTCGGAGGAGTCACCAGTTGTGGAGAACAAATTCGGATCCAGCTCCACAATAGAGGCCAAACAGCGAAGGGCCTTTGTCCGGACTGGAACGGAGGATTCGCTAACAAGCTATGGAAATAATAGCATAAGAGGTATAACAAAAGGAACGTATAGTAAAGGAAACGTATAGTAAAGGGATGGAAGAAAGTAGTGGTAAGTTCCCGGAGTCGTAAAGACGCATGGGAGTGAAAGTCCCTGAGATGAAATTTGCAATGTGGAGGAAATAGAACTGAGCGAACTAACGATGGTGATTCATACGGGCAAATTGACGTTAAGAATGGGGCAAAAGACAACAGTAAAGAAGAAGAATCCCGTCGTGGGCTTACTCGAACGATTACGCCGAGGAGTTTTTCAAAACGGGGCATACTAGGGTAAACTGACGACAGCTTCCCCAAAGACCAAAACGCGTGCGCTGCCAGCAACAGACGATAGTGTGCATCCAAATGGCGCGTGTGTGCATAACTGACAAATCTCTGCACATCGACACGGTCAGCCAGGATCGATCCACCATAACAAAGAAACTTGTTAGCTGCGGGGCAGCTCGCAGTGCCGACAGATTGTAACTGCGAAACGGAACCTCCTCGACTGCTGCGACCACTACAAGTGGGACTGCTCAAGGAACTACTGCCCACAACTGCACCAGGCTGCTTTGAGCCGGTTAACCAAGGAAGGGAGGATAGCGACACGGTGTGTGTGAGAGCCAGCTCGGACAGAAACTGGTGTCGCAACTTTTCCAATTCGTGTACACGCTTCGATGACTTGGGGTGGGAAGCGATTGCGTTGGATGAATCCCCTCCAGCACCATCAGAGGTCGTTTCGCTAAGTTCACGGTTGCAATAGTACAGCCAGGAAGCAAGGAAAAATCGTCGGGTACTCTGAAACGGAGAATGGAATGCCGAGGGTGGTTCGCTTATACGCATATATGGCAAATGGTAGGGGCATTAGTGGTAGAGAGCAGTACAATATCACCGGAAATACAACCTGCTAGGTAATATACATATTACGACCAACAACGGTCTAAGCATCTGCGTGCCAGGCATGAGTGAACTTTATTGAGTGATAAAATGAGGACAGATGGATCACTATCATTTACATTGACGAAAATGAAAAAATGGGAGGAGCGGGATTATAAAACGTCCCGTAGAACGACAAAATCAGCTCACAGAAGTTGTGTGTTTGGAAAATTGAGTACCACAACAGCCGAAATATCCAGTCGAAGAAGTATGAGATGGCAACTGTGAAGTTGAGGCATTGGTGTGACAGTAGGTTTAAGGAAAACGAGGCTAGAATTTAATTCGGAGCATGATAAGGCGGCTGTCGCGCTGTGTATTTCATCAGCAGCACTGAATATAAGGGGTATATCGAGGTGATCGGCGGGGCTGCGTGCGAAGCGAAGTGATCCAGAGCCGATTCGAAATGGAACGACCACTGTCCGCAATATCATGCGGTCACGGTACACTTGCAAAGGGTAAAATACCTACGTCTGAACAACGATATCGTGAAAACATCAGATCTAGGCTAACGACTGGATAACAGTCTACAAGCGAAGTATTGACGCATATGCATTGTGGACCGAACATACCGTTCCGAACAGTAGTGTATCTATTCATTTGATGGTTTTGGCTAGGCTGATCGGACTGCCGAACCCAATGAGCCCAACGAAGATACTTTGAAGTCAACGAAAAGGAATACAACTAGTTCGCGAGCAAGTTCCAATCAGAGTGCTGTTCACAACCTAGAACAAACGCCCAGAGAACACGAATGCTAAGTTAGCAGGTCCCCAGGAGTCAGTTCCACGGATAGCCGTATTAATTCTATTGTGCTTTTTTCAATAACCACTTTCACCCTGCTTTTAAACTCTCCTTCTTTGTACCATTTTCACCAATTGAACTCCCAATAAAGCCGATTTTGAATTCTTCCGGAAAATCTGAAATAACCTGCGCACTTTGAGATCATGTTGCACCAGATGATCAGTCCAAGTAGTTGAACTGTAACTCGCACAGTCGAGAAATATACATTCTCATATGTAAGGTGGCTATCTTCCAAAACCGGTTTGTTTGCGCCACGGGGAAGCCAGATACTGTAAAGTTGTAGTAACCGAGAGCGAAAGACATGAACAAATTGAAATGTTCCTAAGAAATGGCGATACTTAGTAGTACGCCATTTTTCGCTCGCAGTTATTAGTATGTTGTCCCAGAAAACATGTTGGTTACTTGGATCGTTTGCACATTTCGTATAGGCCTGCAAAAATAAGCCACATCAATCGACACAGAACAGGGATCACTGAGTCGTAAAGAAGGCTAACTGGTTGCATGCAAATGTTATTTTGGATTGGTTAAAGAAGTCGCTTCTCAACGCAATGATCACTATAGGAGTAATATTTATAGGAAATGTGACATCACATGGGGAGACAAGACATTAAACCGCGGGGACCGAACGCATTGAACTAGAGTCGGCGACCATGGAATAGAGATATGTGGGAGTTGGATTCGCCACCACATGTAAGTAAGCAAATCGGAGAACGATAGGCTTAAAGTATACACTGCGTTAGAACCACGGACTAGCGGTACCGTCTATCGCAGGGCGAAGAGAGCAGCATTCATGTTCATATGTATGCGACAGAGGCGCACGTCCGCACGCCCGTTTGTCCTAACCAATATGCGTTGCAGATAGAGCGCTTAACAAAACAAGGCGAGTGATGAAGCTTAACGGCGTTTATAAATACGACATGACGTTTAGAGGTCATTCCGCTTAGCG
>OX104060.1:23581703-23626563 GCA_944474145.2 Dicrocoelium dendriticum | reverse complement strand
GGAAAAAAAGAGGTGGCGGGAATACTTACCAAGGAAACAGGAGCTCGGTTATATTTGTGAAACTCTACAAGGTGCGCATTAATTGGTTGAGCACCGTGTACACTGGGCGCATTAGCAGCAGCGTCCATTTCCGAACACCGTAGGAAACGTACTGCCTTCTAATCGGAGCTTAAGTTACACAGGGCACTAGGTAAGGATGAATACAGCCCAGAACCCTGATAAGCATATGATAAAAGGTAGGTGGCCATTTCCGAAGAAGCACTAGACATGAGACTGAGCGCAGTGAACCGCTGCTGAAGTAATTGTCTGATCTAGAGGAACTGGTCCGTTAGGCACCCCATGCGAAGCACATAATGAATACCAGGAGAGCGTTGGTACAACACGATTACTATGGGAAGGCTGAAAATTGGACGAGCGGGTGCCGCCCTTAAAATTGAGCGAGGATGATGAGATATTAGTGGGTAGTAGGGGAATTTATTTGGTTTCGGTAAAGTACCGTAAAACTATAAGCAGAAAGACAGCTACCACATATGGGTGACGAATGGCTCAGTGGCATAAGTCGCTGGATCGCAAGAGTAAGATCGTGAGTTCGATTCCGGCAGGATTCGGGGGGGGGCGCCATTGATGAGTCCAAGTACGGTGAAACAACCGTCTAACGCTTTCATGTATGTGTGGTGGCTGTCTGCCTGAGTCCAATTGTGACGAAACTCCACCAAAAAATGAGACGTGCCTGCGTGTCATCTAATTGAAGTAGATTGCGTATTAAAAGACCACGAGCTCGCAGTACCTCCACACCAGGATACCACTCAAATGCAGCAGTGGATCATTGCGCGATGGTAGGAGGCGCGGTGGGAGCTAGGAGCTGCCTTGTCTTACGTCGAGGTGAGCAGTCGACAACTGCTCACATTCTCAGGCAGTGAAATGAAAGAAGGAATAAATAAGTAAGCAGAGCAAAATGTGGCCGAATTAAGCTAGGTGGACGACAGTAGATAAAAAAGGGAACGCACCTGGTTCGTTGGTCCCAAAATGTGAAATATAGCCACTTATGCGACCAGTCTTGCAGTGGATTGGAGAGTAAGCATATGCGGGGACCAATGCAGGAGGCATGGGACTTTCCTTGCGGTTTTTCTGGTTGTTCGATAAAGTGTACGATGACAGAGTTTTGTTTGACTAATCAAAAGAAGGGATAGAAGAAAAGATGTAGTGAGAGGAGTGAAGAGCATCGGTGTTGCCTCAAAATGGGCAAAAATCGATATATGTTTGCAAGTAGAGAACACTTGCAAATACACACGGCGGCGGCAAGTCGAAACAGGTTGCAGGAGCAGCTAGTGATTGAAGAATTAGTGGTGGAAACAGAGTCTTTAGGAAGCAACCTTACCCTCTACAAGGTGTGTGGCAAGGGGGCGGATGAGATGTGTTAAAACGAAGTTAGTGACTTAGTCAAGCACTCTATCACCGTCAACAAAGACTCAGTAAAATAAACCAATGGCTAAAAGTTAAGCATGAGTTCAAATTCTGAGACACTGATGGGATGCACACTGCTGAAAAATCGCAGTGAGATGAAACAGTCGTGCAGTGCTTTTAAAACTGTGAGGTAGCTGTGTAGCTAGATATGGCTGCGAAGAAACCCACTGAGTACCAAAATACCTGGAAATGAGTTCAAGGAGAAATAGGATAAACTTGATGTCCACGTAGCATTAAAAGAGGGTACCGACCTGCGGATCCCTTTCCGTGGGGAGCAAGGAAGACACGTCGTTATTAGGAAGCGCATTGAACTCGCCACCAGTACCCTGTGACTGCGTGGGAAATGCAGTATCCAAGCGTGAAGGTATGGACTTTTGCAAATCCGGTACTCTGAGATGGCTTCTTGATGATATCACAGTCATTCGCTCAGTGGAATTCATAAGATTGTCGATGTCACAAGAAGAGGACTGACAGGAAATTGGGAAAGAGGGTTCAATCGAAGACCCTAGAGAGGCTGGTTTGGAGGAAGGAGCTGTACATGTAATGGTATGCTGCTTCTGGGTTGTGGAAAGAAGCGGAGATATACTTCGCGCAGAAATAAATTCGATAGATCTAGTGGGGCCAATGGAAGAGACGAATACGACATTAGAAGGGGAAGATGTATCACTTTCGGAGGATCTCGTGTGCGGGCGTTTCGGTTGGATGCTATGTACAGGGGGCAGAAGGGATCTATTGTCGTGGGAAGAACCATACCCGAAAAATGCAGTATTAGCCATGCATATGGCCGAAGGCTGTGCAGGAGACGACGTGGACTCCGGGGACAATTCTAACGATCGGACAGATGTAATATCGGAATGATTGGTTTGGCGCCTCTGTGACCCTACTTCACGCTGCTGTCTGCGTCGCTTCACTCGTTCAACCAAAGCTTCTGTGAATACACCGTGGTCGGCGACGGACTCCGTAATAGAAAAATCTTTGGAGTGACTAGGGCCGGCACAATCAGGGAGAGGGCTTTCCACGGCACCTACCAATGCAGGACCTTTGTCTTCGGTTTGCCGCGATGTGTCTACTGCAACGCCAGTTGAAAATTGGGCTATGTTGCCACTCTTCGGTCCCATTTCTGGCTGTGCGTGGTCGTTCACATTCCAAATTCGAAGCTCCTCCACTTCAGTGCGCCGACGTCGGCCTGGGCAGAGAAGGCAACAAGGTACATCGCAAACAACATATGGCATAAACAAGCAGCTTTCAAAGAAACCAAATATGGTCATGGCAACCGTGCATCTTACGTAAAATGATTTCCGTAAATTAACAACACATTCAAGCCTAAACAGTAGCCAGAATAGTTTTAAAAATTATCGGTCTAGCCGATTGACCCCAAACCATTCAGTTGAATACATAGCGCTGTTGTCACAGAGACAGGAAAACAAAACGCGTGTGTCTTAAGAAAGAACCGACTGAGGGGAGGAAGGTTAAGGTGGTGGCACAGTGTGGGAAGGTAAAGATGACAGTAGTACAAAGTTTAGTGCTAGAAAGATCCATCGAGGAAACAGTGTAAATAACCACACAGTCGACCCACTTCAGTTAGGTTACGGTGATCCGGATACTTGAATGTGATGAATCCAGTTACTGACTCGAGCGACAGGTAAAAAGAAGAGAAGAAGGCACAGGTAACAGAAAAACGCAAACTTGCAGATATAGGTAAGTTGCGCAAGGTCCATGATCCAATCCACGAAAACGGTATGCGCTTGTTACGGTTGAGAGAACGCCTGATAAGATTGTCACTGGCGCGGTTGGAGCACGCCTACGGTAACCGCTTGGAATGCTGGCCAATCGAACGGATTTGCCTTGACTTGATGGCGTTAGCTTAGCCTGGGGTACGTGCTGGTGAGACGGAAATTGGGCGAGTGTGAGAACAATCCTAGCCGCACGTATTCGGGTAGACGCTGTGCCCTCGGAACGGACGCACACGAGAGGGGGTTACGGTAGACGCGCACTAATGACTTAGACGCGAACGCTGCCCGGCTAACGACGCACATAAAATCACGTGACCGACCGACTCCCAACTAAGGCGAAGAGAAAGAAAGGTAAGTGGTCCTCTGAAGACCCTTTTACGACCAAAAAAGGGCGAATCACAACCAATGCTATGGGCTATTAAGTTAGGGAAAATAGTTATACCACGACGGGGTGGTAGTTTGCAAAAGAACATTGTCAACGTGTGCGCAGTTGGGCCGCGTCTCGGAGTGGCTGAACGCTGCTGCGTTGTGGGGAGGAATTGGACCCCGCTTTCCATAGCCATTATGCCGGAGCTTCTGGCGTGTTTTTTGCGGGGATATTTGACGGGCCCGCAACAGTGCTATGCCGGTTAAGTCTCGTGGTTAATCTTTTCCGGCCTTCTGCCATATCATCGGTTGACAAGGTTTTATTCAGCAAGATGCTGTGTCTGAGGTGGGCGATGGATTGGAATACGAAAGATACGGTAAACGCATCTATAGGTAGTTTAAGTAAAAAAGTTGAGACAGTGCTGTGTCAGCTCTTTTGTCAAATAAAGAGCAATGAACTTCAGTGCTCACTTAGTGGTCCCGTCGGAAGCTTCGTCGAAGTAGTGCCACAAAAACCGATGACAGCATAAACGAAAATTTGAAACTGAACCGCGCTGCACAAAAAGTTCGGAGATCCATGGTGACCAATAGAACAATATCGACAAGCAGTAAAAAAGTTTGTTGACAAAATACAAAATAGCTATAGATATAACTCACCACCACGGACTTTTCTACCAGCAAATCGGCCTCCAAAACTTGTCCTTGATGTGGGAGACGGATCACAGGAAGCTCGGCTGCAGGATGCATTCACACTGAGGGGTGCAGTTGCGAAACCCTTGTTAGTTGAAGATGGTCCGGAAGATGATTCTACAGTGCCCACAGAATTTGGACCGGAAAAAGCACGATCTGGAGATGCGCAAGATTTCGGAGACATTGATCTAAGGCCTTCAGCGACAATATCGGAATGTCCTGAATTCGTGGACTGAGGTCGTAAACTGCTAGAGCGAGGAAGGTAGGCGGCGAGGCCATGTGGAGCGATACGGGGTTGCTCCTCCACGTGAGTTTCAAGAAGCGGTGTTTTTGATTTCGGATCGTCAAACAAGCGAATAGAAGGGTGCATAGTTGAATGTATATTGGCGTACTTCAAATGAAGAGGAGGAGAAGGAACACTGGCAGGTAAACCCGCGAGAACTGCTGGAACACTGCTTAGCCCGTCACCAGGTGTCGTGGGATAGGAAGAGTGATTGGACATGACTGATTGCGGACTGCGAGAGAAGCAAAGAGGGAGATCGATGCCAACACCTGCTGAATAAGGGATATGATTTGATGGACAAACTGCGCCTGCTGATGAAGAAGGGCTGGACACTGATAACGATTGAGCACAGTCAGCTGATGATGGAGGGTTTATTACCTGAGGTATCACATTTGATTTCAATGGAGAATCTATCCAATCATCAAACAAACCGCCACCAGCACAATGGCCAACGTTTTCCTGCTCACAATGAGGTTGGTATGCGTGAAATAAGGCGGCAGAATGAAATAACTGAGAAATTTCTGGATCCGGAACGCGCCGCAATGTACCGGGATCAGTCGATGGCAGGGAAGCCGCAGGAGGGGTGATCGAACGAGAAAAATCTGACTCAGGAGGAGGATTCCCGGGCAACTGCTTCAGCTCACAAAGGGAGCGCAAACGTGCGCTTCCATCCACATCGACAGATGAAGAATTAGACATAATACTGAGGAAAGCACCTCCTGACGAAGTGAATCCATTCTCTGAACTTGGGGCTTCGGTAGGTGAGGGCCTGACATGGACGTTCGGCGTTTTGGTAACAGAATCTGATCCTGAGGTGGGTTCAGTGGAACAAGTCGGTTGAAATGTTTGGTTTCCATTGGTGCCTTCTATTGTGCCACCGGTGTCAGTCTCCGCATCCTGAGAGATCTAGACAAAGTGATTGCAGCAAAACGCAATCCAATTTGAAAATTCGCAATGAAACATTGTGAGGGTAGGAAATGTTTCATAGAAACACAACTGTGGTAAAAAAAAGAGCTAGTAACCCTTAACGAGGGGAAGGCCGAAAGTACTGAAGCTTAGGCAAAGTGTGTTTACTTGCAATAAGAGAAATATCGATGGTTCGGGTTGGGCGCTGACATACCGACTTGTTCACCGATTTATAGTTTAATCGCAGATGTTTTGTCACCAATCATGGTAAGTAAACATAGTAGTGGTAAAACCAACGGTTTAATAAATGGACATATAGCCAAACAAAAACATGAAATTCAGCGGATGACAGGTGGAATCGCCGCAGCAGGGAAACGTCCACGACCGGATTACTTAGCTCAGCTGTGATGAGACTCATAAGGGTCCGGGGAAACAAAAGGTCAGATGAAATCGGTGCCATGTAAGCGGAGTTTCCAAGATCTAGTATTCGGCTAATGGTTCACTGGGCACGGAATGGTGCAAGCGCGATCAAACGAATATGCCAGATATAGTGTAGGCAAAAAAAACAGCAAAATATAAAGTCAAAGTAATAACGGAATTACGTGAAAGTAAGAGTCAATGAAGTAATCACAGACAGCACTGGAACTCGGGCCGCAATTGGAAATGCCATCTGGCTTAATGAGTGGTGCAGCTACAGCAGCAGTTCAACAGGCGACATGTGGCTGGGCCATTTCGATAGTAGATAAGGGACGGGACACCAGTACAACCAACAACCGTTTCTGCAATCCCGATTCGACTTATCTCCAGCTTTCACTAGTTAGTGGTCATGGTGAGATCCTCCGCAGCCAATCGGATAGAATCGACTATGGCTTAATAAGCCAACAAAAGCATTTAACGTGTTTGTCCATAAAGCTGTTAATGAAAAGTTACTGGCTTCTATTCTCGTCCACTTTTAGACACAGTGGGCGACGAAGTGCCACTTGGCGTTCTCCTGTAGCTGGCCAGCGATGGACACAAATTGACCACATAGCCATAAGTTACAGATGGCGTGGTTCCATCCTGAATTGCCGCTCGTACTGGAGTACCTGTGTCGACTCTGATCATGCCTTGGTGCGCTGTCGTTTCTCCATGAACTTTACCGGGAGGCGCACCAAGTGTCCCCTACGATTGGCAACGGAGAAATTGTCCCAGCCCTGTCAGGCAAGCCTACCAAGAAGCACTGCATAGCGGACTCTCGCTGTCTTGTCCTAATGACCCTAAACTTCAGTGGAATAGGATCTCGGCCACTATGCACGACGCAGGAGCATCTGCTTGTGGCACTATCAATCGTCACCGCACCAGTCACTGGATATCCGAGAGATCGATGAACCTGTTGTCGACCGGTGGCCGAGTGGTCTGCGCGTCTGGTTTACAACCATGAGGTCATTGGTTCGAATCCGCGTAGGGGTGGGCGTCCTCGCGGTATACTCAGCCCGCGCGCGACTGGTGGTGGTCACGCGGCAGCGAAGCACCGTTACGGCGTACAGCTGACACATTATTATTAGTATTTATTATTCTATTCTCGTTCGCAATCTTAATGCGGAACGGAACTAATGGACGAAGGAGAGTCTCCACTCAGTTATACAGAACACATGTTCACTTTGTAGCAAGTGTTGGAAAAGCGTTGCACGTATTGTGGGCTGACTTCAACTGTGTTGCTCGATTTCAGGAGCGCGTGTGGATCGGTTGATCGCTCCAACTTCTTTGACGTGACTGCTCGGAAAAGTTATACTATGAAAAATATAAACACTGCGTCCCTGTATTTAAGTAAAAAGTAAATCACCAGCTGCACGCCGTAACGGCGCTTTGCTGCCACGCGACCACCACCAGTCTCGCGTGGGCTGAGTATACCGCAAGGACGCCCGCCCCTACGTGGATTCGTATCGGTGACTTTATGGTTGCAAGCCAGACACGCATATTACTCGGCCACCGGCCGAGGTACTCAAGTAACACTGGATGAAGCAGGGTCAACAGTGAATTGTTGTCAGAGTTGTCCCGGCTCCTCATAGTTATACGATTGTCGTAAAAATGACAAAACGACAGAAATAGTAGTACATCGGCAGTATGAGTTGATGTCTAGCTGTTGTACAACTATAATGACATAGGGGATAATGAGTAATAAGGTTCAAAGGAGGTGCATCTAGTGTAAAGCATAAATGCTCTAAACGACTATAGTCAAAAGGCCCACAATTTTTCAACAATATAATGCCACAAAAAAGTTAACGGGCAGAAATAAAGCGGCATCGAAGAGACGGTTTCTTTGCGGCCTTTAATGCCAGCTTCATAATCAGCCATTATTCAGCATATAAGTATCAGACACAAGTTAAACAGCCAATCCGACTAAAGAATGACAGCAAACGCATCACTGTTAACGGCTGCAAGCCATGTCCCGTAAAGTCTCGATCCAAACCCAAGGTGGGTCGCGTGGACTACAGCCTAGAAGGCAAGATGGACAAACAAAACCCGTCCTGACCATCAGTGACTTCATTACCCGCTGCAAAGTCAACTTAGCCAAACCTTGAAGCATGTATCAGCTAACATCTGATAAACAAAACAAGAAATCCTCCTCGAAAGCGGTGGCCGAACATTACCATTATCAACAGCAATACATCAACCATCTGAACTGATGCTTCGCTGCCGTACAATCACGGTGATCGACCGAACGGGGAATACTAGAAGGGAGACTTTAAACAAACACTCAGGGTCCATGCGCCTACATCATAAATCAAAAGCATATCGTCACAGACAGCTAGCTATCATGCAAAGATAAGGTGGCATCAACACGACAGCTTCTTTGCGGCTTTCACTGCCCCGCGTCATAAACAACTATTATCACGCATATAAGTCGGCACCAAGCACAATTTAAACAGGCAGTCAGACTACAGGAAGGCAGCAGACGTGTCAGTGATATCGACTGGGAACCATGGGCTGTAAAGTCTCGAGCCGAGCACAAAGCGAATCCTGTGGACTACAGTCCGGAGGGTGAGGCGGACCTCCCTACAAGCACAACCCCATTTACCAGGCATAATGTAACTCGTTTTCGCGGCACAACAACCGACTGTTAGAACTCCGGAACGATGTCCGTCCGTTAATGGTGACTCAGCCGGTGTGCTTGTTGCTCGTCTTTTCTTTCTTATGTATTGCGGCACAATAGCTGAGGTGTTTCCCCCCTCTAGCTAACGTGTATAATGATGAATGATGAGGAGGACCAAGGACACTCGTAGTCCGTGGCTTTAATTCCCGCTATCAAATTATGTCCACCTCAAGCCTTGCGCTCCCCTACATCTAGCAGACAATAGGAGGTCCTTCAGCGTAAGCGGTGACCGGGCATACGTAGTATGTGCCCAAACCAACGCAACTTATTCAATGCTGTCTGTTGTTCTAAAAAACCCAGCATAATTATCACTTTCTAGCACCCGCATACGCGCATCATTGTTGCGGACACACGCTGGTGCCATCCGACACCAGCAATGTTTCGCAGACAGCGATGAGCTAATCCTGGAAGGAACCTCAGATCGAAGGGCCTAGTTTCACTACCAAAGAGTATGCGGTGACCATAGAGGAATCAGTCTGATCCCCATCGCCACCAAATTGCTTGCTTCTGCAATCCTTCACAGGCTGGCTGGCGCTCGTGAAAGCCAGATTCATGAGGATCAAGCTGGGTTTCGTTGAGGTCATGGCTGCATCGACCACATCTTCACTTTGCGTCAACTGTTGGAGCACCGTCACTTACGTTGGCGGCCTACAGTTGTCGTGTTCCAGGATATCAGAGGTGCCTTCGATTCGGTTGATCGATGTGCCCTAGGAAAGGTGTGCCCAAGAAATATGTAAATATTATCCGCACACTATATGCGCATAGCTCGGTTAGAGTGAGAGCTTACGGCAAGCTGTCGCCGCCCTTCAAAATCTCAAGCGGTGTGAGACAAGGATGCCCGCTGTTACCTTTGCTCTTCAACTTGGCTATTGACGAAGTCATGGAGATCGCGTTCACAGGACACGAATTAGAAGATAGGAGCTGCTCCCAGGAGAACGACGGTATGGTCCTCATTTGTGGCAGCTCCTAGGCGTGCCAAGCAGCACTGGACAGCCGTTTCGGGGTTTGATTTTAACCATCGAAATGCAAAGTTTTCCTCCAAGATTGGCAGGGACTGCCTCCTGCGCCGACCCTTGCTAGGGAACAGCTAGAAGTCATTCAAAAATTCAACTACTTGGGAAGTTATATCAGGGCCCCTGGTATCGAAGATGAGGTCATGAACAGCATAGGAGAAGTTCGAGGCGCATTTGCTAACCATCGTCACTTATGGCGCCCGCGCGACATCTTGCTCTCCCTGTAGGGTAGAGTGCGGTGGTGAAACCTGGCCCCTCAGGTCAGCCGACATAAAGAGGCTAGTTACGTTCGACCACCGGTGCCTACGCAATTTGGCGCACATCTGGTGGGAACACCGCGCGAGCAACGAGCGTGTTCGACGCCTTGTTTGTGGCACAGAAAAAAGGAAATGAACGGCTTAGCACTGTTATTTCACGCACCAGACTCCCATGACTCGGCCACGTGTTACGCATGCCAGCCCACCCTCTTGCGACGTGCGTTGTTCGCGCGCAGGGGTGTGGAAGGAAGAAGAGGAGTGATGGCCAAGAGATGACTTGAAGGAGAAAAATAAAGGACCTCACTACGAAGCCGACCTCGGTAGGAGCTTCACGGCTCCTTGGTTGGGGTCCGAAAGACGATGAACAAGTTTGGCTATATATATATATATATATATATATATATATATACATATATATAAAGGCGGGAGAGCCTATGGTGCGCTGAGGTTGGTGGTGGCTAAATCCTGACAGATGAGCCACCCACTGCTGCTACTGTTGCGCCATTGGCTCATGTCCTGGACACCTCCTCGTGTGATTTGGGTTTCGCCCCTCTCCCTGCTAAGATCCAGGACACCAGTCCGCATGAGTCAGTGAACTGACCATGTGCTAGACCCGCTGCCTTTCGGGTGTACATTTAATCGAAAGCTTTGGCTGAGGACCCAAGTCGTTATCCTGTCAGGTGTGGGCGCCCTGCCAGTATCTTAGTCCATCCTCTTCGGAGGTTAGGAAGTGGTCGATGGCCCACTTCCCGTAACACCTAGCCATGGGAGACCACAGGTCTACGGGTTATAAGCTCACAGCTCGATTGGTGTAGAGCATGAGCGCCACGCATTGTCTCTGACAGTGGGAGCCACCTCCGGGTGTTCAATGGTTTGCTACTGCCCACCTCAAGCTAGGCAGCCCCTGGTCAAATTGGTGCAAACCCGCCAAAACCCACCTGCGTCTGGCCGTGGTCGCAGGTGCGTATCCTACTACGGTCGCAAAACGTATATGAGTCGTTCCAGTACCTCAAAGGCTGCGTGTGACGGCCGTCAAGCAGACCCCAATCTGTCTCTGCAATCACATTCCCGAGCTGGATCTGCTCCCCACTGCCTTGTGGGTCAGGCTATTGAGCCCAAGGCTCCGGGCTGAGACATTCAAGCAAACTTCCGAAGCACAACGACCACCTCGCGTGCGATTGCCCACCAATGCAATCGTGTGCCTGCGCGCAAAGCACTCAGCATCGGGTGCTGGAACGTGCGCACATTACTGGACCGGAACTCCAGTGAGCGCCCCGAACGAGGCACTGCACTGATCGCGATGGAGCTGGCGCGTTACCACATCGATATTGCGGCGCTCAGTGAAACTCAGCTCGCTGAGCAAGGTAAGTTGCATGAAGCAGATGATGGCTACACATTCTACTGGGCGGGCAACGCCGCCTCAACACCACGGGATCATGGGGTCGGATTTGCAATATCCGATCACCTCCATGGTCAGCTTGTGGGTTAACCAACTGGCACCAGCGCGCGACTGATGACTGTTCGCCTACGACTCCGAAGAGGTAAGTTTGCCACTTTTATAAGCACGTACCGTCCGACCATGTGTTATCCTGATGACACGCATGATCAATTCTACACTCAGCTATCCTCCGTGATACGGTCTGTGCCGAGGAACGACCGACTATTTCTCCTGGGTGATTTCAACGCGCGCGTTGGGCGTGATGCATCAGCGTGGACAGATGTTATCGGTCCGCATGGAATGGGTTCAGCGAATGCGAACGGTGACAAACTGCTCTCACTGTGTACCACTCAAGGTCTGACGATCACGAACACTCGTTTTCCACTGAGTGTTAGTGATATAGAAAATTGGACGCAACCACGGAGTGGTCACGCTCACCTACTCGACTATGTCATCGTAGGTCAGCGTGATATGCGTGAAGTGCGCATGTCACGTGTACTGCGTGGAGCTGAGTGTGGCACTGATCACAAATTGGTTCGCACCAAACTGTACATATATTTCCGCAAATCTATGTATTGCACTCTCGCCGTGTATCGGTGTAAATTTAACATTCTCTCCCTCGGTACCGTTGAGAAACCTACTGGGCTGGAGAAGGCGATGGCTGCACGCCTGTGTAATGTGGAATGCCTAGCCCCAGTGGGCGACCTGTGGCACCACATTCGCGAACAGGTGACAGCTGCTGCCGAAGAGACCATCGGGCGCGCAAACTGTAAGCGGCCTGATTGGTTTGATGACAACAATGCGACGATTGGCGCATTGGTGTCAGAGAAGAATGCAGCAATTGCTGCACATGTGGCAGATCCCAGCGACTTGGTGAAAAAGAGTCAGTTTCGCAAACTTCGACGGCGACTGACCCGAGAGCTCCGTCGCATAAAAAATGCATGGTGGACGGAGAAAGCGAAGCAGATGGAATGCTACGCTGAACGCCGCCAAAACAAGGAATTCTTTGACTCCTTGAAGGCGGTGTATGGACCGAGATTGGAGCCGCTGAGGACGCTGATCGATGATAGTTCAGGCGCTACCTGCACACAGACTGCAGACATAATGCAGATCTGACGGAAACACTTTGTCTGTCTGTTGAACAACCGTTCAGCGATCAACTGGCCTACACTGAACGGTCTCAAGCAGCACGATGTGAAGGCGAGTCTGGCAGACACACTGACACTGGATGAGACGTAGAGAACACTTGCTCAGCTGCGAAACGGCAAGTGTGCTGGGGTCGACGAGATCCCGCCTGAAGTATTGAAACACGGCGGACCCACGTTGGTGACTGCGCTGTACCACTTGGTGCAACGTGTATGGATTGAGGAGAAGGTGCTTCCTGAACTGAAGGATGCCCTTGTGCTACCACTATACAAGGGCAAAGTTAGCAAGCAATGTTGCACGAATTATCGTGGCATCAACTTGCTGAGTTTTGTGGGCAATTTGATTACCCGAGTACAGTTCAACCGCCTCATCAGTCAGGTTGTGGAACCTAAGGTGACGGAAGAGCAGTGTGGATTCCGTTAGAGTCACAACACTATATATAGGGTGTTAGCGGCTTTTCAGTTGCAGGAGAAGTGCAGAGAACGACACCAACCATTGTACTCGTCTTTTGTTGATTTCACCAAGGCATTTGATACGGTGAACCGCGAGGCATTGTGGCTGGTGTTGGGTAAGTTTGGTTGCCAGCGTAAGTTTGTAAGTTTAATTGAATGACTGCACAGTGGTATGCGAGCGAGGGTGCAGCTGACTGGAGAGCCCTCGGATGGCTTTTCAGTTGTCTCTGGTGTGAAGCAAGGTTGTGTCTTAGCTCCTGCCCTGTTTGATATATATCTTCATGCAACGATGTCTTCTGCTTTTGATGCCGCTTGTGCTTACGGTGTTCATGTGGAGCACCGTATTGATGGTGGGTTGCTGAACATACGACATTTCGGTGAGAGAACTCTAGTCTCTGAGACAACTATCCGTACTTTGCTGACGACTGTGCGTTGTTTGCACACAGCGCGGATGAGTTGCAGCACATGACTAGTGCTTTGGCTTCGACAGCGGCCAAATTCGGACTCAACATCAACACAAACAAAACTGTCTGTCTCCTTAAGCCTTCACCGGACGTGCAATCTTCAATAGTGCCGCGAATCAGCATTGGTGTTGAAGTATTGGAAATCACCTCCCGCTTCTGTTACCTTTGGAGTGTGATGTCGACTGACCAGCAGATACACAGTGAGCTGCGTATCCGCGTGTCGAAGGCAGCGGCGGCATTCGGGAAGCTTGAGTATCGAGTGTGGAACAACCATCAGCTTAAAATTGGCATGAAGCTGATGGTGTACAAATCCATGGTGCTGTCCGTTCTTCTATACGGCAGTGAAACGTGGACGATGTACCGGCGGAATGTGCGATATCTCGAACGGTTCCATCAGCAGTGTTTGTGACGGATTTTGCGCATCGGTTGGGGCGACAGAGTTGCTGACACGGAAGTGTTGCGACAAAGTGGAATGTATGCAGTGGACTGCATACTTTTGCCGAGATCATCATCTTCATCATCATCATCATCATCATCATCTCATCATCATCATCATCATCATCATCATCATCATCATCATCATCATCATCATCATCATCATCATCATCATCATCATCATCATCATCATCAACAGCAGTACATCAGCCATTTGAACTGATGCTTCGCTGCCATACAACCATGAGGACCTATGAAATAAAGAATAAGAAGAGGGAGAGAAGGGGGACTTACCTGAAAACCTTAATGCCCTAAGCAAACATTCAGGGTCAAGGCGCCTACACCTTGTGTAGACAACATTCCGTCACAAACAGCTGGCTATCGTGCAAAGATAAGGCGGCATCGGCGAGACAGCTTCCTTGCGGCTTTCACTGCCCCGCGTCATAATCAGCCATTACCCCGCAGATAACTCAGCACCAAACACACTTTAAACAGACAATCCGATTAGGAGATGACAGCAGACGCGCCACTGGTGTCGGTTGCGAGCCATGTCCTGTAAAGTCTCAAGCCAAGCACAAGGTGAGTCACGTGGACTCCAACCCGGAAGGCGAGAAGGACCAACGGCACCCAGTTTGGTCGTCAGTGACTTCATTTCCCGCTGCCAAGTCAACTTCTGTCCACCTCGAGCCTTGCGCCATCCTACACCTGGTAGACTGAACAAGGCCCTCCTAGGTAAGCGGTGACCAGGCATGCGTAGCATGTGCCCGAGCCAACGCAACTTATTCAGTGCTATCTGTTGCTCTAGGGAGCTAGCATGATTATCACCACCTAGTACTCGCCTACGCACATCATCGTTGCGGACACGCTGGTGCCATCCGACACCAGCAGTGCTTCGCAGACAATGATGATCAAAGACTTGAAGGCGCCTCAGATCTTCAGACCGAAGGGGCCAAGTTTCACTACCATAGAGCAAAACGGCCCTCACTGTGGCCTTGTATACACGGCCTTTCAGAAGGGGGGAAACTCCCTTCTGTCGCCAAAGATGACGCAGGTTCAAGAAGGCAGCTCTGGCCTTTGCAATGCGTGAGCTCACGTCAGTTTCTATGCGCCCATCATTGCTGATACAGCTGCCAAGATAAGTGAATTGATCAACCACCTCGAGTTCCTCGTTAGCAAGCGTCAAGGGGTCATCAAGTGGCTGGTGGTCCTGCAGCAATACTTTGCACTTTGAAGGTGCGAAGTGCATACCAAATAATGGCACCACTCTGGATAGGCTATTCAGGGTTGATTGTGCCGCCTCAACATTGTCGAAAAGCAAGACGATATCGTCCGCATAATCTAGATCAACTAACCTTTCACCAGGCAGCACTTCAATGCCTACATCATGAGATTCCGCAAGGGAACACTCCATGATAGAATCCACGACAAAATTGAACAAAAACGGGGAAATCGGACAACCCTGACGAACGCCACTTGTAGTCGAAAAGCTATCCGATAGGGCACCATAGACCCTGACGCGGCCTGTAGTGTTCGAGTATAGAGCACGAAGGATGTTCACATATTTCGTGGGAACACCTTTTCGCGCAAGTAATTCGAACAGAATCGATCGATCGACTGAATCGAACGCACTCTTGAAATCGAGGAGCACAGCTATTGTCAATCTGCGGTATGCGTGGCGCTGCTCTAGCACCTGCCGCAAAGTAAATATATGGTCTATACAGCCACGTCCTGGGCGAAAACCGGACTGCTCTTCCTTAATCCGAGATCCCCGTTCTGCAGTGAGACGACGAACGATAATCGAGGCCAGTAATTTTGTCACAACTGGCGTTAGGCTAATACCCCTGTGGTTCGCGCAGTCTATGCGACTGCCCTTCTTGTATATTGCCACTATAATCGATTCGCTCCAATTAGCCAGCACACTCTTCGTTCCAGATACGTTCGAATAAGGAGGTCAGTGCTTTGCAGAGGACCTCACCTCCATCCTTAAATAGTGCAGGTGGTAGGGAATCCGGGCCAGCGGCACGAAAACGATTGAGGGCTGTGATCGCGTTTCGGACCTCGGCCTCCGACGGAGGCTCTAAACTAACCGTCCATGGCACGTCCTGCATCACCTGAGTAGGAAGAGGTCCGGGAGCAGGGGGCCAGCTGAACTGATGTTCAAAGTGTTCAGCCCAACGAGCCATACGGCGCTCCTTATTGTGTACCAGCGCACCCGCGCTGTCCCTGATTGTCTCACTGACGCCTGGTTTTCTCGGACCGGTGGTGCGTATTAGCTGGAAGAGCTTCCGGTAATTGCCTACTGCTCCTGCCTCCTCCATTACTTGAGCCCGACTGGTCCACCAGGCTTCCTTGTGAGCACGTAGGCTCTGCTTTAGTTCACGCCTAATAGCCCGTCTGGTCACATTGTGTTCAGAACCAGCTGGGAGGTGCCTTCTAGCTTCCAAAAGGTTCACAGACCTCTCGGATATCCAGTGACTGGTGCGGTGACGACTGATAGTGCCACAAACAGATGCTCCTGCGTCGTGCATAGCGGCCGAGATCCTATTCCACTGAAGTTTAGTGTCATTAGGACAAGACAGCGAGAGTTCGCTATGCAGTGCTTCTTGGTAGGCTTGCCTGACAGGGCTGGGACAATTTCTCCGTTGCCAATCGTAGGGGACACCTGGTGCGCCTCCCGGTAAAGTTCATGGAGAAACGACAGCGCACCAAGGCATGATCAGAGTCGACACAGGTACTCCAGTACGAGCGGCAATCCAGAATGGAACCGCGCCACCTGTAACTTATGGCTATGTGGTCAATTTGGGTCCATCGCTGGCCAGCTACAGGTGGGCGCCAAGTGGCACTTCGGCGCCCACTGTGTCTAAAAGCGGTGCTAGTAAGAAACAACTGGTGCTCCACACACAGTTGCAGCAGACGCTCGCCGTTAAGTCCATACTTACCACCCAGCTGAGCTTCTGAAGAGCTCAGGCGCCCTACTTGTGCGTTCATATCCCCTGCAAGTACTATAATATCCGAACTAGTAGCACTGCGTAGCAGCGTGTTCAGTTCGTGATAGAAAGTGTCCTTGACTGCATTAGAACTGCAGTCGGTGGGAGCATAAGCAGAAATCACAAACAAACAGCGTTTTGTTTTACTTCGCGAATTCACCTTAGCTGATGTCGTCAAACGGGCTGCACATAAACGACTGTTCACCGGAATCCAATCAACCAACGATGACTCAGCCTTGGAGCTGAGAATGATACCTACACCAGCTTGACCCGTGAGTGCCGCATCGGCGTCTCCGGATGCGTGCAACCAATAACGAGAGGATAAGCCGGGTGCAGTCAATTCAATAACCCCGTTAGGGTCATTAATCCTGGTTTCGGACACACAACACACATCAACACCCAGTGTGTCCAAGGTGCGTGCGAGTGCAGCCTGCTGACCTGTTTGTCTTAGAGTGCGAAAGTCGAATGTCGCCATGGAAACGGGACAGCGTGGCCTTATAAGGAACTTTTGCCGATAGGCGTCCGATAGGTGCTGTGGGATGGTGGCTGCAGACGGTATTACTCCAGTAGCACTTCGGTTGCTGTCAATTAAGCTGGGAATTATAGAAGGAAGGTTAGTAATAGGGGCCAGGATGGGAGTAAGAGAAAAAGGTGGAAAAGAAAGAAGGGAGGCGCCAGCAGTAGCATGCTTTCGCTTATCCGCCCTGCTGTATGCAGCAGATAAGGCGACCCTTGATAATCTGCGCGACGGCCGATGCAGGATGAAGTTTATGTTTGAAGAAACTGTCATGGTTGTATGTGGGCTGGGATACTGCCAGGGCGCCCAGACCTAGACAGGAGAACGATTAGGGTCCTCAGCCAAAGCCTTTGGCTCAAAAGCCTGTCCGCAAGGCAGCGGGGAGGTGGCAGTGATTTAGTTTTACAGAAATGGACGCCATCCCATTTCAAACCCCCAACCTGGAGGACCGGGAGACTGAGTTTGTCTGACCTCTCACCATTGACCAACCTGGTAGGAGTAGCTCTCAAGATGCTCGGAGGCATCACCCAGTATAGCTCAATGGGTCAATGAGGTACGCAAATCGTCGCACCACGTGAAGGTCCAGTCTCGTTGAGACGGTTTTGCTGAGACACCTGAGGTGGCACAGTTATGTGAGCTGTATGGATTCGATGAGGATACAGAAGAAGCTATTATATGGTCAGCTGAGTGTTGGGAAGCGGCATGTGGGGAAACCAAAGTTAAGGTACCAGGACATGAGCAAAGTGAACCTCTTACGTTCTAATCTTGATTGCTGGTCATGGGGATCGAAGGCGGTTGATCGGCGTGCATGGCGCGATCTAATCACGAAGTGCGGGAGAAACACCTCACACATGCAGAGAAGAAGCGGCAAGTGCGGAAGCGGCAAGCACCGATGGGTTGTACTCCATCGACATCGAGCGCATGGGACTGTAGCACATGCGGTCGCGAGTGCCATGCGGTCGCGAGGCCACTCGGAATCACTACCGAAGCGACGACGGGTCCTGCAGAGAACGTACGCAGAATCGGCGCAGCGTTTGTATGCACGCTGCATTCGAGTTACTAACCGCGTGCTTGCATGCTAAGTCCCCTTATTTAAGGTGGTGGGTTTTCGATTTTGGGCTAATGCTTTTTCTTTCTCATATAAATGTCTACCTGTACTCTATTCCATTAACTTGCACAACTCGCTTAAGCCAATTGTATTCGATTTCCATAACATTATTGTGTTCGCGGCATTTCCGTAAAATATACTTTCTGACCTCGTGAACTTATCTCGGATTCGTTTGTAAACAACTTATTTCATATGCTCATTAATTTACGATTTAAGTCACCGTTTCCTTATGTATTACTCGATTTCTTTTCTTTGTTAGCTTTCTCTCAAGTGTTTGGCTGTTGCTTGATATCTCCAGTGTGGCCGCGCTTGATGTGCATGTTGACAAGGTGCCTACCTGCCTAGTACCCACTACCTCATCCATACTGGCTATAGGAGACAGGTGGTCGTTGCTGGAGGGGACGGGGTGCACGGTCGTTGTGGTCGTGCTAGGCTCGAAGAGTGGTTCCATACACTCAGTGTGGAGCGGACTACGGTCCAGCCACCGCCTTGTGTGCGCTTGATTTCCAAATACAGAGTGCTTGTGTTTGCCTGTGAAGGTGTGTGGACCGGCTCCGTTGATGAAACGTGGCTCCCATCCACATGCCTCCCGGACTTATTCCTTCGGGTGTACACTGGATATTGGGTGTGTGGTTGGAGCTGTGGGTGGTGCAGCGCAAACCACCCATGGTCCATCTGTAGGCGCAGGCGTCCTGTGGCTGGTCACAGTGACAGTCAAATCCGAAACCGAATGCCGCCAACCATATATAGCAGTCTACGAATGGGTGTGAAGCCAGCAAAAACGCTGTTTGTTGGTGGATTCCGCTTATGCCCATACAAACTGCTGTTCTGATCCTGCAAAGGACACCTACTACCACGATCTGAACACACCGCTCAGTAGTGTTACCAGTACAGGTATAATAGTTATTGCAGGGGGTATGAATGCACTTCAGAAGCTCAGCTAAGTGATAAGTATGGGCCTAACTCCGAACGGACAGACGACGGCGAGCGTCTGTTGCTACTGTGCGCAGAGCACCAGCTGTTTCTTAGTAGCATCGTTTTAGACAACGGGTGTCGAAGTGCCACTTGTTGTCCCCCTATATCTGATCAGCAATGTACAATCAATCAGGTTACAGGTGGGGTGGTTTTATCCTGGACTGTCGCCCGTTCTGGAGTACTTGCGTCGAAACTGACCAAGCCTTGGCATGCTGTCGCTTTCACATGACCTGTACCATCTCCCAAGAATAGTAACTGAGAATGTATATCAGTCCTCGGTGAGACAGGTCTATTAGGATGCCCTGCTCCCCTGAGCTTCAGTGGAACAGGATCTCAGTCGGCACACAAGGCGCAGGAAACTCTGTTTGTGATACTACTAGTCATCACCCCACCAGCCCTGGATATCCGATTTGTGAACCTGTTGGAATTCAGAAGATAACTGCTGGCTGGTTTTGAGCGTAATGTAAGTAGACAAACTATTAGGCGCGAACTACAGCGGAGCTTACGTACTGACAAGAAAGCCCGGTGGACGAGTAGGGCTCAAGCAATGGAGGAGGCGCGAGTAGTAGGCAATAATTATAAGCACTTCCAGCTAATCCGCACAAATGGTCCCAGGAAACCAGGCGTAAGTGAGAGCCACGGACAGCGAGGATACCATGATTCACAATAAAGAACGCCGTATGGCTCGTTGGGCGCAGCACTCTAAAAGATCAGGAACTCAATTCTCGTTAGACGCTACAGTCATCATCATCATCATACACGTTAGCTAGAGGTGGGAAACACCACAGCTACTGTGCCGCAATACATAGAAAAAAGGAGAAAAAATAATGCAACCGGTGCAAGCCGGCTGAGCTACCGGTAACGGATGGGCATCGTTCCGGTAAGCTAACAGCCGGATACTGTGCATTGAAAAAATTACTTTGCAAAATTATACAAGGCTAAATAGTGAGATCGTGTTTGGAGGGGGAGGTTAAGAGGGATGGGGTGGGACAAAGAAACTCACAGCACGAACGCCACTGAGGTCGGCTCCTAGCCCTATCAACAAGTGTATCCAGCCAAACGTGTTCATCGTCTTTCGGACCCCAACCAGGGAGCCGAGACGTTCCAACCGAGGCCAACTCAGAAGTGAGGGTCCTCATTCCTCTCGGTCAAGTCATCGCTTGGCCACCCCTCCTCTTCTTCCATCCACACCCCCGGCGCGCAAACCACGCACGTCGCGGGAGTCGGTGGGCAGATATGCGTAACACGTGGCCAGTCGGCGGGACGACATGCGTAACAAGTGGCTACAGTGCGGGACGCGAATCCTGGCAAGCAGGTTTTTGCCCTGAATGTGCCTTTATAGACCACAGTTTGCGGCAGGTGCTAAAGCAGCGTTACTCACACCGCAGACCAACAATAGCTGTGTTGCTGGGCTTCAAGGGTACGTTCGACTCAGTCGATCGATGTATTCTGTTCGAAGTACTTGCGCGGAAATGTGCGCCCATGAAATGTGTGAACATTTTACGTTCCCTACACTCGAACACGGCAGGTCGCGTCAGGATAACTCGTCGGATATCTTTCAGACGACAAGTGGCATTCGGCAGCGTTGCCGTCTTCCCGCTTTTGTTCAGCTTCGTCATGGAGTGTTTCCTTGCGGAATATCACGATGCAGGCGTAGTGGTGATTATGCGGACGATATCGTCTTGATTTCGTGCAGAACGCCTATTTTGTTGTCAAAGCCGAGAAGAAATGTAGGCAGAACGCTTAGGGCGAAGAATGGGCTTTCTATTTCCCGATGTCGGGGCGGCCCAATCAACCCTGGATAAGCTCACTAGAGTGGTCCCATCATTTGGCACGCGCTTCACACCTTCAAAGTGCAGTGTTGTTACAGGACCACCGGCCATTTGTTGTCGCCTTGACTCTTGATAACGAAAACTCGAGGTAATTGATCAATTCACTTACTTTGGCAACTGCATCAACACTGAAGTTAGTTTAAGTATTGCAAAAGCTAGAACGGCCTTCTTGAATCTGCAACATATGTGGCGTTAGAAAGGAGTTTCCTTCGGTCTAAAAGACAATGTTTACAAGGCCCCAGTGATGGGCATTCTACTCTATAGGAGTGAGACTTGGCCCCTTCGATCTGACGAGCTGCGGCGTCTTCAAGTCTTGATCATCGCTGCCTGTGAAGCATGGCTGGTGTTGGGTGGCATCAGCGTATCCGCAACGATGATGTGCAGAGGTAAGTAATAGGTAGTGATAACCAAGCTTGTCCCTTAGAAAAATAGATAACATTGAAGGCGTGGGGCTGGCTTTGGCACGTAGCAGGTATGCCTTGTTACCGCTTACCGAGAAGGGCATTGTTTTGTTTGCCAGATGTAGAGTGGTGAAAGGCCTGAGGTGAGCAAAAGTTAACTTGACATGAGAAAAGAAGTAATTGACTACGAAACTGGGTGCCGTCGGATCATCTCACCTTCCAGGCTGGAGCCCACGTGACTCCCCTTGCGATTGGCTCGCGGGTTTACAGGATATGGTACGCAGTCGACATCAGTGGCGCATCTGCTGCTGCCTCGTAGTCGGACTTCCTGTTTAAAGTGTGCATGGTGCCGAGTTCTCTGCGGGGTAATGGCTGGTTGTGGAGCGGGACAGTTAAAGGCGTAAGTATGCTACTGTACCACTGATGCCGTCTTTGCACGATAGCCAGCTGTTTGTAACGGCATGTTGTTTGTAAGATGTAGGCGCTTTGGCCCTAAATGTTTGCTTTGGGCATTAGGATTTTCTGATAAGTTTCCCTTTTCTCTCTATAGCTTAGGTACAGGTAATTTGGGTGCAGATCTTTCGTAAATTATTCTAAAACTGATCGGCATAATTCTTGGTCCTATTTACTTGGTATGCGGAGGCAAAGGTACCGTCTATTTTGAACCTTTTGTATGCCAGTACATTTTCATCTGGTGGTGATATTACTTGCGGCTCACTTTTGGAAACTAGTGACAATGTGCGTTAATTATTCAGTTGTGCTGTATCTGGACTAAACCAGAGTACCGTTGGGTTATATACAAAAACATGGCATGCAAGATAGGTATCAATGCAACCTAAGGCCTCAGATTTGCGATGCGAGATCTAATCGGTTGTCGACTCAACTGGCGTGGTCTCTGCTCCTCCCATCTTGCTTATGGTAAGAACAGATGCACGAATACGGCTACTTGGATAGCTTCCACCAGCAGATAAATGTCCAAAAAGTTGTCTAGAGGACCAACCGAGAAGCTCTTCCAGCTACCACTTATGACCTACTGCGGAGCAAGGAGTAGGTGTAAGCAGCACCTTAAGATTGCGAAGCTTTTACATGGAAAATATTCAGCTGACTAAGCCATGACTGATCCAAGAAGTCCATTTCTGGCGTTAAAGGACGCAGCGGATATGCTTTTCGTTCACTTTTCGTAAGCATTTGATATGGTACTCCATATTATGATACTACAGAACCTAAGCTTCTACGGTTTAGCTGGCCGCACCCTTCAGCGGACGTCCGCCTTCTTGGATAGAAGAGAGTAGTGTGATCGCGTAAGTCGCAGCCTATCATTTAGGCACTATTCATAGAGAACTCGCACAATAATCGGTCCTTGAAACGCTGTCGTTAGCAATTAATGTGAACGATCTTCCCGGGAAGTTCGTGATACCCTCCTCTGTACCGGACAGAATGGCGAGCGCCCGTTGTAATCTGGCTTATCAGGATGCCATGTGTACTCGGCATACCCTAGCACTCTTTGGAGATCCGGGTTTATTGTGATCGATGAACTCGTTGGAGTTGTCCTATTCTTGCGTCTCCACCAGCGCAGGTTAATTTGGAGACTATATCGGAAAATAAGGTTTGAGCGTAACTAGGAATAGGCGGCTCTGAGCACGTAGACTACCTATAAACTCCGCGCGTCGACCTTTCAAATGGGCTCCGGTACCGTGTACAGACTGGCGCGGTAATTATTTAGCAGTAACCCTGAGAAAGTATACAACCTCCGAGCACCGGGAGCCGACCTTTCTAATGAGCTCTGCAATCATGTACATTGGTTCAAATGCACCATGTGTCACATGTTTGGAGATGACAGGTTAATGGGATTACGTTGCCTCCCCATAACTGAACGTCTTGCTTTCATAGATACTCTAACTTGGTAAATGTTCGTTGGCAATGCTTGTGAGGCTTAACCTGCTTACAGAGTCGAAAATATAGAAGGATTCTCTATAAACCTTAATCGGACAACCCGGATCGTGCATAAAATAACCATCACCGTTGTCGATAAGTCAAAACTAGGTAGCATCAATTTAGACAGTGTCTATCTAGATATATCCATGCCGCAAAATGCCAAAAAGCATTTCGCAGTGTACGCACTATGGACGAAAAGCGCTCAAAACGTTCCCAAAAAGGATGTGAAAAACTGCAACTTGTGTAATTGTCTGTATTGCATTCGCTGATTATGTGCTTTGCGTTCAGATCTGCCCGTGACTCAATGACAGAGCCTACGACAATTATCGAGACGGAAAGGCTGCGTGATCCGCGGCCTTGACGTAGCGGTATGGAAAATGCTTAAGTTCCACTATCAGCGGTGTTGGAGATGAGGTCTCACAACCGATTGCAAAGGTCCACCTTGCATTCATCAGACTAATACCCATGTGGCATCGTCGCCGTTAGTGCATCCCCTTGCAAAGCTGGGACATATATCCTATTCGGCCGGTGGCCGAGTGGTTGGCACGTTTGCTTTCCAACCATAAGGTCACCGGTTCGAATCCGCGTAGGGGTGGGCGTCCTCGCGGTATACTCAGCCCGCGCGCGACTGGTGGTGGTCGCGCGGCAGCGAAGCGCCGTTACGGCGTATAAGCTGACACATTTCACATTTTCATTTCATTTCATATCCTATTCACAGAGAAGGCATGAAACGATTGTCAGTTTTTACACTCGTCTACGAAGGCTTGTTTGTGTGTGGTAGTAACATCATCATCACCATTTTAGGCGAAGTTGGAGATCAGTATAACTCGTATTGCGATACCAAAAACTCAGATATAAAATAAAATAGGATTCAAAACATTATAAAATAGAAAAACCTTCAGAAACACAACATAAACACCCTTATGGTCGGCTTGTCGCCATGTCAACTGGTGTATCTAACCAGACGTGTTCGTCGTCTTTGGGAGTTTGGCCCGGTAGTTGGTAGACACAAACTGACACCAATTTCAAAGTGAACCTTCATTCCTCTTAACCTTCCTTTTCTTTCACCCAGACCCTTGATGTGGAAACGGCGCACTTCTTGGGAGTCGTTGTGGTGGCTTGTGCAACACGTGGCTCAGCCTGCGGAACCTGGTGCGTGACAACGGTGCTGAGCGGTTCACGCGCTCCCCCTGAACCAAGTATACGACGCAGGTGGTAACATCGGATAAGGTGCTACAGTGATGCCTGACTAAGCATCGAAAACCGACATATATAACTTTAAGAGGACCTGTAGCGCTTGCATCATTGGCTCTATTGATCAAGCATATAGATCCTGGGCATGCAAAGCCTCGCTGACCGGTGCTCATGGCATTTCATATGTCCTAGTGCGTTGGTATCACTGGCGCCACTAACCAGGACTCAGTTCTTGACTTTAGAGACCTAGTACAAAGAGACGCCAAAAGGAATGAAGGCCCATTTTGAAATTGGTGTCAGTTTGTGTCTTCCAACTGCCGAACCAAATTCCCAAGGACGACGAACACGTCTGGTTGGATACACCAGGTGACATGGCGAGAAGCCGACCGTAGCAGTGTTTGTGTTGTGAGTTTCTGATAGCTTTTGTATTTTATAATGTTTTGTATCACATTTTATTATATATCTGAGTCCTTGGTATCGCAATACGAGTTATACTGATCCCCAACTTCACCTAAAGTGGTGATGATGATGTTACCACCACATACGAACAAGCCTTCGCAGAGTACGAGTGTTAAAACACAATCGTTTCATTTGAAATAAAGGTGAATATCCGTAGCTCGGGGTGTGGATGCGGGTTTTGAGCTGTTCTCCGAGCTGAGTGATTATTGTGCAGACTTTTCGTTGCCTGAATAGGCAACATCATCAGTGCGGCTTCAGGGGCCTGGTTCGCAGTGCCTCGTAAGCGACTTTAATGTCCAAGTGCTTATTGATCAAGTTCTGTTTCGAATGCCAGGCTTCAATGAACTCACGTGCTTGCCGGCTTTCAGCCCTTCCGAGGATAGTGGCATGCTCTACGTCGAATTGATGGTTCTCGGCATCCATATGGACTGACATCAGGGAGTTGTGATGGTGGCGACGAATGGCTAGGCTGTGTTCGTGTAGCCTTGTGCCAAGCTTTCTTCCAGTCTGTCCCACGTAGTATTTGTCGCAGTTCCGGCAGCAGATCTTATAAATCACACCAGTTTCTTCCTCTTTGCTAAGTTTATCCTTCACTTTGAAGAGTTTACAGCGAATTGTTTCCGTTGGTTGGTGTGCAACTTCGACTCCAAAAGGCAATAAAAGCCTCGCTGCCATTTCAGAAATGCCGTTGATATAGGGCAGTGTTGTTCTCTTTTCAGCTGTTGCATTTGTCGAGGTGTGTCGAGCAACCTTTTGTGGTGCGAGGCAGCGTAGAATGAAGCCTTTCGGGTACGAGTTCCGCTTGAGCAGATTGAAGAGATGGTCTTCTTCTGCCCGTCTCAGCTGCGTGCGCTACAATGGGTTTGTGCTCGTTTGAAAAGGCCCCTGAAGCCGCACTGATGATGTTGCCTAGTCAGGCAACGAAACGTCTGCACAATAATCACTCAGCTTGGAGAACAGCTCAAAACCCACAATCGTTTCATGCCTTCTCAGTGAATAGGCTAAATGACGCAGCTTTGCAAGAGGATGCACTAACGGCAAGAATGCTCACCCTACCATTGCGCTTGAGAGTGACATGGCGAGGACGCAATAGGTGTATTAGTCTGATGAATGCAAGGTGGATCTTTGCAACTGGTTGTGAGACTTCATCTCCAAAACCGATGGTAGTGGAATTAAAGCATTTTCTATAACGTTACGTCAAGTTACACTGTATGCCCTATCATATATATAACCGACATCACAATAGTTGCTGTTAAATACGGCATTGTCGGCAGGACTATCGGCCTTGTTACGCGGGGACATTAAGTTCGTACTCATGTATTTGGTTTCGTTCGACCCCTACCCTTTGGTGCCTTAACGTCAGAAGCCTTACTAAAATATCTGTTATAATCAGTCTGTATCAGGGCGATCTGAAGATTCAAGCTCGGTTAACTCGCGTGGAGACTGGTTTCACCAAGACGTCCAGTTGCCAGATATACCCTACCTTATAAAAGTTCTGCTTGTTCCGTGGGCTATCCGTATCGAAGTGTAGGAAGTACCCGGTTTGACTGCCAACAATTTGGGAACGATGTTACAATCAAGAAAGCGGATAACGTTTTTATTTAGCTTCGATGCTCACTAAACGCAAACTCACCTGCCGCTTTTTGTTTCCATTTTAATCATGGTTGTTCTGAGATGTTACCTAAATGTAAACTAGCACACCTAGTCTAAAGGTTTTGTGTGAAACGCGACAATTTGCGAAGCAAATGCATTAATCAGCTATTCCCAAGGCCCGCTGAAATGCGCCCTTAGTACCTTAAGGTCTGTAGTTAGCGGAACATAAGCAGCAATAACAGATCCACAGAATATAGCGTTGCTCCACGCACTGATCTTGGCTGAGGTTGCTAAACGGCTACTCACGAGAATCCAATCAATCAATGATCACAGCCTTGGAGCGGAGAGATATGCTCACCCAAACCCAACTTGTCGTTGCCGTGTCAGTGTCTCCGGATGTGTAACTACTAGCTAGAAGACAATGTGGATGGGGTTAGTTAGATAACCGCGTGGGGTTCAGTGATTCCAGTTCTAGAAGAGCAGCAATTGTCAAATTTGTGTATGAAACATGATGATTTATGTTGTAGGGTACAAATGCTAAACTCCGCCCGAGAAACAAAATAGTGTGAGCCGATAAGGGGCTACTTATGGTATGAATCCAAAGTGATGCTGGAGTGTGACTACAGGTACTAAAACTCCAATGATGTATTGACTACAGTCAAGTAAACAGGGATCGTAGAAGGAACGTACGCGGTGGTCATTGGAAAAAGAATAAGGGAAAGAGGAGAACAAAACAGTAAGCAACAGTAGTAGCACGATTTCCTTTGTACGCTGTTGCATGGGGCAGATACGGTGATCCTTCGAAACTAAGAAGTGGCTGATGTAATGTGCAGCTGGAACTTTAGTTATAGGTGGACAGATACTGCTATGGCACCCAAGGGGTCTTCAACTAATACCGAAGACCGAAAAGTCTAATTGCAAGGCAGCGGGAAATTGCCAATGGAGTATGTGGACGATATAGTTCACCTTAGGTCCGATGCAATGGCTATGCATACACTACTGCACAGACTTGTGTAACGCTGCCAACACACCGACTCCCCCGTCGCGCGTTGTTTGCGCGTCCGGGATCTGGATGGAAGAGCAGGGGAGGCCAAGCGATGAGTTGGTCAAGAGAAATGAAAGCCCTCACTTCAAACTTGGTGTCGGTTTGTGTTTCCCGACCATCGAACTATCAAGTCCGAAGGACGATGAAGTTTGGTTGGATACACTAGCTGACATGGCGAGGAGCCGACATCAATGGCATTTGTGTTGTGAATCTCTTTGTCCCTCCCCTCTCCTTTGGCTGCCCCCTCCAACAACGACCTCAAAGCATGATGTAATTTTAGCATTATGCTACCGTTTTTGCTTTTTCAGTCTGTAATATTTAATCTTTTATCATTTTGCATTGCGGCATCTTGGATGAGGTGTGTTTCCCGCCCTCAGCTAACGTGCGTTCTGATGATGTGCGTAGCGCTGCATGTTTCAGCATGTATTCTGCGCCTTTAGAGCGCAAAGTGCTGTTGCAGGACTGGGCCGACACACCTCCAATTTTAGCTACTTCCGTACATCCACTAAAGTAGTGGATCCGTCCACCTACCTCAGTATCTATGTCACCTCTGGTGGTCATATCACTGAGGTTACTTTGCGTATTAGCAAGGCCCGTGTGGCTTTTCAGAGGCTCAACCATCTACGGAGACGGCGGGATATCAGTTTGTCAGTGAAAAATAAGGTGTAGAACGCTGCGTTACTGTATGGACCAGACCTGGCGAGCTCGGAGTAAAGAAAATGTACCGGGTTTGACCACATGTGCTTGCGGATTATTGCTCACGTTTTCCGGTTGATTTTTGGCAAGAAGCCTTCTGGTGTCTTACTCGAGTGCTTGCTAAATATTAGTCCCTTGCAATGGTGAGGCCATGTTTTCCACATGCCCGTTGATCGGCCTTCTCGACGCGCATTATAAGCCGTGGCCGCAACAGGTTGGGCGAAACCGCGAGGTAGCCGGTCCATGACATGGCACAGAAGCTTTGAGAAATTGACAAAAAACTTGGCTGGTGCGTAACGTATTCGTGGATGTGGACCTAGGGACGGTCCACATCAACAGTTGGACTGTGTCAGGAATGGCGCAGTCACGAAGTCAGAGGCATTCCGGCATTTGGTTTTTTTCATACGGTCGTTAATTTTCGCTCCGTTCTGTTTAGTTTAACGCATTTCCTATTTTCCTCTGTTTTCAGTACATTCTATACGCATCCAAATCTACTATCTTACCATTATTTGCTATTATTCTTACGGTGTGAGTCGTGGCAATTGGATGCGTAGCACTTCGGCGCTCGAATCATAGTTGTTCAACTGTACTGAACTGCCCGGTTTTAGGAAAATGGACGCCGCACCATTTCCGACCACCATAATAAGGGTCCGAGTACTGAATTCGGTTGACGTCTACCCATCCAATCCGATTGGAGCAGCTCTTAAGGGGCCTATAAACACAAACCAGCATAGCTGAATGGGTCGAAAGGACACGCAAACCGACGTACCACATTAAGACAGCCTCGTCGAGATGAGCAGAGGTAGCAAAAGAGGAAACGGCCAGGCAGGATAACTACAGACAATACTTAATAAAGCAGGTTAGTAAACGGATCGTAGACAGACTGTCGTGTAAGATGTGACCTTTAGGAAGGAGGCCAAAAGCAAATCATGCGGTTCATGTGATATGAGTAAACCAGATCGCTCAAAATAGGTGGTCAAATACCTCACTTGATAGGGAGAAAGTGTGGTATAAAGAAGCCGTAATGTTTTTCTACTAATCAGAAAGCTCCAGTCCTGCCATTATCGCAGACGGTTTGCGTGCGTTATGAAGTGGGATTAAAAATAGATGAAGCGTATTTCCACAAACATGCCCACAAACCTTATGTTCTCCCTGCAATGTAGGGTGATGTTTCTTCGGCTTCCTAAGTTTAACAGCTTTAGGTGAGTCACAATTGCTGTTTTTCTTCAATGAGATGCGAAGAGGGGCGATGCATATGGCGCTATAGGAACCAAAACCAGACTCCCCCGTAGCTCCAATCGTCACGTTATTGCTTCCTTGTGAAACGTTCGTTTTTGTAGGATACGTTTCACTATTAGATGAAACAAGGATATCGGGTGGGAGCTTCAGTTTGATTACTGGATTTTCTTTATTGTACCCAAGATGAGGGGAAAATGCATCTTTGCCCAGTAATGATTTCAAAAGAGAAGGACTTTGCGTAGTGCTTGATGGCTTTGAATACTCGTCCTGGAATTCTCTAGAGAACAGTAAGATACACAGAGAAACCTACATGTCGTCTACGGATACAGACGCAATTGCCGGCGCCAAAAGACGAACAATGCGGTCGTCAGTCGCGTTTATACACCGAAAAGCGTCAAGTACAAGCTCAGAATCGTACAGAAGAGTTTTGTCCCCAATAGAGACATGAGTAGATTTGGGAATAGGAAGCTCAGGAAGGATGTCTGTAAGAGGTTTACAGCTGCTAAATGAAAAAATTGGTATGCGGCCAATGTCTCCATGCATTGGGTAGCAAATTTATGGATAAAGAGTGGAAAGAAAAAATTAAAAATCTATTCCAGGATTCAACATTTGCTTCATCAGTCATGGTTTCGTGTAATCAATAAGAGCAATGGGCATTACCAAACTCCAAGCCGCAGCAAGAGCAAAGGAAAACCTGGGTGGTGTAGTCCGGTACAGCCAGGTCAAGTGAGATTCGAAGGTCAGGTCAGGTCAGGTCGTCAGATGAACGTTAGAGGCTTCCGCCTAACGAGCGTCTAGTTCTTGTGCCGGTAAGTGCAGCGGCCCCCGGCACTTCGACGTTGGATTGTCTCTTCTTGCTTCTGCAATGGAATGAAGCAAGAACAAGAGCAATCTCTGCATTTTCAAATGCCAGCATCAAAATGCACTATATATACCGGTACAACTAAAATAGCACTGGAAAGAGGATGGACTAACAATTGTCTAAGCCCCTTATGAAGGCTACTACGGTCTCAGACGCCACTAAATCAGAAGGAGGTTTATTCCAGTAGTTAAATATTCGGTTCGTAAAAAGGTTTGCGCTGATGTCCAAACGGCCTCTATGATGTTTGAGCTTCAGACGATGCCCGCGCAGATGGTCTGACGTAGCCAACTCAAACAGATGGGTGGAAATAATACCACAGAGTCCCTTAATGAGCTTAAACGTCTATCAAATCCCCTCTCAACCTGCGCCGTTCCAAAGAAAATAATCCTAAGCTGCTTAGACGATCTTCGTAAGACTTCCCTCGTTGACCTTCAGTCATCCTGGTCGCAAGTTTCTGAATCTTTTCTATACAAATGACGTCACTCCGGAGGTACGGTGACCAGCCTGAATACAATACTCCAGATGTGGCCTGACCACTGCTTATATAACTGCAAGAATACTTCTGCTTTAGTGTTACTCAGCGCCCTCCTATGACGAAATAACTCGTGTCGTGCTTTATTAGCAGCATGACGACACTGTGCCGAAGGTTTAAAAATTTTTCCCTACGATGACACCTAGATCACGGGCTTCGTCAGCACACCGCAATGATAGAGATCCCACAGAAGACTGAACTGCAATTCCGCTACCACCACTAGTCAATAGTTGACATTTGTTGGCATTTAGAGGTAGGTCCCATTGGCTTGACCAATTCGCCACAGTGATAATGTCCTTAGCCAATGTCGCTCGGTTTCCCCTACTGACTAGCTTCAAGTCATTTACGAAGATGTAGCAGGGATCCTAAAAAAGAGGAACCACGTCAGTTATAAACATAAGAAACATAAGACAAACAGGTCCCTTGGTAACAGTAAGCGAACAAGAGCCCCAGTACTTTGACTTTGGTTTACTTCCGTAGCTTTTTCAAGGAGTTGGATCAGAAACAAAAGCACTGTGTTCTGTCACGCAGTACTAGGTTACAGCAACATGGTACAACGAAACCGATTCAGTTTCAGATTCATATGGGACTGGAACGATAGAATAATCCCTTGAGTCTTCCCTCTAGAGCGGATCGTTGAGCCAGCAAATGATAAGATGCTACGAGGGCTTGAAAGAGCTAAAAGGAAACATCTGCAGCACACCCTTGTCAACCAATTGCTGCCCAACTTCTTTGCACTTGCAATCCTCGCGGTGTAATTCACTTGAAGTGAGGAAGAATCGTACAGAAGAGTTTTGTCCCCAATAGAGACATGAGTAGATTTGGGAATAGGAAGCTCAGGAAGGATGTCTGTAAGAGGTTTACAGCTGCTAAATGAAAAAATTGGTATGCGGCCAATGTCTCCATGCATTGGGTAGCAAATTTATGGATAAAGAGTGGAAAGAAAAAATTAAAAAATCTATTCCAGGATTCAACATTTGCTTCATCAGTCATGGTTTCGTGTAATCAATAAGAGCAATGGGCATTACCAAACTACAAACCGCAGCAAGAGCAAAGGAAAACCTGGGTGGTGTAGTCCGGTACAGCCAGGTCAAGTGAGATTCGAAGGTCAGGTCAGGTCGTCAGATGAACGTTAGAGGCTTCCGCCTAACGAGCGTCTAGTTCTTGTGCCGGTAAGTGCAGCGGCCCCCGGCACTTCGACGTTGGATTGTCTCTTCTTGCTTCTGCAATGGAATGAAGCAAGAACAAGAGCAATCTCTGCATTTTCAAATGCCAGCATCAAAATGCACTATATATACCGATACAACTATAATAGCACTGGAAAGAGGATGGACTAACAATTGTCTAAGCCCCTTTTGAAGGCTACTACGGTCTCAGCCTCCACTAAATCAGAAGGAGGTTTATTCCAGTAGTTAACTACTCGGTTCGTAAAAAGGTTTGCGCTGATGTCCAAACGGCCTCTATGATGTTTGAGCTTCAGACGATGCCCGCGCAGATGGTCTGACGTAGCCAACTCAAACAGATGGGTGGAAATAATACCACAGAGTCCCTTAATGAGCTTAAACGTCTATCAAATCCCCTCTCAACCTGCGCCGTTCCAAAGAAAATAATCCTTAGCTGCTTAGACGATCTTCGTAAGACTTCCCTCGTTGACCTTCAGTCATCCTGGTCGCAAGTTTCTGAATCTTTTCTATACAAATGACGTCACTCCGGAGGTACGGTGACCAGGCCTGAATACAATACTCCAGATGTGGCCTGACCACTGCTTTATATAACTGCAAGAATACTTCTGCTTTAGTGTTACTCAGCGCCCTCCTATGACGAAATAACTCGTGTCGTGCTTTATTAGCAGCATGACGACACTGTGCCGAAGGTTTAAAATTTTTCCCTACGATGACACCTAGATCACGGGCTTCGTCAGCACACCGCAATGATAGAGATCCCACAGAAGACTGAACTGCAATTCCGCTACCACCACTAGTCAATAGTTGACATTTGTTGGCATTTAGAGGTAGGTCCCATTGGCTTGACCAATTCGCCACAGTGATAATGTCCTTAGCCAATGTCGATCGGTTTCCCCTACTGACTAGCTTCAAGTCATTTACGAAGATGTAGCAGAGATCCTAAAGAAGAGGAACCACGTCAGTTATTAACATAAGAAACATAAGACAAACAGGTCCCTTGGTAACAGTAAGCGAACAAGAGCCCCAGTACTTTGACTTTGGTTTACTTCCGTAGCTTTTTCAAGGAGTTGGATCAGACACAAAAGCACTGTGTTCTGTCACGCAGTACGAGGTTACAGCAACATGGTACAACGAAACCGATTCAGTTTCAGATTCATATGGGACTGGAACGATAGAATAATCCCTTGAGTCTTCCCTCTAGAGCGGATCGTTGAGCCAGCAAATGATAAGATGCTACGAGGGCTTGAAAGAGCTAAAAGGAAACATCTGCAGCACACCCTTGTCAACCAATTGCTGCCCAACTTCTTTGCACTTGCAATCCTCGCGGTGTAATTCACTTGAAGTGAGGAAGACGTAGAAAAAACGTGGAAGATTAAGAGGGAAGCGAGTCATTTAACTGAAGGACAACCCTAAATAGCGTGGAAAATAACAGAATTTGAACGCCAAGTTGGAAAATGGATATCATTGTATCATTGTATGGTAGAGAGCAGAAGGATAGTCCTTTATCAGCTCCGTCGCTTCCCAGTCACTGCGGACATTACTGAGGTGATAGTGCATATAGGGTTCCGCAAGGAACCTTAAAGCTAAGTTCTGAAGCAATATCCAGGCACAGATATCAAGTGGGAATCCAACCTTTTCTTTAAACTTTCCTCGTACAGCGCATCAACGAGGAGCTCAGAAATGTGATTCCATTCATTAACCACGCGCGTGGATAGAGCTTGCTCTGACCACACACGGAGTCTCCTCGATTTTAACAATTTCCACTCGTGACCACGTGTCGAGCTTTCAATTTTCAGATGAAAGCCCGGCTGCAACTCGCTTCCTAGCTTTCCTCTTAGGATCCGTCGAGTGTAGATCAAATCGCCGCGACGACGACGGTAAGCCAGAGAGAAAACGTTTAATCGCTGGAGACGGAGAGGATAAGATAGGTACCGCAGCTCTGGCACACATTTAGATCCACGACGTTGGACCTTCGCAAGCATATCGCATTCGGTCTCCGTGAGAGGCTGGGCAGCTGGCAAGCCGTACTCGATAATCGGGCGCATACGTGAAGCAAATAGGAGTCTGAAGAGTTCTGGAGTAAGGCGGGAGAATGCTCTTTGTGAAGCATGAAACATGCTATAAGCAACGGCGACCCTTTTCCAGGTGTCCTCAGTTGTTTTGAGGTAACCAGGCACAATTTCTCCTAGGTCCCTTTTCTGAGCGACATTTCTAAGCAGGAAACCTTCAATATGGTACACCCCGAATGGTTCACGAGCACCAATCGGGAGTACGGAACATTTATCCCGGTTGATAGGTAACCCATTTTATCGACCAGTCGCGGAGCTTGTTGAGTGTTTCTTGGAGCCTGTCTGCAGCCTCAAGTCTGGATATCTCAATCCAATTTCAAGTCCTCGGGCATAGATCGAACATTCCTACTGCAGCTCGGACGGGAGGTCGGCAATAAATCTGTTGAAGTGGACACGGACAGGGACAAAACCCTGAGGGACACCACTGATCATAGGAAGATGAGCAGAAAGCGTATCACTCATCCTTACCTGCGCAGAGCGATTGTACAGGAAATCGGAGATCTAGGAGAGCAAATTTTTTAGCAACGCCAATTCCGCGGACTTTGAAAATAAGCCGCTCATGCGGAACCTTGTCAAAGGCCTTGCTAAAATCAACAAGCGCGATATCCAATCCTTTTGCCAACATTTAACGGCTTCATCCATTTCTCCCTTGCCACAAACAAGTTTGTGCAGCATGAGCGAGCGCTTCGAAATCCACGCTGGGCAGAAGAGATGAATTCTAACTTTTCGAGATGGAGGCATGGCGTGCCTTGTGTTGTCCGTTCCATGATTTTGCAGACGACAGATGTCAAGAAAATAGGACAATAATTCGCTGGATCTTTTCGGTTTCCTTTTTTATAAATGCGCTTGATGATGCCCGATTTTAAGGCAAGCCGGAAGACGTCCAGTATCAAAAGACAGACGGAAAATCTGAAACATAGATGCGGTGATGTGCTCGGTTACAGTTTTAAGGAACCATGGAGGTAAGCTATCAAGGCCAGGCGGAGAATATGGTTTCAATGAAGGAACAGTTTCAGTACAAAATCAGCGTTAAGGTCCAAGTGCTCTAGCAAAGAAGGAAGAAATGATAAGAAGCGGTCAGGGGAAACTTTTCTGTTTAATACGCAGAGAAATATTGCTTACCTCAAAGATTGACTTTTTGTGTGGCTTTGTGAACTAAAGCAGTATGCTCATGGGAACACAAGACAGGGATGCCATTGCCGGCTCTGCTACTTCGCTTGATGTACGAGCAAAGCGCTTTAGATATGGTCCAGGAAAGAGTAGCTAAAGACAGTACGTATAGTTGACGTTTTTCCCGTTGCGGAAAAGTACAAACATTCCTGATTGTTTTATAGCGCGAATAACCGAGGTACGATCGGGTCTACAGTTTACGCCTTTTGTTCTTAAGGGATCTTACTTGGCGATCTATCCAAGGTGGGCCTTTAGAAAACGGTCTTCTCCTGGAGAGCGGGACGATCTGTTCGATGAGTGACATCAGATTGGAGTACAGAAGGTACCACGCATCATCAACGCTGAGATGCCCAGGGATACTCCAATCCACAACGTTTGCAGCCTTTTGCAGCGGTGTGCATCTACACGCCAGAAATTCCGACGGTTGGCACATTGTCTGTGGACAGCGAAGCGACGAATCCACTGAGAAGAAACAGCACTGTGATCACTTCTGCCAATGGGCTCGGTAACAGCTAAGTTTGGTATGTCTGATTGCGCTGAGGAAAGCACAAGTTCTAGGATGCGCGGTGTCCGATTTGGGAAAATACGAGTTGTTGTCATGCCATGTTGAAAAAGCTTGCAATGAAGGACGGTTTCGATTGAGGCGGCATCCAAGCGGTCGGATGGGCGATCCCAAAGAAGAAAATTCCAATCGGTATCTGATACATGGAAACCCCTACCAAAGGGTGGTCCTTGCCTCCAACGTGTGCCCTGATCGGGTCCAACAACCTAGCGCCGGAGCCTGCTGGATCCCGATAGACGATACCAAGCAAGTGAGATCTATATCCGTCATGCACACGGCACCAGTGGGCTTGAAAATTGTTATCATGGTCAATAATAGCTTTAACCACAAGCGATTTGAGCTCCGCTTTTTAATAAAGCCTTACGCCACCACCAGACCTTCCCCCGTGGCGACCTGACCTGGTGCGGTGATGTCCAGGAATAGACATGTTTGGGTGTGTGCTTTCTGAGAATAACCACGGTTCAGTGAAAGCCATCAAGTCTGCGTGCGCTTCTGAAGCAAGGAAATGGATCTCGTTTAGCTTACTCCTTAAACTCCGCGAATGAGATGCTAACACTTACAATCCGTTCTTATAGTTTACTTTCCGGGGGTGAGGGGCATAGTCCTCCAACGGTTTTTCAGAGTCCTCCGAGCTACGCGGAAATCCACAATATGGAGGTCTGTTTTACCACTTCCCCGTCCAGCAGGTAGTTCCCCTACAGCCCTTTCCATGTTGACTCGATCCTCCGGAGAGTTCGAGAAGTACGTAGAATGGCTCGCCCTTGAGACGAGAGGTACTTCGCAGGATGCCTTGGCATTCCTCCTAGTCCCGGCAAACGATTTTAAGGGGACGAGTCCTCGATGTCTCTACTTGTTTTTTAAGAAGACGAAAGGTAGATATAATATTGATCCCCTGTTCGCCTTTATCAAATAGCAACGAGAACAACCGCTCAAGCAGAGTTTGGTCATCTAGTACTATTTCCGCAGGGGCTGCTTTTACCGATTCCACAACGTTCCTGATGATGTGACAACGGTCGCAAGATGACTAGGTGCGATCAGGAACTTGTGGCTTGCTAAGTGACGGATCTTCCTTGCCAACTTTCTGCAGCTCGATTAGTCTGTCGAGAACTAGCTTCATTTGAGTCTGAGATGATAGCGTAGGTTTGGGTTTCTCGACGTGCTTAGGCCTAGGTTTGTCGCCACCTCTAGCTAGGCTTTTGCAAATAGGAACGGATACCTCGATTTCGCTCACAACTGCCGCATAAGATCTTGTTTTGGGCTCAACCGGCAAGACCTGTATAGATGGATCCGAATGCGTACTGCACGTGGTTCGGCTTCGCTTACCCATGGGGTGATCCAACCAGAGGTAGGAGGTGATGGTGAGCACGGTGGAACAGATGAATCGCGCATAGCATCAGGCTTCGTCGGAGAAGAAGAATCAAGGCTCAACGCAGATAGCATAGGGAGAAGACGCCTGCTATTCAGTGAAGCGCGGCAGTTGCCGCAAGAGAATTTAATGGCTGGCGAGGTAAATCGCTGCAAGTGCACATATTGATCAGGACAGACGCCGCAGCAGAAAAGGTGCATCCACCCATCACATTCAGAGCATTGGACTGCTTTGGAAATAGTGGTGACATCTTTCCTACAGGACAAGCATTTGTAAGCCATGAAAGATTAAGTCCAAATATTCACTAAATGATCCTCCAAAAACGAGCTTGATGCTCTTTCCTTCGCTCAGAAGAGCTTAGTTGAACGTACCACCAAAGCGGATGTCGCACGGCGGTAGTAAGGAGAATGGAAAAGCTTCGTGTTGCCATCCTAGTGCGTCTATCTGAGGCTCAAAATCTTTAACCGTAGTTTCTCTGACGACACTTTCTGGAAGCGTGTTCCAGCGCTGGATAACTCTACAATATAACCGAGTTTCCGCCCTGATCCTATCGGAACGCGGCTTGTGTAGCTTCATGGGATGACCACGAATACAAGGCAAGCAAGCCGGGCTAAATGGGTCAGCTTAAGTCTGGTTCAACCACCTTTGTTTAAATCCAGTAAGCAAGAATTAGGTCTTCTCGTAGCCGTCGGTAGGGCATTGAATACATACACAAGCTAAGTAGACACTCGGGGTACGATTGCCCCCGTAACCCCTTGACCAATTTGATACCTACTCTCAAAACCCTCTCGAGCTCCATTTTGTCCCGAAAAAGGTAGGACGGTCACACCTGGACGCAGCATTTCAGATGGGGCAGAACAAAAACTGCGAACAGCTTCACAAATATGTTGGCAGTTAAGACCTCGAAAGCACTGCGTATTAACCACGACCTGCGTATACCCCTAATTGCGGCCTTCTTGCAGTTGTCACCAAAACGCAAAGACAAGGAATGGACGACGCTTAGGTCTACCTGGTTGGAAAAAAGATAGAGTTCGACCCCACCGAGCATATACCTCGAAGGTGAAAAGTTGCACCTATACGAAGGACGGCACTTAGCCTGCTTACTGAGTCGTGGACACAACCTAGACCATACCCAGGGACTGTCCAGGGCATGCTGAATGACCTTCAAACCCCAGGGCTGTTTGCAACATTCCATAGCTTAAGATCATCAGCATACAATAGGGAAGATACCCCAAGCTCTCCAGAGAGCTCGTTAACGTGGATAGCGAGCAGCATCGGTCCAAGGACCGGGTCCTGTGGGACACAGCTAAGGACGGCTTGCCAAAAGGATAAGCTTCGACCCACACCTACACACTGCTCTCTTCCCCGCAGGAATGCGGGTACCCAGTGAAGGGCGCGGCCAGCTAAGCCGAAGGAGCTCAGCTTTTGTGATATCATTAGGTGGAGTACCTAAACAAATGCCGTCGAGAAGGCGACATAAAAACCTCCACTATGTGGACATTGTCCACTGCCTCGACCTAAGCTTCGCCAGCGACCAACAAAATTCGCCAGATAAGAACACCCATTCGGAATCCGTGCTGCGCACTACTGAGTAGATTAAATCTATTCAGGTGACATTCCAGAGACTCCTGACATGTTTATCATGCAATTTGACCACGAAGCTAGTCAGACAGACTGGCCTAAAACTGGCTGACAGACTGTTGTCTCCTTTTCTGAATTTAGGACAGCTGACAGCCTTCTTCGATTCAGAAGGCAATGTACAGCTCTCTAGTGACTTATGAAACGCTATCGTCAGCGGTCCACGGCGTTCCACCGTCAACTCATGCAGAACCTTCGGCTGAATTGGATCAGGTCCAGCTGCTTTAGAAGGGTTCAATTCTTGCAGCAGCCTTATGACCTGCGGTTCCACCAAAGTAAACTCAGCTAAATAATAACCCTTAGGTACTCTGGGGAAAGTGCAACGCTAGGCAGAGCAGCCTCACGTACAAAAGCCCCTGCGTACTGCTCAACTAGTACACGAGCATTAGCTGGGTCCGCATCCGCACGAGTTCCATCCGCTCGCATCACTAATACCAATCGGACAAGCAGTCGTTGTTTTGGGCATTTTTAGCCAACTGGTGACGTTGAATACTGAAGCCACAGGTGATGCATTTGTAATACTCTTTCCAGCAATCTTCCGCCGTTTTGTAGCGCAACCTAATGGAAAGGGCTGGGCTGTCAAACTTTCCTCAGATGAATCTACTTCGGTGTTCCTCCTTTATTCAGTCATTGCCACCAGTCTTTCGTATTTCTGCGCTATCTCACGCACAATCTTTATCAGTGGACTAAACTTACGTGCTTCCCAGATCCATAGAGAATCTGGTCTATTTTGTGTATCATCAACCCACGGACGCTGCGGAATTTTCTGCCACCGCGCGCTGCATCCTGCTTTTTCTCTGGAATTACTGTATTTTACGTGTGTTGCTGTGTTAGTTGTGCACCAAACATTTTAGTTTCGTGTGTTCATCAATCCGTGAAAGTTGCGTGAAATTCCGCTTGATATCTTCGGAGATCTCAGTGATTTACGGCTGTGCCCGTCATTTTGGAATTTGTGATCTACATCTTGCTTGTCCTCGTGCTTGAAAAAATACAACAACTATGCCGAATATCATGCAACGACGTATCTGCTCTTCAGCTAATTGCGGCAAAACCCTTAAAATGGGTATAACGTGCCGAAACTGCAGTGGCTGGTTCCACCCGAGCTGTATAGGAAAGTCCGCCCAAGAAGCAAGGCTAATAAACAAGGCAACTGACGCATTTTGGTTTTGTCCAACTTGCCAGTTAACTCCAGTGGTCGGTTGTTTATGTGAACTCATGGAAAGGTGCGATACTTTGAATGCGACAATCGCTTATTTGTTGAACGCCAGGCTTGCACCACCGGCCGCGAATATGGCCAGGATTGTACCACAGTCGGTCAAAGAAAGCTCCACCTCGAGGCCGAAAAAAAGGGCTAGACGCTCAAGCCGCGCTGCAGCCTCAGTTTCTCCAAATCCCCTGCCTCACTCAACTCCCAAAAGCGGACGAACATCCAGAGTACTGATGTCCACACCTTTGAGTCACACGCCCCACCTCCATTCAACAGCAACCGCGGAAGCTCCGGGGCAAACCTCTTCCGCCGTAGAGAAAAGTCGGGCGTCGTACGCCTCAGTCGCCTCAATGCATACACCGGCTAAATTACCTCCGACTCCGGTGGCCTCACCAAGCAACAGTAAGTTGACCAGACTCCAACAACCAAACAATCCGTTTAACACCGTGTCTGTAAGTCATGGCAAATCTGCATCCAACGCAAGGAGCCAAGGCGCGTTAACAGTTGTGTGTACAAATGTTCCTGAATCACAGGCGAGTACAATAAAGGGGAAGGTGTTGGATGATCGTAATCAGTGGAAGTCTATATGTACTGCGATTGGCATTTCGGTTGAACCTGCAATGCTGAGACGAGTCACACGTCATCCAAATTCAGCGCCCTACGGTGAACTCCGACTTCTCCGTGTGACACTAAACTCCACCAAGGACACAGAGGCAGTTCTACTATCGTCCAACAGGCTTCGTCATTCATCACTCGAGGCGTGCATACTTCCTGATATCCCCTGGAACGAACGTCTGAAAAAGATGAGCAACCGTGAAGAAGTTCGTAAAGCCGAGGCGAAACGGACGATAATTGTGTACGGGGTTCCTGAGCTCCAAAACTCAACCTCTGATGCAGCGGATGCACATGACCGGGAGCAATGGAGTTACATCCGCCACGAAATCTCCCTCAATAATATCATCGCTAAGCGGTTGACCAGGATTCCATTTTCACCCAACTACAAAGGGAACGGTCCCAGACTTATGAAGGTGGTGCTTCAATCTGAGTTTATGTTACCGCTCGCCTTGGAAAACTGGTCCAAATTCTGCATGAAGCTGCCAGCGGAAATTCGGTTAAAGGCATCAGGTACGCTGCCACGAATTACCAACGACTCACGGGGAGCGATCAAATTGTTGAACCATCCACTCATGCAAATTTGTGAAGGCATGGATTTATCGACAACCGCAATATCCCACGAAACACGGCTGAACACGGGGGACCAGCAGGGCCCGGAAGGCCTCGATCAGTCGTCTAACCGAAAGCAAACTCAAAGGCAAACCTCACCACAAAAAAACGGTTAATGGCCGACCCGTTAACGGTCGGCACAAACTCCATTTCTACCACAACCTGTGCTAGCTCACTCTTGGTTACAAAAGCACTATCCTGCAGGTATACTAATGCACAAGGCCTCATAAGTAAGTTGGTAGAACTCCGTCACCGTTTGGCTTCGGAGCCTCGAGACATCATAATGATCGCCGAAACATGGCTGAGCGGCGAAATCACAGACGCTGAGATTGCCATACCGGGTATGTCACTTCTCCGGAACGACAGAACGGGCAAGGGCGGTGGCGTGCTCATTTATTTCCGAACGAACCTTTGTTGTGAGCTCATAGACGATCCCCAGACTTGTGTCACCGACGTCCTTTGGTGCAAACTGTGGTTGGAACGCAACGACGTATGCCTTCTCTCTGTGGTTTACCGACCACCGAAATCCACTCCGGAAAGGGACAACAGACTTACCTCCGCTTTTCGCTCCGTGCTTAATCAGAAGTACAGCCACATCCTCGTTGCAGGAGGTTTCAACACCCATGACTTGGAAAATCCAGCATCTGAGACAGAAGTGTTCAAGGCATATTTGCAAGAGCTACTCTCTAGCACCTTCTTGTATAACCACGTCACCGTTCCAAACAGTTTCAGAACAGGAACCAACCCATCGATATTAGATCTAGTGCTCACTAACGAAGAGATCATGGTCGATGGACTAAAGGTGTGCAGTCCTTTGGGCCGCAGCGATCACGTGACTTTGCAGTTCGATTACATCTGCTACGCCGAATATCCAGCTGCGGAGCTCGAAAAACGGCAAGCTGTTATCCATTACCACGTTCTGTCTGCTCTAGTTGAGAATACCAGTTGGACGTTTCTAGCTAACTGCACAACAGAACTAGCCTGGGAGACATTTGCGAACACCATCACGTCACTAGTCATAGAAGCCTCAACACCAAAAGTTTCCCAACATCCCCGCACAGCGAAATCATTCTTGCGAAGCCGGACGCGAAAATGCATGACTCTAAGGGATCGGGCATGGCGCACGTATAAAAGCAACCCCATCGTAGAAAACTGGACGGAATACGTTTCGCATCGCAACTACTGTGTGCTTTTGGTTCGCGAAGACAAGAGAACGCATCAGCAGGAGCTAGCCAAACGATTCTGTTCGAACAAAAAGCTTCTTTACAAACATGTGAATGGACTTCGCAAGGTGCAACGGGGAATCCCACCACTTAATACGACCAATGGGTATACACATACTGCGAAGGAGGCGGCCAACGCATTACGGGCCCAGTACTCCCCAATCTTCCAAGGTGTACAAGCCTCGACGTATATTCCGCCACCAGTTACCCCACCGCCCGTTTTATCCAACGTCACGTTCACTGCAGAAATGGTGCTGCAAAAGCTGCCATCCTTGCGTCCACACAGCTCTCCCGGGGCCGATAACATTCACCCGAAAACATTACAGGTAGCTGCCATCCACTTGGCCGAACCACTAGCTGCATTTTTTCAGCGCTGTTTCGATGAGAACATTGTACCTTCGAGGTGGAAACAAGGTGTAATAACGCCCATATACAAAGCAGGAAGTCGCTCGGATCCTGCCAATTACCGCCCCGTAACGCTTCTGCCTGTGATCGCCAAAGTCATGGAAGCGGTGATAGCAGATGCGTTAATGGGATCCTTGGAAAACTACGGCATAATTGCGCCAGAACAGCATGGGTTTCGTCAACATCGTTCATGTACGACGAATCTGCTGAAAGCTCGTGACAACTGGACCGAGACTGTCGATGAGGGAACAGGAGTCGATGTTGCATTCTTGGACTTTTCGAAAGCCTTCGATCGCCTGGATCATCGAATCCTGCTCATTAAACTCCAACAGTACGGTATCGGAGACCCGTTGTTAGGATGGATCGGTAACTTTCTCTCTGAACGGCAGTTAGAAGTTAGAGTTCAATCATCCTTTCCCGATCCGATTCGAGTGGGATGCGGCGTACCGCAGTGTTCGGTACTTGGGCCTCGTTTGTTCCTGCTTTTCATTAACGACCTAATAAGAGTTATTACGTCGAAATTCTTACTCTTCGCGGACGACCTCAAGGTTTGGCGGGCGATAAAACGATCGGACGACCATGAAGTCCTACAGCGTGACTTGAATGAGGCCTGGAATTGGTCGGTGAGAAACGCCCTGCCGTTTAATGTGAACAAATGTCGCGTTGTTCATATCCGCCATCGACAAGTCCACGTCTACAAGCTTGGGGCACACGATCTGAAGACCACCACTCAAGAACGCGACTTGGGTGTGCTGGTACAGGAAGACCTCGGGTGTTCCAAACGGTCAGATTCCGCTTCTAAAAGGGGCAACCAGCACGTTGGACTCCTGCGAAGAGCATTCGGAATTTTGGATCCATCCATCTTCTCTTTGATGCTGAATGCCTACGTGCGTCCTCACGTCGAATATGCAATCCAGGCCTGGCAACCCTGGCTAAAACGTGACCTTGCAGCGCTTGAGACCCCACAGCGTCGAGCAACGAAAATCGTCAAGGGCTTGCGCCACACTCCTTACCAGGAACGACTGGAGATACTCGGAGTGTTCAGCGGACGGTACCGGCGACTTCGTGGAGACCTCATACTAGTGTACCAGATATTGAGCGATCCCAGTCACGTATGTCGCCACCTCTTGAAGCTCAGCCCGAACACTAACCTTTGCGGTAACAGTTTAAAGCTGAGCCAACAGTACAGTTGTCTAGACTGTCGGAGAACCTATTTCTCCCTCCGGGTCTGCGGGCCCTGGAACGCCCTTCCAAACTCAGTTGTTTGTGCCCCCACATTAGATACGTTTAAAAAACGATTAGACGTCGCACTGAGCGCCCTGCGCTTTGTTTTATGAACGAAAACGCTTGTATATATTTTGGCTGACCAGCCTCTTTGGATTTATACCCCAAATTCACGGTCGTAAATCTGTGCGAACCGGTGAGTACTCCGTTTTTATTTGCTACCATCACCAACGATAACAATTTCTTAGCCAGTTTTGCGTCGTACCACTTTACCCCCTAAAAATTGTTATACTTCTACCTTTTATCTCACTGACACTCCTTACTTCAACCACTTATGTGGTTTGCCAATTTGTTAGTATTTCTATTGCCAACCTGCGGGACTCGTTAAGTGTATGCTTTTTTACCCGTCATATACCATTGTTCCATTGTTTCA
>OX104060.1:23564083-23581206 GCA_944474145.2 Dicrocoelium dendriticum | reverse complement strand
AATGCCTGAAAGTGCCTCCGCGACGGGATTGAGAGCACCTGAGACAAGTCGCACGTCCGTCGATAAATGAGAAACGTAGTCTAGGTGTCTAGTTTCCCGCGTAGCACGCCCGTCTGTTTCGCCATTTATTGCGTAGATGAATAGCTTGTGGTCGACGAAGAGGGTAAAATGTTGACCTTCGGGACAGTGACGGTAAGGTCTGACACCTAGGTATATAGCTAACAGTTCCTACCGATGGTGCTGTAACGATATACGGCAGGTTGTAAACGTTTCGAGAAAGCGCCCATGGGTCTCCATCGGTGGTGGATGAGTTGTTGAAGAACCGCACCGACCGCAGCGTCGGATGCGTAAGTTGTCAGGGAGAGTGGTGCAGTTGTGTCTGGATAGGCGAAAAGCGCTAGGTTGGAGATAGCGTCTCTGAGCTTCTCAAAAGACAGTCTAGCGTCGTCTGCAAAATGAAAAGAGTGTTGTTTACCGCGCAGCAAGTCAGTCATTGTTTGAACAACGCTCGCGCAGTTAGGATTAAAGTGTCGATAATAGTTGACTAGTCCAAGGAAGCGGCGTAACTGTTTGAAGGAACTAGGAGCAGGAGAGTCCTTCAGTGCCTGGATTTTGTCTCACAGAGCTTCGATACCAGAGGCGGATATGCGGTGGCCAAGAAAGTCGATGGAGGCTTCGCCAAGCCCATATTTAGCGGGGTTGAAGGTAACCCATGTAGCAACAAGCGTTGGAAGGGAGCATCAAGGCAATAAAGACGTTTCTCGTCAGAAGAGCTGGCGATGCGAATGTTATCTAGATAGGCCTAAAGACCTTCGAGCCCTTGTGTTACCTCAGGAATGAAACGCTGCAGTGTTTGAGCAGCGTTGCTGAGGTCGAAAGGCATTCTGAGGTGCTTGAATAGGCCGAATGGCGTGTTGACTGCTGTTTTAGTAATGTCGGCTAGCGCCAAAGGTTTCTGCTGGTAGGCGCGAACAAGGTCGACTTTGCTAAAGATAGACTTACCAGCTAGAGCTGAGGTCACTTGGTGCATGTGCGGAATGGGGTATTTATCCGGAACGTTAACTTTGTTAAGTGCCCCGTAGTCACCACAGGGGCGCCAGTCACCGGATTTCGTCGGTACCATGTGTAATGGTGATGCCCATGGGCTTTTGGACGAATGTATTATTCCTAGTTCGTGCATTTGCTCGAATTACACCTTAGCCGATTTGAGCGAGGGCGGGCCGAAACGGGTAGGTCATTAGTGGAAATGTGATGCATGACGTTTGACGTCACAGGAGGCAAGTGGTTGGGAACGCGAACGAGTTTAGGATGCTTGTCGAAAAGGTCTATAAAAGGCTGTGAAACTTGAGGTAAGACACGAATGGGAGTGGTAGCAGCCACGTTGGCGCTAGTCCCGACGACGCTGCGCTAAGAATTGTACACGGGCAAACCGGTGAACCACCATACTGCCACAGTTGCTATCCGAACGCAAGGATTGTATTTTGTTGTTATCCTGTTAAATGTGACATGAATCGACGTTGCAGTCCGTTACGCGGGATAACCGTTGCTCGGAAAACGCAGTTGCATGTGATTTTGCGTAGGCTAATCTACACTCATGATGTGTGCCAGTTTGATAGGTTATTGCAAGCGATCAGTTTGTGTAATACTAAGTGCTACCGGTATTTGTCCGCAACCTGGTTGAAATACACTAACTGTTGGGCCGTTCACAGCGGAGAAAGGTTGTGCTCCGCGCTTGCCATACAACGAACCAAGTTGAGAGCGAAAACAAACGCCTTTAGGGGTGTTGGTAGGGAGATCCTCGCTTATTATTCTCTTCACCTGTATTGTTGCTCGTGCGTGTAGTTGTATGCATGAAAGAAACAAGACAATAAGGAAGTGTAACATGAGCGTTGTACCTATTCCATCGGAAGTCTCTGCTGTGGCTTCCTTTACAAACAGCTGTGTGATTTTGCAGTGGACGTGTTTTTAGCCCATTTTCGCCTATCCTCTGTTCTTCGTTGCTGGTCTTCTGGTCCCTCTTGGTTAGCGTTCTGTCATCGTTTCAAGGTTCATCATGCATACATCACCCGGGGGTGGTTGTGATTGCGATTTTAGCCGAATGGTGGTTACCATGTTGTCATATTGGTTATGGTGCTCGCCTTCACGGCCATTCCGCGGATGACTTCCTTTATGGTTGTCGTTGGGTTGTCCCCAGCAACCTCCCACAGCTATTGCTGGCGATGTGGAAAAGTGGTGTGTGTTGGATTTGCGAGCTCGTGATACTGCAAAGGATGCTGTTGTTGTAAACCGTGTCTGGCAACTGCGCAAGTTGCAGGAAGTGTTGTCGGACATTCACACTCACTTATGCAGTTAACGGTCGAAAAATTGTTGGCCGCATTGAACGCATGTAAACGTTGGGCTCGTGGATGTCACAAGTGGCCAGCTTACAACTCCATTGTCGCACATCCAAGTGGTCCGTACCGCTTCCGCTGGATACTGAGGCAAGCGTAAACATATTATGTGGTGTAGAACCGCCGGAAATCTCGCAGGATCACGCAACCGCCGCTGTGTCAACTGTCTGCGAACGTAACGTTCCGCAGCGCTTGCATGTAACTGATGGAAGTAATTCAGCCCACTAACCTTCAAAGCAAGCAACTCGCCCTCCTGCTTCCGCATCCGGCGTAGGAAACGGAAATCGCCACTGAAACGTCGTGTGAAGGAGGTGAGTTCCAGTAAAAGTGCTCTTAGTGAATCGGAATTTGGAAAATTGCACACCACCACACCTTCCCACTACCGAGTCTTTGTTAACCGGAAGCGCGGTACACAGGAAACAGTTTCGGAAGACGTGTGCGGTATTTGTCAGCGGAAGAATAACATCGCAAGTCATGGTGCCGCCGTCGATTGGGTTATGCGTGATGTGTATACCCATTGGTATCATGCAACCTGTGTTTGCAACGACGAAGCATCGGAGTTTGTTTGCCGTAATGTTCCTTCTCTTGTTTGTGCAAGTTGTGTCCGGCCCTCTTCGGTGAGTTATGTTATTGGTATACTTCTGTCGTATGTAGTTTTGTATGGTTTGTCTGAATTGCCCCGCGATCGGTGACGGTTGCTGTTAGTGCCATTCCCCATTCCTGATACGCAACGGCTGCAACCTTGTGAACACAGGTGTACGTTTCGTACAGTTTTATTTCCTGAGTTTGTATTGTGCAGTTCGTATATCATTTCCAACATAATTCCTCCTGTTTCTCCGTGTCGATATATGTCTTTCTGTATATAGTTGTCCTTAGCTTCGGTTACGCATCCTCTTCGTACTGGTATGTTAGGTGGCCAGTACGTCGATCACTTCCTGCCTTTTGGTGCAAAAGCCTACGAAAGTAATTGTTTGTCCGCTGGCGAGATTTCCGGGACAACGGCGATATTCCATGGAGAACCGGTTCTAGTCATAAGTGTAGGAGTGAAGTGAAGATCCTGACGCTGCGATATAGAATTTGAGTTGCGCCTCCGTACTTTCCGTAGCACATCATGTTCAGATTTCGTTAAAGGTAAGCGGCCTGGGGACCAAATTCCAGCATCCTACGGACGTGCGAAGGATACAGCTTTCTATTGCTCGCCGTGATTTCATGCGACGATGTTTGCAAAACCCGGAACATTCAGTTGGCTGCCGCAAGCTTCTTCCGGATCAACTGATGTGTTGAGATCCTGCGACGGGACGACTCCAAGGGCCTTCTCATGTGTGACCGACATAAGAAGATAACCTCCAATATGATACGTACCGAAAGGCCTCAGGCCAGCATCCGAGAGAAGGTCAAATTTGTTAGATTAGGGAAGATTTATGTATGCATAGCCGTAGACATTAACCGATATATTTTATTTGTTACCGTCATTTCGAGTGATTGGCTGTCGGTTGCTATCCCCTGCGTGGCTGCGCTTGATGTGCATGTTAACAAGGTGCTAATGTGCCTATTACTCACTACTCCAGACTGGCTCTAGGAGATAGTTGGCCGTCGCAGGGGCAAGGGGTTCACGGTCCTTGTGGCTGTGCTAGCCTCGAAGAGCGGTTCCCTACGCTCAGTGTGGGGCGGACTGCCGTCCAGCCAGCTTCTTGTGTGCGCTAGATTACCAACTACAGTTTGCTTGTGTATTCCTGTGAAGGAGTGTGAGCCGGCTAATTCGAGGAAACGTGGCTCCCATGCACATGCCCCTTGGTCTTATTCCTTTGGGTTTACACCGGATATGGGGTATGTGGTTGGAGCTGCGAGTGGTGCAGCGCAAGCCACCCACTGTCCCTCTGTTGGCGTAGGCTTCTTGTGGCTGACCACTGTAACAGGCAAATCCAAAACCGGATGCCGCTAACCATATATGTAGGTACGTAGCTATGGATATTTATCTGAGGCTGATGTTGCATTTATGATGCTTCTTCACCGCAGTTGGGCTAAACTAACTTACACTTAAACTAGGTATTTTTAATGTGGATAAAATTCATTACATGTTATTTGGTTTGTTCTGCGTACTTGATAATCTTCTCCTTACTTACACACGTCGCTCACGCAAATTGTGGTAAACTTGCGTAAATTTATCACGTGGTATTTTTAAAAATAACTTTCGGACATTTTGTACTTGTCACGGATTCACTTATAACCAATTTCTGCTATATGCTCACTTAGCGAGTATTTATATCGTCAAATGCGTTTACTTTAATCGATATCAGCATTTCGAATGATTGGCTGTTGTTTGACATCCCAGTTGCGGCTGCGCTTGATGTGCATGTTGACAAGGTGCCTACCTGTCTATTACCCACTACCTCGTCCATACTGGCTCCAGGAGACAGTTGGTCGTTGCTGGAAGGGACGGGAGGCACGGTCCTTATGGTCGTGCTGGGCTCGAAGAGTGGTTCCAGACACTCAGTGTGGAGCGGACTACGGTCCAGTCACCGCCTTGTGTGCGGTTGATTCCCCAAATACAGCGTGCTTGTGTTTGTCTGTGAAGGAGTGTGGGCCGGCTCTGTTGATGAAACGTGGCTCCCATCCGCATGCCTCCCGGTCTTGTTCCTTCGGGTTTACACTGGATATGGGGTGTGTGGATGGAGTTGTGGGTGGTGCAGTGCAAGCCATCCATGGTCCCTCTGTAGGCGCAGGCGTCCTGTGGCTGATAACAGTGACAGGCAAATCCGAAACCGGATGCCGCCAACCATACTTATCTGGCTACGCACCGCTATTATGCCATCGCTCTGTCGGCCGCCAAGGTGGAGGCGCCGCTCTTTATTTGCGCTGTGAACTTGACGTGGTGTGGAACCGTGTTTCCTAGTTACCGGATCAAACGGTTGAAGCCCTGTCGACTATTGCGTGCAATGCCTCTGCTTTGTTTACAGTTGTAGTGGTATATCGAAGTCCTGCAATTAGCTCCAGGGAGGCCATGGTGTTTATTCCTACTCAGTCTGCCCATAGCTGTGTAATCCTGGGTGACTTAAAGCTCCCTGACGTCGGGTGCGCTGAGCTATCTTGCACTTCGGCGGTGGACACTAGTTGATGTCCCTTTGTTGACGTCTTTCCGTATATGCTACAGACGTGGTAAGTTCGCAACCTTTATTAACAAATATGGACCCACAATGATTTACGCCAGACACGAAAGCTCAGTACTACTTACGATTGGCCCCTGTTATAAAGCCTGTGGCATTGATGGATAGACTATTTCTGCTTGGTGACCTCATTGCACGTATAGGGTGTGTTGTCACAGTGTAAGCCGAACACAGATGTCCACATACCATTGCCCCTAAGCTGAGGCTTCATAACGCATATACCAAGCTTTTTCATCGCGCTTCGTCTCACAGTGCTTCAGCAAAGTTGTTTGAGATCCATTGTCGTTGGCATTGGGGTGGCTGCGAAAACGAATTAGGTTTATCAGCGCATTCGTCATTTCTGAACTCACCACTACATTATACCAACAGTATGGAATCACTGGCTTTGCCTGCCATAGGTATGACTTTTGCCTGTTGACGGCTTATCTAGGAGGCCATTGTCCTCACCCTCAAATATTAGGCACCGCCACACCGCAGGTGGACAACAGACCAGTTTTCAGAGGAAAATGAGATAAGGGAAGACCGAAATGGGTTCCGCCTACCTTTCCAGCCTGCTGTCAAATTAACCCGCATTGGTCTTCACTGGCAACATCAGATGACATCACTAGCCACGGACCTCAGGGCCGGGTCCCCTACTCGCGCTGCACAAGTCGGACTCACTTGTTCCACCTGTGAGCCGTACCCAGTTCTCAGCGGAATACTAGCAGATAATGACGCAGGACATGTAAAGACGTTGAAAAGCTAACGCATAGATGCACGCACACTTTGGCTCCATGGCCTGATATTTATAACTGAATACGGTTAACAAAAGCTTTTAGCATCATGACACCCTTAGTTCGATTAGGGCAACCAGCTTCTCAAGTAAGTCAATGATATGCACCTACCTCACTCCGGATTCCGTACGTCATCCGGATGATATGGCATCCAGGTGTCCGCTCCAATCATTAATGTCCCCCTGCTGCTGCAAACCATGTTAATTTCTGGTATCCACCTTTTTCTTGTCTTCCCCAAGTACAATGAAGTCTCAGCGGTGTTCTAACGTGTGTACCGGTGCAACTAATCAACATCGATTCGCAATAGCTCTTTGTGCATCCTTTTTAATAATGGCACCCTATGAACCTGTTCCGGGGGAGGTGCTTGCACCTATCTAAAGGAAGCACAAACCATATCTCAGTGGTCTTGCTTCGTTTGTTACGAGCCTTTTACAATCTCACCCATAAGTTTGGGAATATTTCTGAATGGAGTAAACATCCTAGCTGACCAGTGCATACTTTTCATACCGTCTTTTACCAACGATATCGTTCTTCCGTTATCAAGCATTACGTTCCCGTGTTTGTGTGAGGCAGTGGCGAAATACCAGACCCATTTGCCATAGTGGCGTGAGCAGCCGCAACAACATACCTTGGAAAACTACAGGTTAGTAAGATCTAATAAACACCGGTTGCTAAACGTTGCCTCGCTTTGTTCCTATATACACCGCTCGTGTTTACCGCCGGTAGAGATCGCCAGGCATAAGACTATTTCGCCGGACTCACTCAAACGTACATGTTTCTCTATACTGTAGGTAGTGTTTCCATGTACGTGCGTAACCGTTAGCTCCACCACGTGCTTGTGCATCTTGGTGACGATATCACGATTTCATATGTCAGCTATCATGCATTGCTAAAAGTATTGCGTCGCGTGCGTGTCCAGGTAACATGCACATGCACGATTCCTAAGTGCTGCCACTTTGTTTGTCCAAAGCGCTTAACTCGTCCCGTCATTCGGCGTGCTTGTTTGGGAACCTGTATGAATGTTCGCTTTCCAGGACTTGCCATTCATCGTTGGCTAGCTAGCACTAAGTGCAAATACAGCGCTAAGCTTTGCATTCCGCTGCCTGAAACTGGTAAATCCAATTGTTAACCTTCGTCACCAGGCCATCTAGGCAAAATGGGGTCATTTTACTGGGAGCAGGCTATTTGCGTTTTGGTTTGTTACTTGCTTCCGCAGTACCTTCAGCCTTCCTGAAAACATGCACATCGGCTACCTAAAGACCATTGAAATCCATCTCCCTATTTCTCATGTTCACCGGAAACGAAACGTAAGGGTCCTGCTTACGCACAAGCTTTCCGCATTGTCCGCAAATCAAAATTGCCCATAATCATACCGGAGAGTGATGCTCAACCGACAATGCGCAACCGATCGGGAACCATTTCCTACAAGGATATAATTACACGGACGATAACGCTAGCAAGTTCCATAATCTTATTGTATATGGTATCTTTTTCCCGGAAGCAACGGTCAATCATCTAATTTTCACTTTGCATATGTACTTATATATGGTCTTCGCTGGAAGGGACGAGCTGCACCGTCCTCGTGCCCGTCCTGGGCTCGAAGCGCGGTTCCATGCACTTGGTGCGGAGCGGACCACGGTCCAGCCGCCGCCCTGAGTGCACTTGGTTACCAACTACAGCTTGCTTGTTTTTTGCCTGTGAAAAGTGTGGGCCGCCTAAGTTGATGGAAGTCTTACGGTCTCAATTTTTGGTTTAAACTGGATATGGGGCACGTGGTTGGAGCTGCGGGTAGTGCAGCTCAAGCCATCCATAGTCCCACTGTAAGCACAAACGTCCTGGGGCGGAGCACAGCGTCAGGCGATTCCGAAACCGGATACCACAAACCATATATAAGTTTGGGTGTTGCAATGCAAGGACATAATTATACTGGGCTTGTATCTATTGCCCTTTAGTTTTGATATGCCTATTTGTACGGTGGTTAACTTCTCCTCTTTCTTGCTTGTTTTCGGAAGGTAGTTATTACGTGTAATCCAGCATCACAACGTGTCTGTCAGTTATATAAATAGCTGATCGCCGCAGCTGGGTACGCGGCCATATAGGCCAACGGTTGGGTAATTGCATGCTATGCAACCTACTTCTTGTAACTGGGCTACAACGGTTGCTGCACCTTTTCCCAAGCCGATTATAAGACAGAACGTAGCAGCATTTACTAGACGTATTATTCCTGTAATCGCGTCATATCGGTGATCACAGATTCGGTGATATTATCGCCCCATAAAGCATTTAGCTGACGACATGTGCAGCACTCAATAACGATCGGATATCACTGTTTTACTGAATATGCCGTTTGCGCGGCGCTCCATTCGGTAAAGGTGTTGATCGCATTCCATTCCCTATCACTATATCTGCTTCCGCCTATTGCTGGTGATCACGCTTCAGACGACATCTATGCCCACCATTTTAGCGTACGTTTAAATGTTAACTAACCAACGATAGTGGTATTGCTTGGTTCCAATTGAACGTGAGATCTACAAAACTGGTGGAAAATGGCTGTCATTCTTAGATTAAATCCGTACACACGCATCTTGACAGTGTTATTCTTAATGAGAGGATATCATTTCTCTAGCCGCATACCAGGGTGTGATTATGACCATATGCTCATGGCTCCGCTACCTGGCCATTATGGGTTACCTAAACTCGGACGGCATAAACCTCAGGCACCAACCATTACATACGTCCAATAAGACAGAACGATAGCAACCGAGACTAACGACTACCCGCCCAATAAATTGTGGTTTCCTTATGCAGCTTTTTATACTACTTTTATGGTAGATATATGAAATAACCAAAAACATCCATGTCACAGCGTGCTTTCCGTCATACTGCGTCCACTACAACGTGTTATTATGATTCACGGTATTATTTATTTTACCTAACGAAGCACTAATTGTGCTGGCCAGGGATCTCTACATAATGACCATATGACAGGAGTTCCATTCGTTCACCGTGCACCCCTCCAGCAACTAAAGTATTCAGTGTTGGTCTAGTCTGTGGCAACAGCAGTGATAAAGCAGTGGGCTTTACTTACATTTCATAAGCATTCCTACTGTATCCACAAATATCCAGCGATCAACGTACTTCATATACAAACATTCAAGTCGATAAGTCACCTCAATTTCCGCTGTATGCCTTCGTCTTCGTACCATCACATTTGTATCGACTAGCTCATTCAGCGGTTCCATGCCTGAAATTCCTGAATTACATAATACCATAAATATCACACATTATTTAGGAGAAAATTCATCACGTTCGTCCATAACTTTTACAAACACATGTTTAAACAACTACCTATAATTTTGCATTACAGCGTACATTTCTATAGAGATAACTACACGTAGATACATACATATACATATAGTTACTTGGCAAGAATTCGCTTGCTTACGTAAAACAATAGAAAAGTAAACATTGGTATATAGTTATGCCTCGCTGATAATTGGCAGCTGGCTAGTGCATATATAACGCATGCTACACCTGCACCTTTATCAAATAGAACCATTCACCTCCTTCTGAATCCATTAATGTATACATGATCCGTTCCATCGATTTTTGCATGCGCCCCTGAATCATATCCCAGTACAGCTCCATATATATATATATACATATATATATATATGAAAAGGGACTGATGACAGTTAAACAACGTGGGTTGCACCTAATCACTTCTGCCGTAACATGCGATATATATACATGACATATGTGCACCATTTTAAGGCACGTGTAATTATGCACAACCTAGGTTGGTGGTGGTTATCAGTCACTTTAAACAGCACCTATTCCTAACGCGTCAAATTTCACGTTGGGCATGCTCCCATACCATTGCAATTGACGAACACAAAATCCCACGTATTCAGTTTCCTTGTCACGTTAAATAATCATAACTAGGGATGCTTACCTTTAAACACGTATGTGGATGGTGTACGTTGACATTATGTATATATATATATATATATATATCATATACGCATGCATAAACGCAAGCCTTTTTATATCCAGTTATCCCGACGTACCTGCGCATATGAAGATGTGCAAATTGTTGCATTCAGGGTAACACTTTTCAACCACCAACACACACCGGCACTCGTTAAACAGTTGTAAATAATCCCGTACACTACTACCAGTAGCAAATAACCAACTGGGCATGCGCATGTGCAATTCCATCTTCACATACACACTAATGCAGTAGTACAAATAGTAAGTTATTCGTAAATTGCTATCAATGGTAAACATACCCTTCTGTGTGCCATCAACGGTGCGTATAGTGCTGCTTTTGTCATAGTAGTTATTTCTTTTGGATTACACCATAAGTAACAGATTACCTTTACTTCCAGTTTTCCTTTAAAAGCAAACTGTAAGTTTCACAATTCTTCATTAAATATACCGGCTCATTTGGAATCCTCTAGGTACCTACGTTGACTTGAAAGGTTCAATTTATGCCTCCCGTTTATATCATTTGTGCACAAATATACAGTGTAGGTTTGTTAACCTTTTACATGCTGCACTGCTAACAGTAAATTCTTTGTATAATAGCTTGTCACTTTGCGCTTCATCACATTTAGCATCACAACACATTGCCTAAATACCAAACTTCTCCACGTGTTGAACGCGTTTTGCGCAAATAAGCGTCTGTTAATATTCCGCCACGTTATTGCTGGATAAATCACACACAATGTAACGTCAATAAACGTATCCTAAAAAGTTATACAGTTCATCTATGTCACACAGAAGACCAAGTAGTTACTCCATAAAATTGATATGTCTCATGGCACCAAAGAAATTTTAAATTTAACCGATATTGTGCAATCAAACGGTTCCGACAAAAATATTTTCACACAGTAACATGTGCACCCGTATTTTATTTACACGCACGGATGGAAAAACGAATTGAAGCAAGCCGAAAGGGTCATACGTCGCCGGAAACGGTCGGTTATATTGTCAATGTGCTTCAAAAGATCTCCTGTAACCATCGGCAAGTGCTTGCGTTTCATCGTGTGGTGCTAGTCATTTTGACGGAGTTTGAATACCACGTTCACGTACAAGCTTTCTGCAGTTGGGTTTATGAATGCATTTGTGTAGATGCTAAAAATTGACGTAAATTTCAAAAATACATGTAAATGGATTTAACAATACATTGTACTTGTGAAACAACGCATTTGTCCCCTTGTGCTACAAGGGTGGATGTAAATATGACAAGTTTAATTAGACATTCATGCTTGATTCACTCGGTATACCTCGGTTTTCGATGTGGAGCGACGTTTTCGCATTGAGGAGGACGAAAGTGTTTTTAATTGGTTGCAGATGACAGCGGTGATAAGACTTACCTGTACTTCATACAGAGGATCAATAGATTTAAAAGGTGATGCTGACGATTTTGAACTAGACTTACTTATTGAACCACCATCTAATTACCAAAATCCGGAAAGTGGCGATGCTTCCTCAGTCACTTCTCTGGAATCTCCTGTTCAATGTACTTTTTCAACGTCCAAAGCAGATGAGGTTAGCCGTTGAATTTCCAGAGACACCGAAATGTTCTCCAACTTCTTTTAGAGTTTGCGCATGCTTAGAACGTATGCCCGTAACGTTTACATGGCGTAAGCTCTATAAACCTTTACTGTCCAGAAGTGCTCAGAAATCACTGGCTTATGGACAAGTTAACCTGGAGAAAATCTCAGGTACACAAACTTTCAATACCATGCCAACACCCTTGCAAATATTTAAAGCAGCTTGCTAAGTTGAACAGCTTGTTTTGGGATATTGGTTCAAGACAGTATACGAAATATGCAACCAGGAGAAGAGCTGCCTTCATTAAACCTGCAGAGATGAAGGCAGTTATTGGTATGAAGCTGACCATGAATTAACTTGTTCTGCCAACGCTACGGACTTATTGGTCTACAGAACCCGACATGGCAGCGCCATATATCGCCCAAGGCGTGCCTTTGCAGCGTTTTGAGGCTGTTCCCGCAGTTGTGCATTTGCTTGACAACTGTAGTCCACATGATGCTAATGATAGAGCACGGAAAGTTCATCTAATTATCGTTCATTTCAATGCAGCTTTTCAGGAAATGCTCAGCATAAGTGGGAACCAGTCAGTTGCTGAGCATATGATGAAATGCAAGGTCACAATATTACGCGGCAGTATGTGAAAGACCAACCTATACAATACGACTTCAAAATAGCGTGCGGATCCGATTCCTGTATTAGATATGTATATAAGTCTGAACTGTATATTGGCATGAATGCAAGCATGTGTTGCATAAGTTCTGTGAATCTGTAATATTGCACCTTGCTGAATCATTATCCAGCGTAGGCAGCCAAGTGCTGTTGATCATCTCCAACCCTCCGAATCTGCGGTATGTCCTTGCACGAAAAGACATACGAGCTGGTGGAACAGTTAGTGCGAATCGGAGAAATATGTTGACTTGCCTGCCAATTGATGAGAACACAGAAAGAAAGGGCATTACTGCGGTTTCCAGTAGTAACATTGCATGGGGAAATGGATGGATAATCGAGTGGTCTGTTGCTGATCAACTTCATCTCGCCAATTCCTACAAGTACTGTGAAGATCCGAATAGCAGGATCAACTAGCAGAGCAGAGGTTTGCTGTCCTCATTGTGCTCCAGAAATACAAGCAACATATGGGTGTTTGTCACGCACCTGAAAGAAACCGTTTTGTGGCTTTCCATAGCGAGTAAATGTTAACTTGGTGTTGATGCATCTGGGGACAAATTTGTCCCATAGCTATTTAACGGCACTATGCGTATGCCACTTCCGAAACTGTAATAAATGCTTTCTATTAGCTTGTTTGTGTATACATTTTTACAAATCATCATCACCTGATGCGCGCATCCCTTACGTGCCTACTAAGCATAAGGAAGGTCTCGCAAAGTTGAGAACAAAGCATTTATTTATTTATCTATATTCTTTAGTTGCGCAAACGCGAAACCAGTGAGCTACATTACCCACCTAAATCCTTTCCGCAAGCGGACATCCTTATCGCTATGATTTGTTCCGCTGCTTAACCTTAAAACGACTACGTTTCCCTCTTAAACTTTCTTCGTGTCACGTGCCTAGTCCGCCTCTTTCAGTTATACGTTTGGCTCTGGCTTCCGTTTCATCTTAATCACCATCTAAACCCGCTGCAACACTGAGTAACCTGTGGCACTGTAAGTTCGCACTTCCGTGCGTAGTAACCTCACGTATTTGGCTGTGCTGCACATATACATCCTTTCCCAAACTATTTTTTGGTCGTCACTAATAATTGTTACTCTATTTAACCTTAACAAATCTGCGTTTTTCCCTCTCGACCTCCTAGTTTCTCCATTGCGTTGACTGTGACTTATTCTTATCCCTTTAGCTCTGGATTTCCATGTTACTTACGCACCATCTACCTCCGCTACTCCACCGATTTACAGTTGACAAATTGTTCCGCACCTTACTGCGAATAACCTCAGATGTTTGGCTACATTGCCTAGCTATGTTCTTCCCCACGAGCCAGCATAGCTATCGTTAATAAATGTTTCAGTTTTTAACCTTAAGAAACCTGGAAAACACCTTTTCACTACGCCTCGTATCCCTTGCCTAGTCCTACTCCTTCTCTTATATTTATGACTCTCGATTTAATTTTCCCTTACGCACCAACTACCACAGCTGTTCCACTGACTTATCTTCGCAGTGTAGCTCCGCACTAGTGTGCGTAGTACCTCAAATATCTGGCTGTGTGCCCTACCTATATCCTTCTTCAAACTGTCGTTGTTATCGCCAACCAATTTCCCATAATTTAGCTTTAACAACACTGCAATATCGCCCTTCATCATGCTTCTAACCCCTTGCCTCGTCCTACACCATATATTATTTCTTTGGCTACGGATTTATTTTTCAATTACGCATTATACCTCTGTTGCTGCGCCGACCAACCTTTGACGCTGTCGTTCCGCACCACATGGTGATGATCCGCAAGATGTTGGCTATGTTACGCACCGTTATGTTCCTTCCAACTTGCCATCGTTGTCTCCAATATTCCCCTTATTTAACCTTAATAGGTTGCATATTCACGCTTCACCTCACGTTAGATAACTTTCCTAGTCCTACTCCTTCTCTTACTTCCTGAGCTCCAGCGTTGTTTTAAGCTCATAATCATGAGCGGCTTCCGCTGCAAATTCAATCCGGCTGTTACTTTCACTGACCTCTGCATCCAACTGACTTACCAGTGACACCCTAGAACTTTCCCTTCGATAAGCCTACTTAATTTATTGAAGCGCCGTTGGGCCATTTTCTTCAACCAACGTTGGCTCTTAGTATGGCCAGTTTAGCAATCCTAACTCGCTTTAGCCATGCCATTTGATCCTATAAATTACTTCTCCACTTACTGACTGCCCGACAGACCATGTTACCTTAATCCCTTAACCGCATGCGGCCTCTACTACGTAGTTGATCTGGCTCTTACCCTCACTGCCCTCTGCGTCCACTTGATTTACCAGTGACACCGTAGAACTCCACCTGCAATTGGTTCACTTAATCTGTTGAAGTGCTGTTGGGCTATTTTATTCCACAAACGTTTGCTGCTAGTATAGCTTGTTCTGCAACCCTAGCCTCGTTTATGTAGCGGCATGTTCCCTACCAATTAACGCTCCTCCATTGATACCGCTGTTCCTTACGCACCCCTCCATCGTACTTTGTTTTCTTGCCCTTATTGCACAGTTCAAATTTCTGACAGCTAGTCACTGAATACGAGTATTCCTATCTAAAGGCCAAGCTAAAACGCACACACATATACATGACACCATAGTTAATATATACACACCAATCGAGATAATTTGGTAAGGCTTCCGGTCGCCAGCTCTCCTCACATCCTCTATGCCGTTTGGAATCATCGCTTTCGCTGACATATTTCTTGCACCTCCACTAGACCTACATAAAAGAGTTGAAGAAGCTTACATTGATCATCGTATATCGGCAAAACTCCTGAAGATTATCCTTATGGTTTCAAAGTAATAGGATGGAAGCCTGTACCACTATATAGTAGATTCTGTCCCTTCGATCTGTATCTTCCAGTGCTTTATATAACTGCGTTTAAATACTTAGCATCACCTGAACAGCATCTCAACAATGCTTCATCATTCTGCGAGTGCTCCACGTACTAGCGACGTTGTCGTGTTATTCTCCGTCCTCCACGCTAGTGGAGTTCTTCTCCAAGTTTCCTATTCCTCAGCTGTTTGGCGTCATTAACATCTGGATATACAACCCACCTTGCCAGTGTAGTGTGACATACATCCTATGCTCATTGGATGTTTACCTATTATGGTCTGTACCAGTGCGTTTAGCCAGGCCTGTATTCCAGAGAATACAGTGCGCCTTTTAAACCATATCTTTTATTTTCTACTGGCTTGAACAATTAAAATAAACACACCCAGCACAACACAGACATTTTACTGAACTATTACAGGGAAATTCTGTCAATATGGCTCATGTGAACCAGGCTGCAAAAGCGCTGTATCGGCCTAAAGTGTGCAGTTTTAGTTTGCAGCGTTTTTGCTTCAAGTTTAAATATCAGGTACACTAATGGCAAGCGGCGCGTAAATGATCTCAAGGACGTTCTTATTAATCGGTCACACCCAAGGCTTTGGTACGTAAGCTAAGGTAGTCTACCCAGTGCAAGCCACACATGCCAGACTGCGTAAATGATTCCCCTTATGGGACCCACTAATAAGCATGGTTTAAAGCACTTGTTAGCACAAAGGCACGAAATTTATAAGTACTTGAAGTAATGAAATCCCTCATTGCGTGATACGCATAGGCGTTCGTTCCATTGCAGACAGCAGGTTAAAAACTTAGTCGGCAGGGAAAGGCATACCTGTGCACCACTGGAACTACGGCACAAAAGGCCGCGTTTGTTAAAGAATTATATATTACCTAACCCTTATGTACTTGAACGAATGGCTAAAGCTTTTCCTGACGGAGTGCCCCATTACCTGTATGATAGAAACCTTGGAAGCAAAGTAAATTAGCAATAACATACAGCTGTTACCTCCGTATTTGCGCTCAACTTCCCTCCACTTGGTCCGCCTAAGTATTTCGATCGTATATTCCCTAAAAGCGTTTGCATTGAAGATCAAACCATTGCCTCCGTGACTACGGTATCGAAAAAGCGTTGGGTACTTATCCTGTCCATTATTGCATATGGAAAGCAACAGTTGTTACCTTACAGATTGGAGTAAAAAGTTACCTTTTGCAGGCGCAGTCGTGGGCGCCTGAAAATATTTTGCGCCCCATACCTTCCTCGTCATAATGCGAAACATCATTTTGTGCACGGCGTCGTGCAACGAACTCCCTGCGATACCTTGCAGAAAGGTTTTCTGTGGCTTATTAGCTTCATCACTTTGTTTTATCCTGCCAGGCAGGTATCCAAATTCTGCGGTTCTTCTACCGTTGATATCGGTAGTCGGTGGTTTATGGTCGACTGGGACGCATTTTGCTGTACTGCATCCGTCAGCTTTCTCCTGTGCTTTCCAAGGCGTAGCCATCCCGCGTTACTCAGGGTACTTCCTGGGAAAGGTCCACGGAGGGTCTATAATTTTTATACAACATCACACCGGAAAGCAGCCGAAGCTGCGCCATGATTTCGGCTAACTGCTTCCACATCAGTCCCCGAGGCTAGAATACGGCGTCACATGCAATGTGCATTAACACTTTTGCAAACAGTTCCGTCAAGGACGGTGATTGTCGATGCGTCGTTCATC
>OX104060.1:23540943-23563584 GCA_944474145.2 Dicrocoelium dendriticum | reverse complement strand
ACAACTATTCAACAAACGTATGAACAAGGTCCAGACAACATATAACTGAAAGTTGCTATTGACTGTATCAATCAGATCAACAAACACCCGTTGATTCCCTGCTTACCCTTCTCTTTTATTGCTCACTCCGGATATGCCTGCCCGAAAGCTCACCGCCGATTAGTGGCTCCACTGATACATCGATGGGTTGGAGGTCCAGGCTTCTGTTATCCTCTTCATCTCAGCTTGGCTCACTACACTTCCCCTTGCTTTTACTTGGCTCCACGGCAACCATGTGTCAGTTGAATCACTGGCAACTTGGTTAGCTGGACTCCCAAGTCCGGTTAACTATCTCTCCAATCGTAACTTCACTTCCGTTTCACCCGCTGGCACACCTACCATTCGTTTGTGAAAGCACTGACGCTTTGGTAGGTAAAGCACCCGGATCCTTTCTTTACATCTTTAACCCACCTTGCTCCCCAACATTTAGCTTCGGTTTTCACTTAACCATATCTTGCTGGTGAATCAACCGACACATTGTCAACATCAATATGTTTGCCACTCAGAACTACTGTAACCTCGCAAACATATCACTGGCGTTCTGTTGGACCAATTCCCTGCATAATCAAACTCCTAGCGCCGTTAGCCAAACTACTAAAGGTTCGGCATTCTTGTTCACAGCCCACAACCCACACATCTTAAGTAATCCGAAATTCGTATTGCGCCTCCTAATTGTAAACAACATCTGCAATACAATAATAAGGTAGTTGCTTAAATATTTCCCTTTTATACTGTGCAGTAATGTGGACTTATGTTTCCCTGTTAGCCAGACCCATACTGCTGTTCCTTATGCTGTGTCCAGAAATTTGGTTGCGAGACCCTCCCCACACTATATTATTCTCGATTCCACACATGTACATAATTCCTAGGAAGTTTTCGGCCTCCATCGCACTAATACTTACTAAAACTTGCTATTTCCCTTCTATTTAAGTTGATCCGGACCACGACTCGTTCAATGGTACGATGAGATACTTGCTACCGAAGAAAGAGAAGAAAGAATCCGATCCCACTCAATACGAATCTCCTCGCATCCGATAAACATTTTCAGTTTCAGAGAAAACTTGTACATAATGATCGGTCCAGGGTCTCTGGAACGTGTCTCACCTTTCTGAGAAATATACCTATTATTATTATTATTATAACTGGTATGTAACACTCAGTCCTAAGCACACAGCCTTAAACACAACTATGCAAGTTGCTCTCGCTACTAGCCCGAAGGGTATACCGCAACTGATGCAAGCCAGTACGGTTCACATGGGCCCAGCGACAACGCAGGTCTCATTGCATGCACCCGGACAACCCTGTACCTGCTTTGAGACACTTTGCGTTGCCATATATAACCAATGAGTCATCGAAAGGAGGACAAGGAGAGCTTATACAACACTGGACAACCATCTAGACAGAAAGTATTCAGAAAATCAACTAAATGCACAGGAAAAATAACGGAGTTGTAAGCCGGTTTATTGTGACAAGCTATGCAATCGACTAGAGGACCAGTCGCAAAAACCATATGTGACACACGGGCGAAGCCAAGTCAACGTGAAATCCATGCACGTGAAGACAAGATAAGTTCCGCCGAAATGAGCAAACCAAAAGAAATCAAAATAAATGCACCTTCCCCAAATGCTTAATGGCACGCGAGCGGCGAGGTTGCTGGTTAGCTTCCGGTGGGCAAAAGACGAACAACCATCAAGGCGTTAGAAACCGCGAAGAATCGGGACAGGATAGGATCCAGCGACGAACTAGGCTTTCGCTCAACTAACTTCCAGTTTCGTGTGAGGATAAGTGTGAAGAACTCCAAGCAATTTCAGGTAACAATAGCTTCTTGCGTTGACACTAGAAAACGCAAGAATAAAATAAGAGCAAAAGGTCACTGCACTTTTATCTATTTGCGAACGCTTCTTGTATATAAGTAGAGGCTGAATTGAGTATTTACAAGGAATCGGAGAACCAGGCCAATAAAATTTTGTCCATGCCTCGTTTAATGTCCTCTATGTTAGAGGAAACTTTCACCATAAGCACGTTTCCCACCATACTGTTTTCACGTGACCTACTTACGCGATATTGGGAGCGTTTTTCGCAGGTCGTTCGTTATGATGACAACAATCCTAAAACTGCTGGAACCGAGTGAATATTTCACACTGTCCTTGAGGATTATGCTTTCGAGTTAGTTACGGTGGCAAAATAGTCAATACTTGCCTCTTGTACAACAGCGTCGCCGTCGCCAGTTAAAGTTTCTTTACGTTCTCCTCAACGTCCTCAACAGCACAGGTGAAGGAAACTACCAAAATTTAAAATGTACCCACATCGCTCTCCATAATGACTGCTTCCAATGTGGCGTCACCGTGATTTACTACCCGCTGTTATCCACTAGAACAACAATAGAACAGTTAAAATGGTCATCCATTTATAGTAACACCTAAACTTAATTACCATATACATCTTCTATTCACCTTTCAACATTCACCATTCACCATCAACATAGCAAACTTTTAGACTAGCGTACCAAACAACCCATACCAGCTTTTTGACCTAACTGGTTGGCTGGAATCCCGGTCCAACCACGTGCATCCAACACGTGGAATGGCGGGAAGGTGTCGCTTGGCTAGAGATTTATCCCAGCTTTGTAGTATAAAATTAGTACAAGCGATATGTAGATAAATATACTAGAATTGAAATCAAAAATAACTTCGTTAAAGTAGGGTAAACCTCGTCGAAATGATAAGTGCTAACATAGATTAAAATATCTTAAGTTTATAATTGAATTACCATGTTAATATATTTAGCAAGGCGAGTCAGGTACCACAGATGACAAAGGATTTTGTCTAACGATCATGGAGTTTCTTGTGCCCGTAAATGAACAACGACCTCCGGCACTTCGAGGTTGGGTTAACGCTTTTCGCTTCTGCGCAACTTAAGACAATGACACGAGTAATCTTTTCACCTTAAGGAGCCCGTATCAGTATACACGACCTGTTTCAGTATAATCACCTTTAGATGCAAGCATTTGCCGTTTGTCATTCATTCGACTCTCAACGGCGCAAGAACTTGCTGCTGAATCCGTCCACACAAATAACTTTTGGCCGAATTCTGTTCCGAATATCATCTGAACTCAAGGAGTCATCATAAACGACGCTGTTTGGAATGCCAACGTCTATATCGGACGGCACATGACTTGACGTCTGTGAACTGCTTGAGTTGAATTTGATAGTTTGATTAAAGAAAGGATCCACCCATCCATCGTTTAAGTACAGTTTTCTCCATCCTCCGCTTAAATCCAAACGTATAACTCGGGAATTGCCAAATGAAAATAGAACGGGGAACAATCATTATTGTGTAGCATCTTAAATTGCGGAGCAATAAAGGAACACAAAATTTTCGATTAGATAGTGATTTCTTTATTAACTTTAATTTTTATCAACGTCTAAGGCACCATTATAACTTTTTCGGACACTACGCATTAAGATAATCAAAATACTTTTTGGCATAGTGAACTAATAGGATTCCTATTCCATCCTTGGTAAGGCGGATTTTGTTCCTTTACATAATATTTTCTCACAAATTAACGAGTATTTAAGCTTTTGTTGCCCGCCGATTGCTTACAGCTTTATTACTTGTGTCACGATGCTTTGGTAGTTGATTTACTTTATTGTTTATGTGTATTTTTATTTTGGGTCCGGTCCAAGGATCAGATGCAGAAGCTGCTTAAAATAGGTTTGAAGTATCGATGATTTGGTTGTTGGATTCCTATGGTAAGTTTGGGATACGCAATTTAAAACCCTACTGTCACGTGCCTTCAGTTTGGACAACTGATGTACCAAACTTGTTAGCTGCCGTCGGTGTATTCAACAGCTGTTTTTATCCGTGACACAAATGTGCAGGATGCTTGTCACGTTTTCAATCGCAATGAAGTTTCGTACGTCCCTCTTGAATCGTAGTGGATGCGTACATTCTCTAGGACACTGGGTAAATAATTCCGAGGATATATATAAGTCCAGAGGCAATACATGTGCATTTTTCTGGTCTTCAAAGGTATAATCGTGCTATTCTTAGTAAGTAAGGTGTATTATGACCCTGTGCTTAGCTGCAAGCGCGAAAATGCCCTAGGGTCGCCTTCGTAACCCAGTTTATGTAAAAAGCAAAGGTTAAGGTTTATGTGCCGCTACTAAAATGGCTAAGCTTCGCGACGAATACATCGCACCTTTTACTTCATACACTGATTTCTTTAAAGAGCGACTTAGTCATGTGCCTCTAGGTATTTCCAGTTGGAGCAAATCAGCATACTTCTATTGATTAATCTTCTTTTATCTAGCCTCCCACTGCCGCTTCTTAAGCATTCCTTTTTAGGTGTTCTGTTTCTGCCTTGCAGCAATGTCTTCTACCCTTGCTCATCGTGTAGCTCAGCTCTCTCAGCCTGCCGTAGCACTATTCTCTCAGCACACTCAGGTCGTCTTTATGTCTAGACCTGTGAACAAATTTACTTTGCACTTGAGTCCTAGCTTTTCCTTGCTTTACCACTCATTGACGTTTGAATCTCTCACGTTGCGAGTTACCTTTATTTTTACCTATTTAGCGTGCGCACCCTATCGAATTAGGTTAGCTACCTGCTGTTCCTTTAGCATTTCATCGCCGTCATTTTTCTTAATCTCTTTTCTCTCTTCCCACGCAATCCATGCATCATACTAGACTGTTGCTACTTGGATTACTTACTGGTACAACGCTCTATACTCTAGGTAGTTAGTAGCAATCTACCTGTACGGCCATTGTTTTTTGTAGCGTGTTTAAACAACACTTTCAGCATAATCTTTGTTGCACATGGTACACCATTTGGTCTCAAATCTAAATGGTATAACCTCGGACTTTGACAAAATCTTATTCTACGCCTGTTCTTTGCCGTCTTCTCTAGGTGTTTTTCACTTCCCTGTTAATGTGGTCCGGAACTTCTTCAGGGTCTGGGATTGGAGTGAGGAACAGCTTTCCGCCCGAGGCTGACGTATACACCGACAAGGACCCACTTGGAACATGACCGTAAATAAAAGGAACTCAACTGCATTCACAACCATGACCGTTGTCCAGCGTAGATGGCTGGACACGATGTATTCACACTTCCCGAATGTGTACCTAGTCTGAAAAATCCAGACGAATGTATGTTTAAAATTTTCGCTCACCTAGACGCTCAGCAGGACGACTCTTCGTGACTTTCATTCTCGACCGGCCTCAGCGCGTAGGGTGGCCTTGACCAAGCTACCTAATAAGCCAAGAGAGGAAATTGGAAGTTAGTTGACTGCGACTAACTGAGTGTGAAATCAGTAGGCAAGCTGCTTTTTCCGTTGTACACAAATGTTCAACAGGAGTTACCGCGGTGTGCCAGTACTTGGTGGGTTTTCGCCTGGCAAGTGTTCTTCCTATAAAATGCCACAAACGTCCGTTTAACAACACTGCGATGTGGCAGATGTGACTCGCTACTAAAAAGTCATTGCCAAGAACTACACACTGCCAAGTCGACTAAAGTCATATATCAAGCTTCTCTTGACACGTATTAGAATAAGCCACTCGGTCTACATATATCGCAACATTGTCCCTGCAGTCCTCAGTCAGGTAATACCGAACCCGTCGAATTAGTGTGTTGGTATCACCGCCAATACGGTGGAAGAGCTAGACGTTGTCGGGCTCCCTGCATTAGGCACGACCCAGCTGCTTCAGGAAAAGCGAATAGCCCGCATACTAGCACGACCAACGTATCCGTCAATAACCAAGCAAATCACCTGTTACACGTTAAGGATCGACGTTCTTCCATCATATTCCTCATCGATACGGGAGCGGAAATCAGCGTCTTCCCAGCGACTGCTAACAACGCGCACTCAGAGCCTACTTACAATTTGCGTGCGGCCAACGGTTCTCCGATAGCTTCATTCGGTCAGCGCATGATGAACCTGGACCTCAGTCATCGCCGAGATTTTCAGTGGGTCTTCATGGTTGCATCTGTCCCCTTCGCAATTGTCGGTATCGACTTCCTCTGACATTTTGGGTTGCTTGTTGATGCTGGTCGCCACAGACTTTTAGACGATCGTCCTAAACTAGGGTTGAATGCGTTCCTACCGACGCCTCGATAATCAGTCCCGGTTTTCGAATCGCCGATGTACCATCAGATTATGCGAACCTACTGTCTGAGTACCCGCGACTGGGACGACCAGCTGCAGAGGCTCCGCCAGTCACGACAGAGGTCGCTCACCACACAGTCATGCGTGGTCTGCCAGTTAGCGCACGACCAGGACGACTTGCTCCTGACAACCTACGTGTAGCACGAGCTAAATTCGACCACATGCTTCAGCTGGGTATCGTTAGACCGTCTAAAAGCACATGGGCGTCGCCTCTGCACATGGTCCCGAAGAAGTTCATGGGGGATTGGCACCCTTGCGGTGACTATCGAACCCTTGAATACAGTTACCACGCCTGATCGCTGCCCGGTCCCACACATAGTATACCTCATCGCCAGTCTGGCGGTTACAAATATCTTCAGCAACGTCGACTTGGTACGCGCATACAACCAAATTCCGGCAGCGAAAGCTGACATCGCTAAAACTGCCGTGACGACTTCATTTGGTTTGTTTGAATTTCTGCGCATGCCATTTGGTCTAAAGAACGTCGCGCAAACTTTTCAGCACTCCATCGACCAAGTTTGTCGCGGCTTAGATTTTGCTTGCGCTTAGCCCGGCGACCTCTTAATCGCAAGCACCTCACAATAAGCGCATGCGCCACATAAGAACGCTTTTTGACCGTTTATTTCAAAACGGGATGATGATCAATGCAGCAAAGTGTTCGTTCGGTGTCGACAGTAAACTTTCCTGGCCATCGTATCTCCTCTGCACACGTCGTGCCCCTGCAGGATAAAATTCAAGCCATCATCGACTAATTTGAGCCTCATTCTTTCAAACAGCTCAGGCATTTTGATGGCCTAGTCAATTTTTATCGACGATTTTTACCTAACTGCGCCTTCCTTATGCAACCCCTCACGGGCCTTCTCCGAGGGAAACGCAAGAAATTCGAATTTCCTACCGCAGCACGCGCTGCTTTTAAGTCGCTGAAAGCGGCTATCTCCAAGATAACTTCTATAGCGCATCACGATCCGGCCGCTCCAATGTCCATCAGTACTGACACCTTGGACGTGGCAGTCGGCGCTGTATTGCAGCAACTAGTAGCCGACACGTGGCAGCCTTTAGCGTTTTTCACCGAAGGCCAACAACCTACCGAATCTCGCTACAGCACGTTCGGTAGAGAACTACTAGCCGTGTATCCAGCGATAAGTCACTTCCGGTACGTCTTTAAAGGCCGCTCCATCGTCGTCTTCACGGACCACAAACCCTGACTTACGCACTCGGCTCGACTACCGACCGATACTCTCCTAGTGAGTCGCGCCACCTTGACTATATCGCTCAGTTTACGACCGATATACGGCATGTCTCAGGTGTGCACAACGCCATCGCCGATGCTCTTTCTCGCATCTAAGCTATCGCCGCTGACGCCGGCACTGCTATCAGTTTAGCAGCCATGGCCGCAGCACAACTAAACGATCCTGAGGTTGATCTACTAAGCAGGTCTTCCTCATTGGACGTACGACCCATTCCGCTGACATCAGCAGACGGCACTACACTCTGCGATTTATCTCTGGGCACACCGCGCCCAGTCGTTCCGCGCAAGTTTCGGCAGACAGTGTTCGACACGTTGCACGGCTTGTCTCATCCAGGCCCTCATGCATCGGTTAAACTCGTAACCGTTTTTCTTCTCACCCTTGTTCTACAGGATAACATTCCCTGCGCCGAACACCGCTGAAGGCGTACCTGCGACGCACCCATGGACACGGATTCAATAAAAAACAAAGAAAAACCCGCACTGCATAAGCATGACACACTAAAGTACCTAGGAAACTGAGTATTTCAATACAAGTCACCTGAGTCGTCCGACTTCAACAGCTCCAACCACTTGTACTGGACTCCGAAGGCGACGACACAGCCATAGGAAACAAGTTGGCGTTACGTGACTGCGAATATCCGCGAGAGTAATCAATCAGATACAATCTTGCCAATGTTATATCACCAGCCAGCAGTGTTCCAGGACGTGGTGGGTCTTCGTCTGGCAAGCGTTTTCCTACAAAAAGCCACAAATGTCTGTTTAACAACACTGCGAAGTGGCGGATGTGACTCGCCGCTCAATAAAGTCACCGCCCCTAACAAATTGGCAAGTTGACCGACACCACATTTACAAGTTCTGTGCATACATCGGCTCCCGCACGAACACGCCTACATATCTATTTAGTGACATACCACTATTCTTAAGTATTTTTCACCTGTTTCCTCATACTTCACTCACTGACCTACATTGCTTACGGGACCTCATCGGACTAGCTCCTCATCAACCTACCATATAAGTGAGCTGCATACTATCTTTCCTCTCGTATTCGGTGCACATAGACTACATACAACCTTTGGGCTCTATGGGCCCACACTACTGTCTCCAACTGCACCACTCCCACTGTTGATGCTGCTTATTCTGCTATCCTGTACAATAATGCAATATGCTGATCATGCCCAAAAGGCCTATCTCGCTTTGTCGAGAACAAAATATTTATTTATTTATTCGTTTAGCACAATGTTAATCGGGACGTCCGTGTTTTGGCAGCTGCTTGCCTTCCGGGTCAACGCGCGATGGTGAACAAGCACACGAGACGCCCATTAGGCACGTTTTCGAAGCCAGATGCACGTTTTCATCACGTGCACATGGACCTCGTAGGTCCTCTGCCGCCTTCGAAAGGCTACATGTGTCTGCTGACCTGTGTCGAGCAATTCACTAGGTGGCCGGACGCTATTCCCATACTTAACTACTATTCGGAACAGTTCGAAAACGTTTCTGGTGAGCTGGGTAGCTCAATACCGCTATCTTGCCATCGTGACCACCGATCGGTGGTCACATTTCTCGTCGACATTTGCCACGTTGCTTAAGGATTTAGGCTGTCGCCACATCCAGACGACGGCGTATCATCCGGCCGCTAACGTCATGGTAGAGCGTTTTCACCGCCAGTTGAAGGCAGCGCTACGTGCGGATGCAGATCCTTCATGGTCTGAAACGCTGCCCCTTATTCTCCTAGGCTTAAGAAACACGGTTAAAACCCATTTCGAAGCCACACCAGCACAGCTAGTGTACGGTTGCACGCTGCGGTTGCCAGACAGCTGGTATCACCAGTTCCATGTACTTCCACTTTTGAGTACGGAAGTTACACTGATCGATTGGCTCACCAGATGCGTGAGGTACGTCCATTCGCTCCTCGATCGCAGAAGCCACCTGTGTACGTGTCCGAGAAGCTGTCTACGTGTTCACACGTCCTTCTTCGCGCAGACGGCGTTCGACAGCCTCTTCAGTCACCGTACATAGGACATTTCAAGGTGCTACATCGAGCGAGTAAGGCACCTACTGTTTACCGCGGTGGTCGACACGAAGTCGTCACCATCAACCGCCTAAAACCCGCCTTTATGGAAGAAAACCCTTAGCCTACTTCGTCTAGTAGTGTTTCGTGCGGCGTCAGAACTCACTGCATCAGCTTACAGCATCTTAGTGCGGTTGAACCGGACCAAGATCTCGGTCTACAAGCCGTCCCGACATCTCCCGTATCTAGCCCGCTACCTCCCACGACCAAGCGTCGTGGTCGGAAGGTGCGTACGCCCGTTCGTTTCGCCGACCATGTACAATGTAAATATTTTTAGCTCTGTAGATATTGTATGTATTTGCTCCATTTTGGTCGACTAACATTTCGAAAGCAAACAAAAATATCAAAAATCTCCAGAAGCCTTTTCAAAAAATTTCAAGAATCCAAAAATTTAAACACGTGGATCATTCGTTTGTTCTTTTTCGGCGTCACTGCGCGTGTATTTCTATTTTCTCGTCTCTAACTGCCCCAAAACCTTCCACTTCGATCGACTGGCTCATACGAGGAAAGTTTTTGAGAACCCTGACGCGTATGCTGGTCGCTTCTCCGCGGGACGAGTTGCTCACTCCACGGAATGGTTGTCGTTTCTCCGCGGGACGAGTGCAGCTTCTTCGCAGGACGTGGGTCACTTCTCCATAAGACAACGGTCATTTCTCCGTGGGATGAGGGTTGTTTCTGGCGCCGGGTGGGGTGCGGCGGGGTGAGAGATAACTCCCAAGCTCACCGTTCGGCGGCAGCAAAGGTTGAGGTCCTGTCGGCCTTTTTCTGGGCTAGCCAGTATTTTTGTAGTCCGACAAGCCCGCTCCAACGGCTCGCCGAAATGCACCCTGCCTTGCAATCACTAAATAACAAATCCCGTACGGCACGGCGTACTCTGACTTCCGGCAAACCCACATTTACACGAACGCTCGCTCAGTTTTAATTGGCACGAGTTTGCCTTTCAAACCCTGATTCAGCAGTCCTCTTCGTAATCGAAGGCTACCTATGTTCAGCCTTCTAGGGGAGCTATGTAGCGCCCGATAAGCTAACTCTTAGCTTTCATGTACAATTTAATTGTTGACCGATTGTACATTATTCTTTCTTGTTTTAATCGTCCTTACAACTGGCTCGACGCTCGACCGCCTTGTAAGTTCCCGCGCTCACGTGTTCACTCTTGCCTCGCTTCATCCGTCCGCTTCATATTTTAGACAACAATCTAATACAGTACGCTGTGTCCGACTCCATTTGCCTTCTGATATCCGCTCTTAATTTCGTGCACCCTCTCGGACTAGTATTACCTAGTCCTACCCAATAATCCCTCAGGTTCAAGCACACTCTCCCCCTAGAAGCTGAGTTTGTGATGTCCCACCAACGCATGTCCTAATAAATTTCACGGCGCGGAAGCATTTCGCTTATGTTCCCGCTACACATTGCTTTATGATTAGTGACATGTTCCTCTAGAACACTAGCGTTAGCAACAGCCTTATGGATATAAAAAGTAGGCATAAAGCGATAAAACCTGCGCTACCTATCCAATAAATGTTACGTTTTTCAGACCCAAACGTGTCAAAAGATGCTAAAGGTCTCCTGTATTATCCAAGTCGACCTGGCTCATGAAGTCCTGATATAACATCCGCAAACACTTATAGACTTAAAACTAAAGACCCCCATGTTCATAATGGTTTAGTTGGCTCAGTATTCCCTGAAATTGGTACACGGAAGCCATAAGACCGTGGTCTAATTACAAGTTGTACTAAGGTCTCCAGCATATATAAAATTCCTTCCTTGATTCCTAGCGTTATCATGAAATATTCGCGCTTATTTGTCTATATTTGCTACGTATGTCCGAAAAGTTTACTTTTCGGCCAGTTATGTCATACCTAAGGGTATTTCGGGATATATAGCGCAATTCTGAATAGGTATGCCTATTAAATAAATAAGTAAATAAATAAATCTTTTATTCTCAACAAGGTGAGGCATGATCATTTTGACATAACGATGCATGATCAAGAATGTGGAAAAATCCGATATGTTTGCCATTGCAGTTTGTGTTTATGTAGAGGGTAGTTTTGTATGTCATTGTGTGTATGTGTATGTAGCTGTGTATTTTATGCTTGTGCTGCTCCAATCTTCAATGTTTGATATCGTCATCAATATGCGAGTAGGAGATTGCTGTCCGTGGGTTGGATAGAATTATCCGGATATCCACGGGGCAGTGACTTTATTTTGTGGCGGGTCACGACCGCCACGTCACAGTGTTGTTAAGCAGACATTTGTGGCTTTTATGCGGAGAACGCTTGCCAAGCGAAACCCACCACTTCCTAAAACACTGCCGCCGAACTATTTGCTGGAACGGGTTAAATTCGAACTACCCAGCTGACACCACGAGGAGGTTGTTCGGCTAGTCAGCCACGAATTACCTTTGCTTTTTTCCTATCGTAATCTGCTTGCAACTCAGAAAGCCATGCTTAGAAAAATAAACTAATAACGTTATTCATAGACCGCCATTCAGGCACGCATAACTTAAAAACTACTGTATGTATCACATTGCTTTTACTTTTTACCTAATGAGCATTTATAGCTTGTTCAGCTTATACTATTTCTATTCTACTTTTGTAATATACTAGTCTTTGAAAAGAGTGTATTTTGTTCTAAGACGTACACAGTTTGAATTTCGGCGCTAAGGATCAAACTTATCGTAAGAATCTTTGATTTTAGTTTGCGTTAATTTGTGTTTTCCTAATTATCTACAGCGATATAGTATGTCCGTTAAAAATCGCATTTTATTTTCTTCTGTGTTACTAGAAATTGTTTTTAACCGTTTATTGTTCCCCATAATTTCGCCGCTCTTATTTTTTTCAATGTGCTTGCCAATAAGTGGATCGAAGGAAGGTGCCGTACTCGTCCCAAGAATATATAGTGAATTTCGTGGAGAGTCGGAATTTGCTTCCAAAGTAAATGTGCACGACTACGGCTCTGCGCGAATTTTTGCCCTTACTAAATCAAGAAGTGCATAGGTCGCCTGAAGGAGCCGGATAAACTTCCCGGCGGGCGCGTGCAACACCTTTTACACGTAAAAAGCCTGTGCACCCGTAAGTACAAAGGAGAAACCTACACTCACTGTTTTCACTCATGCATGCGTATGAGATTCGTGCAAATACTGATCTGATCCTTTGCGAACATACCATCTAGCAAGTCCAACATATACATTTATCTATTTAGTTACAACTGAGTCCGCCTTGATTAGACAGCAGAGCATAGAAAAACTGCGAGCAAGATTGCTTTCTTCAACCAGTATCGCAAGCCACAACGTCCCAACTCTATGGTTGTGCCGATGTATGACGTCCGCCAAGATGATGTCGCAGAAGCGCTTAAACAGTAGTATAACTCATCGCTGTATAAAGAGTACACATTTAACGGTGCCCTTCTTTGCTACCATATTGCATATCCTTCAACCTGCAGCCAATTCTGCACGCGAACGGCTTGGTTCCCGCGCTCCTTTCTGGTTTGACGGTTACGTTAGACAGCACGTCTGCATGTTGCAACAACTCTTGGTATTTATCAAACGTGCGACCTCTTGTTTCACGAGTGCGCTTAAGGCACGCCATGAGTTTGTAGAGCCCCTCATAATTCTATGAAGATCTACGGGTACACATGTATTACCACGCTTTTCCAACTGGAAACTCATGGCAATTGATCATGGAATAATACGTTATCTTATACGAAACATTGGCGGAACGACAGTTCAAAAAAGTGGCACAGTTGCAGTCTCTGTACCTAAATGGACTGAGTTAGCAGCGTAAATGAAACTGTTTACTGACGGCCTGCACCGGGGTTCCAAGGCCTGAAAGCGTACGTGCTTCCGGTATAAATATGCTACCCCTTGCGGAAGCACAGTACCAAGGTTGCGGCGGCAGAGGCAGGCAGGTTCCGAAATGTACCCGACGCTTAACCTACAGTATTTATGTTAACGTGCCACGAAGTCCTCTCTGAAGGATTTATGTGTTTCATTTAGCATTTTTGGTACTTGTTTAACTAACTGATTATCGTCCACCAGCCGTTGTATTGCTAAGATTAAGCTACTCCAGCCGCAATCTGCATCCGACACAATTGCAGCCGCCCCCTGGCGATCGTGAAGCATGCAGCGCCCAAGCGCGCGCTGGTACGGCCGAAAACTACAGCTCGCTCCCTTATAAAAATTTGGATAGATTCGACCATCAAAACAACCATTGAACACATTTACCAAATCAGCATCTTATTTACGGTTTTTATCCGTTTCTAAACGCGCTTATTACATCTTAACCGCTTACGTTTCCAATTCTCCTTAACTTACCCGCCACAGCTGCTGGAAGAATTGTCCACTACCGCTGTTCACTAGGATACCTATCAGTAACACTGCGCTACAACAGCGTCAGTATTGCAACTTCATTACCACTAGAGTTGTCCCAACTTCCCCGAGCCTAATACATACACGTTGTGCCAAATCCGTAGTGGAAACGTCCAGTTGGGTATTTAATTCATAGTTTCAAAACTTCATTGTGTTGTAGAGGACAAAGGAAAAAGACTCATGTCAGCTTCTCCTCCACCCATTAACTGGCTGGATGTTGCGTGTCCTTGCTAACCTGCGTTTACCAAGAGGTCAGCACAGCTGCAGCAAAAGCAGAGGGATATAGGTGTCCTCAGCATGTAGTTATCCAACTGCTGCTTGAAGTCTTCCTCTGACAAGACATTGCTAACTTACCCAGGAAGGTTGTTCTCTTGCTTCACGACCAAAGGAGGCAACTTAACGTCAGAGCGGAGGTACGAGTACAGCGGTTTAAATAGTTTTAAGCAGTGCCCCATGTCGTTATCTACACTGAGTTTGACGCACCCTCGCACCACCGTCCTCAAGTCCCCTGTTAAGATGCGTCCTGTGTATTTCAGATCACACGGCGACGACGACAGTCCCAGGAGAACATGTGCATACATTGTAGTCGAAGGCTGCCTGGCTAGCCAAACCATCCTTTTGTGGTGCCAGCCGGGTGCTATGAGTTTATGGCGTTCCAGCAAATAGCTCGGTAGCAGTGTTCCGGAAGGTGGTAACTTTCCGCCAGGCAAACGTTCCCCACATAAAAAGCCACAAACGTCTGCTTATCAACACTGCGGCTTGTCGGATGTGACTCGCCATAAACTAAAGTCCCAGCCTCGTGAAGATCCGAAAAATGGTATCCAAAACACGGACATAAATCGCTTATGCTCACATTGCTGACGACAACAAACAGTCAACGATGCTGCGGCACTTTCACAAACACAATCAACATAGCTACATACATACACAAATACATCCGTTTACACACCTTTATGCATACCTTCCGTACTATGCCAAGCATATATTTTAGTACACTTTTGGGCACACTATGTTAGCTAAACATTATCATACCTATAAAGTTGTGCATCGCAATGCCGATTATAAAACTTTCAGTTAGTTAATATTTTATAAATTACGCATCCCTAATACAAATACGGATCTATGCCTCTGAACCTTCCTGATACAAACGCACTCAAGCTTTGTGAGTGTGTGTAAAGCGGGTAGTTCATATTCCAACATTTGACGGATGTAGGAAGGAAACATTTGCTTTCATATCTCGGGCTTTATTTTTACAGTTCACCTCCGTATGTCGCAGAGTATCGGCATGGTAGAGGCGACTTTCCGCAACGTATCCGGTGTGCTTTTTAAGTTGGGATACATAATCATACCTAAGTCCATCCTATAGAGTCCTCTTTCAATCCACCATCACCCCTTGTCGACTTTTCTTCTAGGCAGTGCTTTGTAAAAGCAAGGCTTTGATTTGCTCCCTATTCGTAGGCGCATCAAGCCGTACATCACCTCATTGTGCACCTTGTTTTCTTCGGTGCTGCCGTACAACCGAAAGCCGCTGTGTCCACCCTTAAGTTTCAAACCTGAGAAAACCTGAGTTGGACTTCAAATAGGCTATTGCCATTTCTCTTTTGAATGCTTTTATTAGGTTCCCTGCTCTGAACTGACAAATTTTTCTATGTTCAATAACTAAATACTTATAGATATTTGTGAGACCAGAGCGATACTTGAGCAGGCCTGCATAAGTGGGCCTCGTCACGTTGAGAAAATAGCTGGGCTCTAACCAAGGGCGGAACTTTTGTTACGGGCCAAAGTGAGATAGAATAGCAATCATAAAGAAAGCAATGGCGTGCGTTAATAAATGATTAATAAGGTTTCAATAATCAAAAGGAATGCACTTATTATACTTATAATGAGGTGAAGTAATCTAACTTTTGTGGTGAAGTAGTTTATGGTATCCATGGTAACACATGCCCCGCAAATCCGAAATGATGAATTACAGCAAAATACGGGTGTTTTAATTGTTTCTTGAACGTTGAGATATCTTAGTCGTCTAATAAACGTAAACGTATTTCAAGTATACAATGAATTAAAATCTGCTGAAATAAAGTGTAGCAGGTATTAGTAAGGATTACCTCGCATGATGTGTTGTAATTGTTCGTTGATGAGGAATTCTAATGAAATTTCATTTTCTGCGACGGAGGAATCAGGGAATCAGTAACGTGCAATCAATGAAAGCAGGTAGATATATTAAACGTTAATGGTAGGGTTGTTGAATGTAAAACTGGACGGAGATGGTGAAGGCATGATATTGTGAAGTATGCAATGAAATGGATGAAGTGGTAAAATCCGTATGAGAACTAAAGATGACAAAATAATGATATGCATAAAGTGCGTGCTGAGGCAGTAAAGGGGGTTATATTAACAGAACAAGCAGTGCAAAGTTGTGCATGGTGTATAAGTATGAGGAAATTATTGACATTGAATGAACTTGGAAGTAATAATGTGCGGACCATTCATCCTGGAGATGGAGGTAAGGTGGTGCAAGTGCAATGATATATAAAGATAGCATAATATATAATGTATAGGCGGAAGCATTTTAAAGTGATGATACATCGCAGTGGGAAATGAAATCCATATACTACAGGTAGTAGGGATTTATGTATGTGCCCCGAATGGTAGGGAAAATTTTTAAGTATTTATATCATACATATTATGATAATGGAAACGTGGGAAAATGGTGAAATATACTATGACGATAAGAGCATTTCCCAAGAAAAATGTAAAAAATGATATCTATATGGTTGGCGGCATCCGGTTTCGGATTTGCCTGTCACTGTTATCAGTCACAGGACGCCTGCGCGTACACAGGGACCATGGGTGGCTTGCGCTGCACCACCCACAGCTCTATACACACACCCCATATCCAGTGTAAATCCGAAGGAATACGACCGGGAGGCATGTGGATGGGAGCCACGTTTCATCAACGGAGCCGGCCTACACTCCTTCACAGGCAAACACAAGCACGCTGTAGTTGGGGAATCAAGCGCACACAAGGCGGTGGCTGGACCGTAGTCCGCTCCACACTGAGCGCATGGAACCACTCTTGGAGCCTAGCACGGCCACAAGGACCGTGCACCCCGCCCCCTCCAGCAACGACCAACTGTCTCCTGGAGCCAGTATGGACGAGGTAGTGGATAATAGACAGGTAGGCACCTTGTCAACATGCACCTCAAGTGCAGCCACACTGGGGATAGCACGCAACAGCCAATCACTTTAGACGACAAAATTAAATAACATAAATCCAATATTGCACACAGATACGGTGGTATAACTCTTCGCTAAATTAGCATCTGAAGTAATTTGGTTAGCAATGAATCCACGATAAGGAAAAAGAATGTCCACAAGTTACTCAAAAACGCTACAAACGCAACAAAATTACCGAAGATAAGTGCAATTAGCGTAAGCGACGTGGCCAGCTAATAGAAGACTATTCAGATAGGCAAAACTAACCAAATATACTGGAATGAAATTTATGCAGCTTAAAGAAACCTAGTATATATATATATATATATATGTAGATTTATATTTAAATTTAAGCATTTATATATGGATATGTGAATGCATGATAACGCATGTATATCTATTTAAACCTGTTTTATTAATGGAGTGCATAGGGATGTTTTCAATTATGACTTACTTGGGGAAATGTGGTAACGCGTTCCTCGATCGGTAACTGGGTGTGTTTCGTATGTGTGGAGGCCAGATTGTTCCTTGGAATGTCAGCACTGGGAGTCATCATGCAGCACAATAACGGGCTATGGCCATGAATGAAGCTACCTGTACCTGTGAACTGCGACGTGGGCCTGCATACTGAGTTCCTTTAAGCGAGAAGCACTGAACGTTTCTAAAAGTTAATGAGCATGTAAGTACGCATGCATGGTATGTGAAAGTAAATGTGCTCACGTTGACACACTTGAGGAATACGGAATAATGAAATCGCTTGCTGAATTCAATGGCATAGGAAGGGTTGCGCATGAGGAAGAAGGTGTACAGCAAATGGAGACGTATGCGTCACTGGGACGGTATTTTAGTAGTGGGAACAGGCAATACAGGGAAATGGTGCTGCTGTAGTTAGAGTTGGGCGTATTCTAAATCTCATGGCTATCAAAGGGACAACGCTTAGAAATGAACGTCGATTTTCGTTCACGTCATGGAATGGCTATGCTTCGGAACCGGAGGTGTAATAGAGGCGTAGGGAATATGGTGTCGGATTACGGACCCATCCACGGAATGGTGTGTGAAGGAATGCTGGCCATTCGTAGTAAGCGTATGTAATTTTCACGGATGTGGCATGGTTGTGCGCACTGAAGAGTGCTCTCTTTGTTACGTGGCCCGCATGACTATTGCACCGAGAAGTATTATAGATGGCACAAAAGGGGACGCATGCTCGCAAAATAACTGGTAGCTATTTAGGCGTCAGTAGCTGAAGCGTACGTATGTACAATGCAGAAAAAATTATAACGCCGGTAACTGTACCTGCCTCCATCAACGGTGGTTACCTAGACCATGTATGTTCTAAGCCACTGGCATCAGGATTACCTCAAGGTAAGGTTCAAATATTTGGTGAACATGCCTTGAGTACAAATTTGTGGTTATCCTCTGTTGGTCCCATATTGTGTGTTTCATCATAGGTACAAGGTTAGGGTATATGGTTGGCTGCACAGACGTTGTGGACCGGCGTTTATGGAGCCCCACCTGATGGCACACGTGTGTCATCATTACGGTGGGTAATGAGGGGTACGTGTAACGTTAAACGGCTCCATGAACGTTGGTTGCTGTTTCCATGTAAGTGTTTAGGCAGGTGCACAGACACCGGTACCATGTAAACAGCGGTACTTGCTTCCAAAAGCGTTGCTGAGGGGCGTATGTAGGTCCTACACCGGTGTTATAAGAATGGCAAGTGTCAAAGTATGCCCCATAGATATTGCATGCCTCCGCCATGAATATGGACAAAGGGAATATACCTGCGATATGGGAGGTTATCATCCCGACGCTGTAAGCCACTGAGTTTGGCTAAAACGGTGGTTCAAGAAGCATGGACGGAATTTCGTTTGTAAATGATATGGATGCAACAAATACGCGTGTGACACGGAGGTTGATGGTGTGAATCATGGAATGCGAACTGTTCACATCCCTTCGGCTGCATAATCTCTGAAATGTGGCATGAAATGCAACGCGGACGTCTGTACCGATTCCAAATATTCGCGACATTATGGGGAGCGGTTTCCACGCTCTTGACCCACAACGCGCAAGCACTGAGGAACGGTGAATGGTAAATGGTGTTTCGAACGAACATGGGAAAGAAATACGTGTGCGCCTCACAGCAAATGAACTTACGTTATCAAGTTACACTCATGTTTCCCCAAAGTGGGCTGCGTATGCGGCAACATAAATGTCCATTGGATGAATAACTGAAAGGGGAGCAGTGAATGGGCATGGTAACAAGCACGTGATGAGGTACCAACAGCCCTAAACGCGCTTAGTACATCGCGGCCAGGACAGCGAGGTGGTATGGTAAGGAAGGTGCAATGTAATACGAAGGTAGAGAATGTTGTTCAAGATCACAAGCCCACCCACTGAACCAGCCGCCAAGTGGTGCATTGCATGCAAGCCGATGAGTAGACACTAGGGGCTTGGAATGAGGCACCAGAAGGGGATTGGACAGAGGGTGGCCCTAAAAGGGCCGTGGGGTCGTTCACAAAGGTATGGGAAAGCGGACGTATTTATCATTGCGGACTCACCAGGAGCAGGACGTGCCAGGGGGTAGTTGTGCGAATTCAATACCAGTGGTGTTGCAAACGGATTCAGATACGAAGCACAGAAGCATGGGCAAGTGTCATGGGACTGAGAAGGTAATCATTGCAGTAGGGTACCTTACGTGATATCTGAAAGGCGCAACGGTTGAGCAGACGGGGTACGGTGATTGACATGCCGGCGACATGCTGGGCGAGGTACTCATTTGGGAGATCTTGAACGCAGGGCACTAAAGCTAGGGTGCGGAGAAGACGCATGTTACTGATTGCTATATGGTAATAACGTAATGACGTACTGACGCGGCGTTCAGACTGCAGTCATGTGGACATTCACATGGGCGGCGCACTGGCGGCTAGTAGGCGGTTCGGAGGCATAGTGCTAAAAGGTGTGTGTTTATCAAATTGCCACATACTGACTCGGTTTCCAAAGTGGACGCATGAGGACATACATGTAGGCGGTGGACTGGCAGGTAAGAGGCGGTTGCGAGGCATACTTCTGAAAAGGCAATCGTCATCACAAATAAGGACGTACTCACCGGGTGTTCAAAGTGCAGTCATGTGGGGGTTCATCGAAGTCAGACACCATGCGCCGCAACTTTAGATTTTCCGCCAACATGACAGATTATAACTCCAGCAGTTACGGCAGCTCGTTGACATACACGGCAAATGACAACGGGACAAACACGGAACCCTGAGATACGCCACTGAGGACTGACTATCGGGAAGACAGACTGGAGCACACGCGGACACACATCTCCCTTCTGTCCAGAAACTTCGTGATCCATTGTACCGCACTCCCGGATATTCTATGGGACTGAAGTTTCAAGGAAAGGGGAGAATGTGATACAGTGTCGAATGCCCTGGAGAAGTCAATAAACCCTACATGTACTGCATGACCCAGATCCAAAGCATCCGCCCCACCTTGGCGTGTGAATACCAACTTATTCATACAGGAATGAAGATGGGGAATTTATTCCTCCGAAATTGTGACGTGTGTTAAACAGCAGTCCTGGCGGACTCACATTGCTAGCTCAATATGCGGCATTTGTTCATCTAGAACATAACGTATAAATCACCGCCCATGACATCGGAAGAGAACCACGTTTCAGTGAACGGAAGTACATCAGGATGGGAGTTGTCTTATAGGGCCACTACTTCACACATCTTGTTTCGCAGGCGACGCACAATACTAAGAAATATGTGAAAACGTTTTGTTTTGACAGCCCCCAGGGCCTATGCCACGAGAATGGGCTCTGGTAGGACGGAAGTGCGCCGTCGGCTCACCACCCCAACACCCACCAAACATAAATGTTGATTGCCAGCGTCGCTACGTGCTTTAACCTTTTTCATAGCTTTCTTAAGCTTTCTCCTATCTGCTAAACGTACCACAGGCTGCATACCAACTCCGGAAGCCTTTAGTTTAAAGGCGAAGCGCAAAGGTTGAACCACTGAAGGTCGTCAAGCATGCCATCTTCCCATAGAGTCCCAGAGGACTCCGACATATTCCGGATGATAACACTGCTGTCCGTAAATGCATCACTACGACGACGGGTGTTTACGGCACTCCTCACCGTACCAGTGGCCGGCGCAGCGCTTGAGATCGTACTCTCCTTAGTAGGAACAGCAGGTGCACGGGAGAAGGATTTCGGCAATGACGTGGACGGGTTATATGCAATCGCTTAGGTGGAGGGAGTTTCAACAGAGCGCACGGTTACATCTCTTAGCTTGGGTTCGCTTGCAGTGATGCATTTCTTTATCTTGCGTCCCTTTGTCTTATCGGATGCACTGGTCTGTGCAAGTTCCCTATTCAGATAAACCGTTTGATATAACGTCTGCATGTTCACGATGTTCAGGCGCGGCATCATAGTTATTAAACAATGACAAAGCTACGTTTATAAATGGTGATATCCAACTACTGTCATGAAACAGGGAGTTAAGTAAAGGAAATCTCCAACGTTGAAAACGACAAGCGCCCCGTGACATTGACAGAATATGAAATGAATTCACCGGTAGTGCTGTGTAGGCTGCCTACCCTTTTTTGCTCAAAAACATGCACTGAATTACAACGTGCTGACCCGCCAGTGCTTCTGCTAGTCACTTGCACGCTATTTCATTGCAGGCCAATCGTGTGTATTTTAAGCATCCTCCATTTCCGTGACCCGATTCTTGCGTTCAGCAATCTCGTTGCGATTCCCGTTGCGCTCCAAACCAAGCAGTTCAACCCATGGCTCTCCGTCGTCCTCCGTCCTCGGACCGTCTGGCGTGCTCCAACGTTCGGACCCTCGTGCAGACTGGACAGCAAGCCGGTCTAGCGCGCACTCTACATTCCCTAGACAGTGATGTCTGCTGCGTTCCAGAAACCCCATTGAAACATCCCGTCAGTGTACTTAAATTGACATCCCCAGTGACTACGAAGCCAGATATCACCTACGTCTTTCTGGAGATCCAGAAGCAGCCTCAGCGGGTCTGGCTGGTGTAAGTATATTACTAAGTGACAACGCCGAGGCGGAGCTACTGGACTGCTTCCCTATTAATAGCCGACTAGGTGCAGTTGCGCTTCCGGGTTCATGTGGAATCAATAAGCATCGCGAAGAGAGACACAACTTATTTGTGATCTCCGCGTACGCTACAACTGACGGCATTGGGGAATCGGTGAAGGAGGAATGCTAACGGGAACAACGGCAGCTCTGGGGTAAGGCCAAAAAGTCGGATGTCATTATCATTGCTTGGGCTTATAATGCACAGTTTGGCCGCCTGTTACCTTATGAACCCCACCTTTTTGGGGTAACGGATGGGCATGGTTCCGGTAAGATAACGGCCGGCTACTGTGCATTAAAAAATGAATATGCAAAATTACATAAGGCTAAATAATGAGATCGCGGTTGCAGGGGAGGCTAAGGGGGATGGGGTGGGACAAAGAAAGTGAAAGCGCGAACACCTCTGAAGTCGGCTTCTAGCCATATCAGCATGTG
>OX104060.1:23480164-23540782 GCA_944474145.2 Dicrocoelium dendriticum | reverse complement strand
CACACAGACTGTGAGTACGCCAAACGCCCCCAACTGTCGTTATAGAGCGTCCCTCACGCGATTTTCCAACAACTTACCAGCAACCTCGTCATACCGACCGGCCTCTAGTTATCAGGTAGGCGTTTTTGAACATTTTAAGTGGGTAAAACTATAGCCTCCTTCTAGTCAGTGGGTATTGAGCAGCTGCGTAAAGACATCCCAAAGTGTTGTGCAGTCGGAGCGCACCGTTCATAAGCCAACTCTTACAAAAGTTTTGGATGCACAGCATTCACACCGGCAGCCTTAGTAGGATTTAATCCCCCCAGGAGCCAGAGCATTTAAGTCTCCGTTATGGAAACCACCTCCTAAGAAGAAGCTTTCAGGACTTCTGTTTTCAGACTGCCATGGGGAAGCTGCGACTCACGAACATAACCCCAGCATACTTTCTTCTTAGCAAACAAGCTATTTCATGATCTTTGACAACAGCCGAGCCGTCAGAGCCAACCAACACTGGGATGCACAAGTTAATGCCGCTTCGCCTTCTAACATACACGAAGACACACTTAACCTTTGATTAGGCTATACGAGCACGCTCTACTTCATGCTCTGGTCGAGCACCTCGTAGATGCTGTCTGAAGGTAGGTTCAGCATTTTGGTACCGCCTGAAGGTGCAGGATGAAGGAGCAGCTAAGCAAATACGTCAACACCTGGCAAGTCTGACAGGATGTTTGCGCGCAGCAGAATCAAACTAGGACAGCTTTGCCCCAGTTTTATTTCTGACTGCCGGTGGTATTTGAAGGAGAGCGAGCTCACTCAAGTGAGAGTTAACTCGGTCCCAGACCGTTTGAATGTCCACACTATCCAACATGTCGCTTGCCGAGTTTGCAGCTTTGGATTTCCATGTCCGAAAGTCCGCACGCCATATGTTTGGAACACCGCTGGGACAAGCAGTAACCTGACGACTAAGGGCGCACTTAAATGAGTAGCATGCGTAGTTGCTAGCACCGAGAGGTGGATTGTATGCAATATCCGTGGTAAAGTCTATGGGTTTGGCAAAGATAAAGTCAAAGAGGGACGGGTTTTATCTCAGCCTGAATCTAGTGAGCTGCGCGACAAACCGGTGCAGGGGAGCATGCCAGGCGCACTCGAGAAGCTCGGTAGTCAAAGACTTGGTAACAGGGTCGTAGGAAAAATTCTGTCAGTCAACTTCGCAAAGGCTAAATTCATACCACTAAACGCTTACTTGCAGTATGGTAACGCATGAACTCAACGTAACCCATAGCAACGCTGCCTGGGCTTTTTTAGACCAGCACCAATTTAGGTTGCGCGGAGGCAATATACAGGTTAACAGCGAGTGCCTCAACGGCACCGTTAGATAATCAGAAACTATACCTCTTACAGACAGTAAGTGCGGAGTTACCGTATAAGGCAACGTTACCACCTCACCGATCAGAGGTGCGGTCACGCCTCAGCAGTGCATAGCCTGGCGAGCACACTATACCGTCCTTGACTTTGGCGGACAACCACGTTTCACACAATGCGGAAACATCAGAACGGCAGTTGTCGACAAGTGCACCGACTTCTCACAGTCTGTTTCACAAGCTATACGCATTGCCTAACAGGGACTGAATGGATTTAACATTGTGAGTCCGGTTTCGAACGCCACCAGTACTGGCGCTGCCAGGGCGGAAGTAGACCGCCGGCTCAGCACCCAAAAAACCCGCCAAGCAAAGACACTTTCCTGTTGCTTCACGGCGGACTTTAAGATCTCGCACAGCTACCCGCAATTCAAACCTCTTTGCCAAAGGGAGATCTGGGTGCACAATGACACCAGTGCCTTTGAGCTTAAAGTTGAAACGCAGAAGTGCTTGGCGCTCCTCCGGAGTGGACAGAACAACTTGTAACCAGCGAAGGCGAGACTTGGCAGCTGGCAAGTTACCGAGTTTGATAAGTTTGTGTAAATTCAGACGGAGGAAGCCGGGCGGCAGAAGTTTCGTAACGCACATCCTAACCCCCTGAAGGTCACCTAACGCACGGTCTTTTGGGAGAACAGCAGATGACTCAGTGGAGTTTCTGAAAATAGCACTGCATTCGGTATAGGGGTTTCCGCGATGCGGAGTATTTACCAAACGCTCCGTGGACATCGATGTTTTCAGTTTAGCGTCCGCTTTATTAATTCTAATGTCGTAGATGCATCCAGCTGCAAAAATGCAGTAGCTACAGAAGTTGAGGAAGGGGAGATAGGGCATTCGACGGACCTCACACATCTGTCTTGGGTTTTGCCGCTTTGTACCATTATTCGCTTTTCGTCAAAGGCAGAAGCCTGCTACTATAGCACGCTAGCAACCAAGACAAACACGCTGCCCAATGGGTTGTTACTAATAGGGTGGTGGTTAACAGGTTTAATGACGTTTGACAGTAAATGAACAGATGTAGGGCTTAACAACTTGCCAGTGTCTACCGTCTCCTAAAAAGAAGGCCTGAGCGGTCTGGGTCCTTTACAATCCGATCAACTTTCCTGTCTAGCGAGACAACCAGAGACAGCAAACTTTCCGAAAGAACGTAGCCACACTTTATTTGCGTGTAACGCTAGGTCTTGCGCACACGCGTCACTACAATAGTAGCGTAAATTTTCACTACTGGACAGAGGAACATATTGGCTACGATCCAAGCCTTAAGGAATCAAAGGTTACAACCATCGCACTGCATGCCCTAGGACGAATCCGTACCGGAGCTTAGAGTCCCCTCGTTGTCACGCATGACCAGAGACGTCAAGAGGACACGGCGAGTTTAAGCAGCGCTTGACAACCATCTCGACGGAGAGGGTTCAAAGAAAAGGATGAATGTATTAGATAAGCAGCAAAATGTGTATTGGTTTACGACGACCAGCTACGCAATCGACCTGAGCACCAGTCGAAAAGACCAAATGTAAAACGAGTGTATTGAAATGTACTCACTACCTCACAATGTCGAAGTGGACTCCACGGATATAACAACAGAATCTTTTCTAGAGAGCAGACACCGATACAAGGATAACTAAAGGGCCACTGATCAGTTTAAGCACATGGAGCGGATCCCAGGAAACGATGCAAGTAAATTCGCCTTTGTCGAATGGAAAAGGCGCACAAGAGGTGATGGGTGGCTGGATGGCATCCAATGGTCAAAATACAGGTGATGATTCAAGGTCTCGGTAATAACAATGGATCAACGAAAATGTTTATTAGCAGGAAATTTCGCCAACTGCAGGTTTCCAGCGATATTTTGGTGCAAAGAACAGCGACTGGACAGCTTGCGATGGACTTATCAAGTATCATTCTCAACGATGTCAAAAAGTGTTTCGATACACGACGATTACGGTAAATCCGCTTTACCGATTGGGAAACGGTACACAAGGGGCAAGGGATACCTAGATAGCGTCTAGCTATCAAAAGACTGGTAAGGACCCCAGCTGGCGGTGCTAACAAAGATCAAAGGAGGATAAAGGAACGAATTTCCTCACAAGCAATTTCACCAAAAGCATGTTTCTAGCAAGGCATTAGTCACGAAAAACAGGCAATGGGAGAGCAATTCAGGTCGGGGCCGTCAACTGGGACCCAAAATCAGTCCTTGTCAGTTGGGATCGTCAACCATAAAAGCGTTCTGATTAAGTGCTTGGAAACCTTACCAGACACCAAACCTATGGGCATTTGGTTGCTAATCGCGTGATATGAGTGGAACAGCACAACTTCGACAAGCGGAAGGTATGCCGCATTACTGTGCTGTTCCTTTTAGTAGGTATAACCCACTGTTCGGAAGAGGGGATTCCAATAAATGTTTGTTAGTAAAGCTTCAGTAAAAAGTTTTCCTCCGCTACACATTGTTTCTTACCAGCAAAGCGGGCATAATATAAGTAGCTTCCAAACTATTGAATTAATTAGCGGTAGTTCTATGCGGGAGAACCTCGAAATTAAGCGCGCAATAACGGCCTGCAGTGCTTTTCCCGAGGTTTTAGTTATTGGCATGTGGTTGTTCCTTATGTATGCAAATGAATTAGGTCCACTTTTTGGGAACCCACGCTGTAGTTGTCGACATACGGTTAAGGGTTTGTTCTACTGCCTGTGATACAAGAGCATACGCTCAACGTCGATGGAGTAAACTCCACAGTCGCCTGTCGCTTCCGCAAATGCCGGTTCTTCGCCGCATGCACAAGACCTTTCTTTTCACCTAAGTAATTAACTTCATGAAAAATGTATAAATAAATAGTTTGTTTTTGATATAGCGAGGCATACCAGTAAAGGTATGATCAAATGGACACATACAGTACCAATACATTAATATGCTAATAAAAATTAAGTAAAGAACGTGCAAACTAGAATTGTCTTATGTGTTACAAATGGATAATTGTCAGGTGATTGTAGTGTGGCAGTACAATAAATTGGTTTAATATCCGGTGATTCGAGGTGTGCTTTTTAAGCACGACCAAAGATTACACTCGTTTATGACTGAAGAGACACATTTCAAAGTAATAAGTAAAATGGCGAAGTTGTACAGTATCTGCACGAAAAGTTGAAATGCATCAATTGCGCTAAGGTTACGATGGCACGTATGGGATTATGTGGTGGTATTGTCTTGACAAATAGTGGAATCTGCGTAGGAGGTCTTACGGTTTGCTGGAGTAGCGTATTTGGGATACAGATGAGACTAATTTAGCTGGGGACTCAAGGTAATAATGTGGGGCTTTTGTGTCATTAAGTAATCGTACATGCTCATCGTTTAGTGTTGTGACATTACTTCGTCGCTATCTTCGGTCGACAACCGCTCACTGGCCTCTCTGATAGGTATTAGGGAAGAGCAACCGTCATTTTGGATGAAACAGGTCGCTGTTGTACCTATCTCCAAGGAACTGAGGTTTTTCGCTGTTTTGCATGTTGAGGTAGTGCATGTGCGGTGTGTTTTGTTGTCCTGCTATGAGCATCGGCGACAATATGATCATCATCGCGTTTAGGTCCGCATGCAAATCCTGGTCTTTCACATCCATTTTCTACCGGTTGGTCCAAGCTCCAAGATCTCCAGAGTGTTCTAGATGCGTATGGTTGGGTCTGGAAGAAAGGACGCAGAAAATGGCAAAACGTGGGGAGACCAAGGAAAAAACGCGAAACGTCATAAAATATCCACGCGCTATGTATTCTACACTTTAAAGAAATTGATGTGCGGTGGAAATGAGTAGTTGCTACGCCATTAGTTGCGTTGTGAGACTGAATATAAGGAGCAGGTGGACGATGTTATCATAACCGTCAGGGGAAAACATAAAAGTAATGTGAAGCAAAGGCGCTACACCGCGTGGAGTTATTAAGTCTCACAAAGTTGGCAGAGGCAGTCAGCAAAGGCAAGTTAAGTGACAGGAAGTCAGTAGAAGGTTGGGCGAAAATTTACGGCGAAGCTCAAATCCTAGGAATTGCGGTAGTGAAAAGTAACCGTCCGAGTCTACAGGTCTAGTGTACTGCCTCGTGTGGTGCAGGCAAGTCGTCCTGGGGGATATGAGAAAAATGCTAATGCTGTTTGAGAATTTGGTGGCTATTAGTGAACCTGGATGCACCGTCGTCGCAGCGTGTCAGAGGCTTTGCTGTAGAAAAGAGTAAGTGAACGTGACTATAAGAGTAGGTACGGCGTTGGATGGCTCGAGGTTATTAAGTCCAGCAAGGTTGAGAATTAAAGGCAGTAGCTGATACCTAACTACATAAATAAATAGACTAATGCTTTCCTAGGCAAGTCACGCCGGAACAGGCATGATAATAGTAACAGCTCCGTAGCTAATCAAGGGATGAGCAAACGGATTGTCATAGGAGTGTCATACACGTTGATTCAAAATGTATTTATCGTAGCATGTAGACGTGTGTAGCCGCATTGCTTGGCGTCGTAATCCTTTGGCTGCTTTTGCTTGTGTCTGAGCGTTTCGCCAATGCTAACGGGATGCTGGACGTCCAGGGATTTGCAATGCTTGCAGGCGTGAGCATTACCTTGCTGGTATACAAAGCGTTTCCATTACGAAGTAAGGGGTAGCGGCCTTATTTAGTGTCCAGTCGGAACCGCCACGTCTCCGGGTTGTTAAACGGATATTCGTGGCTATTTCAAGAAGAACGCTTGCAAAACGATAGCCCACCGCGTCCTGGAACACCGTCGCCGAATTATTTGCCGGTACTGAGTGAACCCGAACCACCAAGCTGGCACTACGGGGAGGTTGTTTGGCTAGTCAATAGCAAGTTGAGCGCAAAGTTGTGGCGAAGTGCAGAAAAAGTAGAGGTTGGTAAGTGCAAAGTTACTTGACAAAAGCCAGCATCAAGCCGAGTGACGAATCTCGGCAGAGCTCATGAGACTTTGGAGCAAGTAAATGGAAAGTGGAAGCTTGGAGCTACCATGACTAGTGAGCTGCGTTGCTCGTTGTTGGTAAATCGACCAGCTGGGCCAGAAGAGCGAAGCTACTACTAAGTGGTGAGTGTGAAGCCAGTGCTGGAACTAGATGTCCAAGTACAGTCGTGCGTCAGTGGCCTTGTTGTAGAAGTGGGTAAATGCGCGTTACTACTTAGGTGGATAGGGCGCTGAGTCTAGCAGCGTACAAGGTTGGGGGATGAGGGCAGCAAAAGCATGCGCTGTGAATTTAGTAACAGGGCAATCGCAAAATTATGGCAAAGAGTAGAAGCAACAGAAGCTGGTAAGTGCAAAGTTAAGCACAAATAATCAATTACTAGTTGACCAGCCATTTCCGGCCATGGTCATTAGCCGTTGAAATCGGTAAGTAGAAAATGCACGGCGGAGACTATAACGCTAAGGCGCTGCGTTGCGCGTTGTGAGTATGCCGTTTTGGTGGACCTGGGAAAATGTGCTGAGGCTGTCTGAGAAATGAGCAGTCAGCAGTAGAGGTAGACGTTCCGTTACAACAATGCGTCATAGAATATGCTGTAGAAGTGGTTAATTGGGTGTCACCCCGTGCGTGCATAGTTTTCTGCGTCGCGTGGGGTTATCAGATCTCTCAGGGCTGGAAGATGAAGTGGTCAGAGACATACTAAGTAACGGAAAGCCTGGGAAATGTTACCTGCTATTTATTGCTAAGATATTAAGCAGTAGGAACAGTAACTGGGAAGTGAACGTCAGACGCTACATGGATACTGCACTGCATCACGCACTGTAAGTGAGTCGTTAAGGTAGACCAGTAGAAGCGAGCTAATTATACTTGGCGCTTGAGAGCCAGTAAAGAGGCTAGGTTCAATATTACGGCAGTGTGTCAGATGCTGTACTGTAGAAGAGGATAAATGAACGGCCGAGCATGCGAGGATACGGCTGCGCGTCGAGTGGGATGCTGAAGTCTCATAGGGTTGGAATGTGCACGTTGACAGACAGCTTTCGATTCGCAACATATGAGCGCAATATTAGAACGTGAACCTTGATCATGGCCTAACAAAATCTTCGATTAACCCACATGCCGCTACCGTACCCACAACGGACCATATGACAGCTGCAGCGCTATTCGCATCGCGCCTATACGGCGCAGAACCCAGCTAACGCAGATTTCTTAGTAAAAGATACGCATACCACAGCAAGCAGTACATGTTGGCGCCACTCTTCTGTGTCACCAACTCTGCCTCCTCTACGGATGAGCGAAAGCTGTCTCAGAAACTGCAGAGGAAACCGCTTGAGATAACCCACATCGTCCGAGAATATAGGATTTAATTATTTAAGTATTTAGCCCGCAGGTACATGGTTCACGTTTTTCTGCTGTATAGACGAAGTGACAGGCTCCTAGATTTGTACAACACCAGCTTTGTGCCAACGGTAAGATAGTGGTTGTTCTATACTCGGACCTCTAGCTCCCCAAATGCCGCCGCAGATACCAAACTGACTGAATACCTGCTGGTTATTCGAAACTCCATCCCAAGGTAGCAGAAACTGGAGGCGAGTTCCGTTACTTCCACGCCAGTGCTTATGTGCGGAAACCTAGCAGGTTGCACCTCCGGTAAATGTTGAGAGACAGACAGCTTTGCTTTGGTTGATGGTTAGCCTGAACTTACCCGCCGTCGAAGCCGGAGCACTAGTCATATGAGGTAACTCATCCGCTACGTACAGACAATGTACTCTGGTCAGCAAACAGTGACATACGGATAGTTGGCACACCGACTCGTCTTCTCGCACCGAAATGACGAACTCTAAGCAACCCACCAACCATCTGATGCCCCACACGAACACCGTGAGCACAAGCCGCAGCAAACGCATAGGACATCACGACCTGAAGATAAATACTAAACAATGCCGGTGCTTAGACACAGCTTTTCTACGCACCATGGAAAACGGCAATGTCATGTACCGTCCGTCCACCCAACTGCGCCCCCGCCCGCATACCACTGTGAAGACATACAATTAAACGTGCAAACTTAATCAGACAGCCTAAGTTACCCAACATTAGCCACAACGCAGCGCGTCTCATCGTATCAAATGCATTGGTAAACTCAACAAAAAGCAAGTATAAAAGCAAGTGTCCTTCTCTTTACTTCTGCAACTGACATACTGCAGATACTATACCAATGGTGCTGCGACCCGTAGGGAATCCACATTACTCTTCCGTTGCGCTTGCTTCCACAACCTGTCTGACGAGGCGATTGTGCAGGACTAAGGCCATCACGTTGCCCACACAACTCAACAAGTTATTACCACGACAATTTATGTCACAGGGCTTGCTACCTATGCCACTGTACAGCGGAAGCACAAGCGCATTCTGCAAGTCAGAGGCGCCTCTTCTCGATTCACACGCTTTGCGCCAGTTGGTGCAAAGCATTTGCAAACGCGCATCCGCCGTGTTTCAATACGTCAGACGGGATTCCTTCGTCACCGGTACACTTGCCTTTTCGCAGCTGAGCAAAAGCTCTCTGTGACTCATCCACTGTCGTTGTGTCCGTCAAACTCACCTTTACATCTTGCTGCTTCAGGTCGTTTAAGCTAGGCCAGTCAGTGACCGGGCCATCATTTAAGAGACAGTCAAAGTGCTTTTGCCATATCTGCCGTATGTCTGCAACAAGTGCCGGCGGCGCCTAAACTACCATCGAGCAACTTCTTCATCGGCGCCAACCTCGGTCCATTCACCACCCACGCGGATGCGAAGCATCTCTTGTGTTCGCGGCATTCGGTGTAGCATTCCGTCTGCTTCTCATCCCCGTCCTCTTTGCATTTTTATTGCAACTGAGCTCCACAGTAAATACGCGTCGTAAGTTACGAAAGTGACTCCTTTCTCAAGTCATTAAGGTCTGTCACATTTGTAGCAAAGGCTGCATTATTCTCCGACATCTGCGCGTCAAGCGTCGCATTCTCAGTAAACCAGTCGGGCAGCTTACAGTTGGCGCGCTCGGTTGTCCCCCTTGTCTTCAGCTGTCACCCAGATGCAAACGTGGTGTAACAGATGTCTCACTGTACCCATGCAATGTGCACCAAACAATTTCGCAGCCATCGCCTTCTATAACTTACTAAGTTTCGCTACCATACCTTTACGACACCGCTTCAGGAGGTGCACTATGCGTACTTTTCCAAAAGCAAACACACAAATATGCCGTAATCAATTTGTGGTCAGTGCCGCACTCAGCCATGTGCCATGTGTACCTCACGCGTATCACTCTGATGTACGATGGAAAGGTCCAACAGGTGAGCATGACAAGTACGAGGGTGTGTTGCAGTTACTAGATTCCCCGCACTCAGTGCAGCCCGAGTGTGCGTGAGCCTTAGGCAGTGAGTAGCACGCCAAAAGCGCGGCCAGTCACCGTACGAAATCGCTGGACCAATATCAGAATGACCGATGACATCTGTCCACACCGATGCATCATGCCCAACGCGCGTTGAGAGTACCCAGCTGACATAGTTGGGCGTTCCTCTGCACAAACGGGAGCACGTAGGATAACTGAATGTAAACTGATCACGCGTGTCACCAGGACAACACACGTTCGGACCGTATGTGCTTATAAATGTGGCAAACCTACCTCTCCCGAGTCGCGGGCGAACGGGAAGCAGTTGCGCACTGCTGCCAGTAGGCTCAAGCACCAAATGGCCGTGTAGGACATCTAATACCGCAATTCGGTCTCCATGTTCACTTAGTGTTGCAGTAACGTATCGCTCCCAGTAGAATGTATAGTCGGCACCAGCTTCATGCAATTTACATTGCTCTCCGAGCCGGGCCTCTCTGAGAGCCGCCATATAGATTTTTAGCACGCTAGTTCCATCGCGATCAGTGTAGTGCGTAACTCGGGATGCCCACGCGTATTCCAGTCAAGCTAAACGCGCACATTCCACTACCGGACATTGAGCGCCTGGTGAAGAGGCCTGCGATTAGGTTGGAGGGCAATTTTATAAGTGGCGACGACCTGGCGTGGAGGAAGTAGTAGGTTACGCGAAACCGAACTAGAGAGTATGTGTGAGGAAAGAAGCAAAGCAGGCGCCAGGCGTAGCATGCTTTTGCTTATCTACACGGCTGTATGCAGCAGGCGACAGCCGTTTAAGGTCACTGCGCGACGGCCGAGGCAGCTTGAATTTATTATTATTGATGTTCATAGTTGGGGTTTGGACTAGAATAACGCCATGGAGTCTACAGCTGATATGAATGCGACCCGGACCGCCAGTCATAGTCCTTGTTGAAGTAAACACTTGAAGGGCGACTATAAGTCAGTGACCCGATGCTCGCTGAATTGTGTGTCCTGGCTCTTAGTTATAAGCAGTTTATGACGAAACTCACTCCCAACGGTCGACACGAGGAGGCATACATAACATGAGACCACTGCACAACATCGGTAGTAGCGGGTCGACAATCTGTCAGCCTCTCGCCTCCATAAGTCTCAGCGCACCATAGGCACTCCCGCCTAAATCCTTCTTATAGTTTTGTGGAAACACACTAACGTAAACAAAAGTGTGTGTTCTTAGCAGCACTGCAAACGCCGAGGTTAGTAAACTGTCTTAATGATGCCATCTTACGATGTTATTGAAGTGTTTATTACATCGAAACGTGTGTATTCTGGATATGAATCGTGATCAGCCAAGGAAAACATGAACATTTTTGACTAATCGGAACCCATAAAATGCTTCCGATCTGCAGTGTGACCTATAGTTACAACTTAAGCATTCGGTGCATAGTTTTGGAAAACCTTTTAACACTATGAGATTCCAGAACAAGTGGTAGGCGATTTACTGCTAACCTAGCGTCCATTGATCATGCCGGGCCTCGTTACGCAACAAAAAACGCATGTATTTAGTTGTTTTACTTTAATATGCCTGGTGTTAGGACGCGATTCAACATACCATAGAGCAGCTATAGGCTTGATCCTCACTATGATTGACGGCATTATAATAGCAACGTGTCCTGTCGTCAGCATTGGTGCCACCATTTTTTCAGAAGCTATGTTGTCGGTGGAGGTTATATATCGTTTATCACTCACTAGGTTTATTTAGGTGTCGTCCACACTACGGCCTTTCACGCTGAAGTCCACCGGAAGAAGGAAGGGTGTCGAGGGTTTCTAACGATGCGGTTTATGCCCCGCCTCTTCGGATGCGCTACTGTCGACATTTTTAGGCAGCTAGCCTCAATCTTTGTGCCACCCCACTTGTAATGCTGTTTGTAGACTGATCCAATATGTATTGTAAGTGATAAAATGAAACAATAGAGGGTAGGGCAATGGTTAGTGAAGTGATCGGCAAAGAGGTTCCTCGAATGCTTGTAAAGTTTTTGAATGTGCTCAATTCACTGCAAGAAAACGGTAGGAGACAATCTCTTTACTTACTGTATTTTAACGGAAAAAATCGGTCTGGACGTGCCCTGGTTAGTTAGCCTTGCTATGGTGCATTGCTACTGAGTAGTATGAAGAAACGAGCAGTTACGCTGAACCCAGCGAATAATAGATCACTGCTTAGTGCACGATGTAACGAGCCTTGCAGAAAGGTAACATTGGATCGTTGATCCTGTACCGATTTGTCAATGCAACCTGAGTCGACAGTCCTAGGCGCAGTGTGAAACCAAGAGATACCGCGAATGATGTAGGCAAAGGAGTCCGACTGTCCTATATTAAAAAGCATGTCATGTATATGTCCTTTCTTTAATCCATAACTAGATCTCACCGTATCGCTATTTCCACCTTTGGTGCCGTGACCAGCCATAGGTGAAAGATGAAGGTCTCCTGGCCGGAACCATTTGAGGCCGGCGATATACTCAGATTCCTGGTGGACTTCGAAGAGATTGCGGAAGCAGTTGAGGTGAAGCAGGATCAGGCGAAGCTGGTTGTGCTTTGACATCTACTCAAGGGACGGGCGTAAGCAATCTTAAAACGCCGCAAAAAGAGGCGCAGTCAAGTTGGAGCTGCTCGCCGCGAATGCGACGCTGATCGCATTGTTCAACGGTCCGGCCGACCACCAGGATGCGATGCGGTGCATCTGGGCGGCCATGTTTGGGCTGTGAGCGAATCTGGTCCTGCTTGCGGTCCACCTCAGTAGCTTGTTCCATCGGGTGCTGCTAGATTTGGATGATGCGGCAAGACGTAAAACTGTTAGTGCCTGAACAGTCTAACCCCAGTGATGGCGGATGGAATGCAGATTGTGAACATCACCCAGAGAACGGACACAAGGAAACTTCCTCGAGTGGCAAGTGAATAGGTACAGGAGCTATCGGCGGAATTGCGAATCAAATGCCTAAAAGGTAGCGAGCGATTGAGCAGGTTAGAAGAGAATGCATAGATAACTAAAAAGCCGTAAATTTCTAAACATTTAGAATCTGTGCTCTTGAGGCGTCAGATCATAAGGTATAATAACCACATGCTCTTGCATGAGTAATAATGGAGTTAATTTTATATAAGGCTTGCGCACGGATCCTGCATCAGGATGACGGAAATGGCTTCTGTGGCAAGTAATAGTTCAGTAAGGGGTTGCTTCGGCTGCCTGCATATTGCGAACAAGCTTCAACGAGTTCCGTTACATAGTAGATTATGTAAGGCATCGGAGCACTTCAGATTACCCGTCCGAAGTCACGGCAATCTAAGCTATGTTACTTCTGTGGAAAACTGCGACACTGGAAGCGGCAATACTTATTAAGGCGCAGTGCACTCTTGATACCAAATAACAGTTACGAATATTATTGTTCACTTGTTAGAGAGTGCTTTGTTGGGGGCTCGAACAAAATTTTGATTGAAGCGATGGTAGAGGTGAATAGAGCAACAGAGAGGGGTGTAGGCGATACAGTAGCCGCACACTTCCTTAGCGGCCATCCAGCTGGCGTGAAAACCCAATCGTGTTCCATGGTGGTGAAGGCGGTCCGTGGTTACGGTATAGACATAAATGGTATGGCGGATCACGTGGCGCTTATCAGGAGTCATAAGTATAAACATCTCTTTGTCTTGTTGCCGGAGGCGAAAAAACATTCTGGGGGAAGACATTCATCAAGCCAGTGGGGCCAACGTAAACCTTAAACGAGGAAAGCTAAGGAAAAACTACGGGTCTATAACCCTCACTGGTAGGGACGGATCCACCCACGCGTGCACAGACGTCGCCGTCTTACGTACGAAAATAGCCCCGCAATCGCCTGTCTTCAACTGCAAACTTTTCTTCAGGATTGATAATGGCCCCCTATGAGCTTGAAGACTGACTCAAACAAATAATTCCACTTTCGCCGCAGCCGTATCGAGGAGCATTGAAGAAGGAAGTTATGCGGGTTAAGAAAGGTTACTTTACAACTTGATAGGGATACTGAAATAACAATAATGCTGATGGTAGCAAAACAGCTAGTACCTCAATTACAAATATAAGGACTTATCGGATGCTCCTCCGTAGTTTTGCAATCCGCTTAGATTCACAGCACCCGCAGTTACCATAGAATAACTCCATGGTAAATTCCAGGTGTAGGATGGAAAAGTAGCGCTAAATGTAAGTAGCTGAATGCGTCATCCAACCATTTATTGCATATTGTTAGTGTCCTGGCAGTGATGTCTGATACTGGGTTTAGAGGGTCGCCTGTACCGGGAGTCCAGAGAGCGATTCGAGAAGATAGATCGAGTTGCAGGGAAACTTTTGTTGGTACGGTAAAAGATTCCCTGTTATTTAACTACAAAGGAACTACACCGTGGACGCTCTAGCTAGGGGAACGGAGCAAGCACAGCACACAGGGCAGTTGCGAGTTGCCACCGAAACGGGCGCCAAGCAAAAATGGCGGTGAGCAAGCCAAGCATTCGAACTCAGCACTCAGTTCAACAAACCACACCGGTTGCCTACGTGTACAATGAAATACTTTTAGTTAAAAATTTATGCAGACAAACCGGGGAATATCCAGCCTGCTACATAGCCCTCTCCCAGAAGGGATTGTGTAAGCAAGCCTTCGATCTATGTGAGGACTCTCCGTCACGGTCCAGCCTTCTGCGAAACCAGGTTGTGAAACCTGATGCAGCTGCTGAGGGAGAACCATGCAATCGGACCCTAATGGGCTCCCAGCTGTGTCCTCCCTACGGTGTCGGAACGGTAAAAAACTGTTTGCGGGGTGACAGTTAGTAGTTCACGTAAACGGTTGAGCAGGAAGTTCGTTCCACTTCCAGTTGACATGCGCAGATCCAGTGAAAAGTGAAAGCGAGATGCAACCAACTGGCGGTGTATATGGAAAGCAAAATGAAAAAGCAACGTAAATGCATAGCAATACACAAAAGAGTGCAAAGCGAAAAAGGTGCAAAGCTGTTTTTGGGTTTACAAAAAGTTTTGCTCTTTTTTGATGATTTCAAAACGTTTTGATCTTTTTTGTGGATTAACGTAAACGTTTGGTAAGAGCAGAAAATGTCAAATGCACGTTTTATGTAAAATAGTGAGTGCTAACGAAGTCCGAAAACCGAACTGGAGGCTTGAGCTTCCTACCCCATTGATTTATGGTGGGCGATCGGAGTGCTGTCGGGTGAGGTTTTCGGTTCTGCTGGAGCGCAGTGACTGGTCTGAGGTTGTGGTGCGAGTTGTGGTGGCGCAGACTGTGAAGATGCTTGCTGCACCAAAGAGTCAGTCTTGTCGAGGAATGATGGCTTGAGTCAAATAGTGGGGGTCGTCGCAGTGGTGTTGCGTCGTGGCTTGTCGACGTCGGGATCAGCTTGTTGGGCATCAGCCATTGCGGCTAAATCAAGGTTGGTGCCAGGTGATAACCTGATCTGCCGAATGCGTGAAAGCGCATCAGCGACGTGATTGAGAGCACCTGAGATATGTCGTACGTCTGCCGTAAACTGAGAAACGTAGTCTAGGTGTCTAGTTTCCCGCGGCGGATATTTGTCCGTTGCGCCATTAATTGCGTAGATCAATGGCTTGTGGTCAGTGAAATGTCGACCTTCGAGATAGTGACGAAAATGTCTGATACCTAGGTAGATAGCTAACAGTTCCCTACCGAAGGTGCTGTAACGCAATTCGGCAGGTTGTAAACATTTCGAGAAGAAACCTGGAGATATCCATTGCTGGTCGCTAAGTTATTGAAGAACTGCACCGACGGCTGTGTTGGATGCGTCAGTCGTCAGCGAGAGTAGTGCAGACTTGTCTGGATGGACGAAAAGCGCTAGGTTAAAAAGAGAGTATTTGAGCTTCTCGAAAGACAGTCTAGCGTCGTCTGTAAAATGAAAAGACCGTTGTCTACCGCGCAGCAAGTCAGTCATTGGTTGAACAATGCTCGCGCAGTTAGGAATAAAGCGTCTATAACAGTTGACCAGGCCAACGAATCGGCATAACTGTTTGAAGGAACTGGGAGCAGGATAGTCCTTCAGTGCCTGGATTTTGTCTGGCAGAGCTTTAATACCAGAGGCGGATATGCGGTGGCCAAGAAATTCGATGGAACTTTGACCAAGCTCGCATTTATCAGGGTTGATGGTAACCCCATGCTTCGTCAAGTGTTGAAAGAAAGCATCGAGGTGACGAAGATGCTCCTCGTCAGAAGATCTGGCGATGAGTTTGTCATCTAAATGAGGGTAAACGCCTTCGAGTCCTCGCGTTACCTCATAAATGAAACGCTGAAACGTTTGGGCAGCGATGCTGAGGCCGAAAGGCATTCTGAAGTACTCGGATAGGCCGAATGATGTGATGACCGCTGTTTTAGTAATGTCGTCTGGCGCCACAGGTATCTGATGGTAGGCGCGAACTAAGTCGAGTTTGCTAAAGATAGACTTACCAGCTAGAGCTGAGGTCAAGTCGTGCATGTGCGGAATCGGGTATTTATCCGGGACGTTAACTTTGTTAAGTGCCCTGTAGTCACCACAGGAGCGCCAGTCACCGGATTTCTTCGGTACCATGTGTACTGGTGATGCCCATGGACTTTTGGACGGGCGGATTATTCCCAGTTCGAGCATTTGCTCGAATTCCGCTTTAGCAGCTTTGAGCTTGTCCAGGGCTAGTCGGCGTGCGCGAGCCGAAACAGGTGGGCCCTTAATGCAAATTTAATGCATGACGTTCGACTTCACAGGAGGCAAGTCGTTCAGGAGGCGAACTAGGTTAGGATGCTCGTTGAAGTTCTATAAAAGGTGGTGAAGCTTGAGGTAGGACACGAATGGGAGTGATAGCAGCCACCTTGAGGCTAGTCCCCATAACACTGAGCTGTGTCCTAGAGTCGATAAGCTTCTTTCTTTTAGCGTCGACAATTAGGTCGAAGCGTTGAAGAAAGTCTATGCCTATGATGGCGAAATGCACGGCAGCGATTATGCAACGCAGGAAAAAGGTTCGCCTTTGAGCCTTAGCAGCTTTTCGCCGAAAGTTGCGATTGGTGTGTTATTGGCGGCACGCAACTTGGTCGGCGATGGTGAGACGACCTCGTCTATTCTACGGGGTATAACGCTAACTTCGGCTCCAGTGTCGACTAGAAACTAGGTGCCAGAAGTTAAATCCCTAACGCAGATGAGGCGACTTTGGTGTTGGCCGGTCGCGTCCGTCGCCGTTACGGATAGGCCGAGAAGTTTCCCTGCTTCTCGGCGAAGTTGCAAGGTTTGACACATTTACGAGCTGCGGTACCAAAGCGCTAATGGTACCAACAGCTAGCCTACCTATTGCTCGACTTAGAAGGTTTGCTGGGCGATTTTGAGCGGATATGACGACCGTTCATAGTAAGCTGTTGAACCTGGCGACTAAGTGTCGCAACTTGTGTTTGCAGGGCTTCTGTAGTTGACTGTAAGCCAGTGATAGAAGTGCCCTGGGACGCGCCGGCTTTGGCCTTGCTGGCGTCGGCTTGTGGCTGTGATCGCTCGATAACTCGATCCGCTAAATCTGCCAGTCGAGCGAGCGAAATGGAGCTCACTGCAGCGAGAATCGCTTGCGTGTTTTCTGGTAGCCGTTGTAGCCATAGTTCGCGATGTAAAGTCTCGTCCATGGTTGAGGAACCAAGGCGTTGTTGCATCTCCCGTAGCATGGTTGAAGGCAGTTCGTCGCTTAGCTGCAGCTCTCTGAAAAGCTGCTGCAAGCGGTTTCTCAGAGGCAAAACACACTTAATCGTGGCTTCCTTGAGAGCCTCATAGCGGCTATCGGTCTGAGCAATGATAACGTCACGAACCTGCACTGATATCTCCTTGGGGTGATAGGACAGGAGTTTGCAATACTTTGCGTAGTCGGAAGTGATTCTGTGGTTGTAAAACTCAGCCTCAAGCAGAGCGAACCACAAAAGAGGATCCATGTCCCAAAAAGGTGGAATTGAGAGGGATACGACGCTTAACAGAGGCTCTACTTTAGGGTCTACAGAATCCATGGCTAACAAAGTGATGCAAAAAACAGGCTACCGTACGTAAAAATAAACCGCAAAATATGAGAAATAAATGGAACGAGCTCGCCGGAGAAGAGTTTGAAGTATCCGGCGCTGAGATTGTTCCGGATTCGGGGTCACCAACTTAGAGGGTCACTTGTACCGGGAGTCCAGGGAGCGATTCGAGAAGATAAATCGAGTTGCAGGGAAACTTTTGTTGGTACGGTAAAAGATTCCCTGTTATTTAACTACAAAGGAACTACAACGTGGACGCTCTAGCTAGGGGAACGGAGCAAGCACAGCACACAGGACAGTTGCGAGTTGCCACCGAAACGAGCGCCAAGCAAAAATGGCGGTGAGCAAGCCAAGCATTCGAACTCAGCACTCAGTTCAACAAACCACACCGGTTGCCTACGTGTACAATGAAATACTTTTAGTTAAAAATTTACGCAGACAAACCGGGGAATCTCCAGACTGCTACATGGGGGAGCCTTGACGCCATGCCAGGCACGGATGGAAAAGAAATTTCTATGTCACTCCAGGTGGCCATACGGTACAAGAAGTTTCAATGGGTGGCATCAGGATTGTATTAAAGAAATAAATAAACGATTTATTCTCGATGGCGCTAGACACGTCTTTAAAGGCCTAGGCTTAGTAAAATAAGCGCGTAACACAGTAAAGGTACAGAAAGAGTAGGAATAAACCACTACGTACTAGGTATATATGTGGATGAATGTGCAGTATGGAAGTGTGTGTATATGTTAGTAATAATGTTGCGTGAAATTTTTAATATTAATGTGAATTTGTAAGTTTGTTCGGTGAATGCAGCAATACAGGAAGCAATCAGCTACAAGCTTTGAAGTGGTTGACGTTCGCGAAACGTGTAAGAACAGCCGGTATGATAAGGTGGTGACCTTAGTTAGTGGCGAGTCATATCCGCCACGTCACAGTGTTGTTACGCCGAAATCTATGGCTTTTTGTAGGCAGAACGCTTGCCAGGCGAAAACCCACCACGTTTTAGAACCCTACCGCCGAACTATTAGTTGCAGCGGCATTAACACAAGCCACCCAGCTAGCACCGATTGGAGGTGGTTCAGCCAGCCAGCTGAGTCACAATAAAGGGCGGCACACATGATGTGGGGCTAGTAGAACCAAGTATGCCATAATCAGGTCGCTTCGTATTCTGCGATAGTTTCCAATAAATACCCCCACTCGTTTCAGCTCCTCCTGGTATTAAAATTGCGCGTTCCAAGTACGTTCTTAGATCCCTGACATGTTGGCTGCTTCAGTGCATTAAGGTCGTGTTTCAGCGATGGATGCCGGGCTTGCATTGCGTAGCCGATATAGCGGCGAACATACGCACTAAGTATTTTTCGAAATATGGTGCCGTTTATTGGTCCAAAAACCGGTCACAACAGCCCGGCATGTTGGATTCCAGTCTTTGGGGCCCTTTCTGTTTGCCTGAAGGAACTCAAGTTATCCAGAACCCGGAAGCTTAATTCACCTTTGACAGTTGATTGTTGCCGTATATTCCTTTCGAGCAGGAATGAGTAGCTGCTCCGATGTTGGATGGAAAGTACCTTGCGTTCACTGACGTGAAAATGCAGTAAGTTTTGGTTTGACTATGGATGCACCGTAGCTAGGTCACACTGACGTGGCTGCTGGTCGATGTTCACCTGGATCCTTCGCCAAAACTTTATACCGTCGGCAAACATTAGGAAGTTTGAAGCGCTACCCTGTTCAAGGTCATTAGTAAACAGCAAACACAAACCTGTATCTAGCACTGCGCCTTGCGGCACACCACACTCGACTTCTATAGGGTCTGATAAAGAGCTCTTTACTCTGACCTTTAATCGTCATTGAAGTAGAAGTTCGCGATCCAGCTTAAAAGGGGATCGCTGAGCCCGTAATGCTGTAGCTTGGATAGTAGCATCCGATGGTTTAAACGAGGGAAAGCTTGCGAAAATTCAGCCAGGTCACAGTATTGCGTTTTCCAGCGTCAGCTGACTCGGTCTAACTACTGCGTGCAAATGGTAAATCAATTATGCATGACGTTCTGCTCGGTCTCGACGGTGTTACACATTTTCAGCTGGCACACCAGCGCATTGACAACTACGGATTGCATGACCTTGGAGAGCATAGGAAAATGGGATACTGGGAGGTAGTTAGAGGGAGCAGTTCTGTTGCCACTTTTGGGAATCGAAGTTATTATTCCAACCTTCCACTTGGCAGGAATTTGATTCCGGTCTAAGCAGCGGTGCAAAAGATGAGCTGAACTGCTTGCCAGTTGACTTTCTGCTTCCAGTAATTCTGGACGAATGGTATCGGCACCAGGCGAGCTTTGTTGGCGTAGAGACATCAGCTATTGCAATACAGCGGCCGTGGTAAAACTGATGTGGGTTAGTCCTGGTAGAGAGACGACGAAGGTTGGAAGATTGCTTCGTGACAAGACTCTTTGAAACGTGGTGGCATATTAGATCTGCAGCGCGGTTGCTGCTTTAAAGAGGTTCATGTTTGGACATCGGCCATCCTGAGTGGAGGAAATCCTTGCCTTACCTTTCGTAGGCTATTCACGTGCCTGTACAGCAGCTTGTCGTTAGCACTGAAAGTTTTGCGATGTTCTGCGTCCAAACAACTTTGTCTTCTCTTAGCAATTGAATGCAGTGCTCATGATGGTCTACGTAGTTGTCCCAGATTGCTAATGCTGAAGCCTCTCGGTACACTCTCCGTGCTGCATTGCTCACTGTCGTCCATTTTTGAGTTCTGATGCTGACGACAGAAACTGATTTATAATTATTGCGAACTATTATCTTTGAAGCCTCTACAAACAGCTGACTGAATTTGTTGACGAACCTAAGCCAGGCGGCTGCCGGGGGTCCTTCGACAATGAACAAGCAAGCTGTAGCGCTGATGAGCGGAACTAAGCGCTTTTAGCTTGTGTTCGTTTGCGCAGTCTCATCGTTCTCATTCCGATAATAAGCATAGCAGACGAAGTTAAAACTGTTGACTGCGTGATCCCTTCGACCCGGCGGGCAGCCTGAAAACAACACCTCAATCCTATGCTTTCCGTTGGTAAGCACACGGTCCAGCACAGATGGCCTGTTACTCGTCCTGAACTGAGTGGGTCAAGGGATATGATTGTATAGGGGAACACAGGTTAGAAGATCTTGTAGCTCGGCTTTGAATCGTTCTCCGATCGCGGCAGGTGTTTTGAAACAATGTACCTTGAAAGCATTCATGATAGGTAGGTGAGTGTACTTTACTGTAAACTGTCTCTTAACGCAGCCGCTGGGTGACAGTCGGTGTTGGGGGTATATATAGGGGCGGTACACAAAGGCAATAAGGCAACCGTGCCTTATTTTAACTGCAAGCGGCACCAAAGTGAGTCGAGCAACTGCGAGTATGCATCCGCCATCGCTTTACAAGGTAAGTCACTTAGGTTATACAGAATTACCCTTCCGCGTTTTGTGAGCCTATCGTTTCGGATCGTCGACATGCCCAGTGCCGAAGCTTTAACGTCTGTTATTCCCGTGTGCAACCATGTCACAATGATACCTATGACACCAAATGACCCTGAAGCTTGGCAATCTTTCATTTTGACCAGGTTATTATAAAGATCCTGCGCCTTCGCATACAAGCCGGCCAGTTTGTCCGTCTCTAGGGGACCACGAAAGGGTGAAGGGTTTAAGTGTGGGGAGTGCCGTCCGATGGGAGGTCGGCAGTTACTCGTCCTTTCTATTGGGACAATGATACTTCATCAAAAACTTGAGCTGGCCAAGGTGCGTCCCATTCTTTGTTTAGACTTGCGCCAAGGCCTATTATAGCAGCAGTGGTTACGCTTCTGTACATTCGTTGGTAAGCTTTCTACCTCATGAGCTTTAATCTTTCAGCTGTGCCAAGCTTCTGCGACCTTTGACCAAAGTTCAGAAGGAAGACTTTTTGATTTCTCCGTAATCGCTCCAAGACATCCGTTTCTTGTTGTTCTGACTGAACCACAGGTTTTAGAGTACCGGTGGTGTCTCTTCTATAATTTGTGAGGGTGGTATCCTGGTGAGTGAAACTGCCACAATATTAGAAAAGACGGTGTTTAACGAATGAACCGCCACTGTACTACCTCGTGCTTTCCGGTCCTTTAAACATCGTTAGAAAAATGCACCGGCACGCCATTTATGAAGATGGCTTTCAGACGGTTTTGCTTGCTTTGTTCCTTTTCTGTGCTTCTTTTTAATTGTTGCGAGCTCCAAGAAACATCAAGATAGATGTGTATTCCACAGAAGCCTGTTTTAGCGCGCTTGCAGCTCATATTACATTTTCTACTTCGGTGGAGGATTCTAGTGTCACTCGACTAAGTCTAGATTCTCCATCGCGTGGCGAGTTCGGGTGATGCGTATTAAGTAATAAGTTTGTGGGCTTGGCTTTGACACTCATCAACGCGCACCATGAGCTCAACTGGTCTTGGTCGCCCGATAAATTATCCCGCATTGTGCGGGTAGTAGATGCAGGGACATTTGAGCATACAACGGTCCGGACACTATTGTTGAATCTCTTTTGCTTTACTGTACGAGTTAGGGTACTCGCTTGTCCTGACCTGCATGGACCAAGAAGAATACCAAACCAACAGGTTTCCCTAGCGCTATATCATACTGCGTGCGGGAATGGATTGTGTAGCGCACTAGTGTTCAATGTTACAGACGATATATCAGTTGACGCATTTAGGCTTGTAGTCATTGTGGTTAATAGCATTGCAGAGAATGCACCGCAGGTTCAATGACTGACCAAGCGCTTAACCAAATTTGCGGCTTCCATCAAAAGGACTGTAAAGGATGGGGCGGCGTTACGTAATCTCATAGCTAACCGTGAACAACTTGACAGTGCAACAATGCTGAGCCAGTTTACTTTGGGCCGCTGGAAAAAGCAGAAGTTAAGCTGCGACCAATCCTAACAACAAAACAGGCTTTATTCAACGATAGCACAGCAACTCCATCGAAAAGCGGCGAGCGGCATATAACTATTTAGGCAGCAACATCTAAACCTACGAAGGCTCCCAGTGCTAAATAGGCTTACGGAGGTAGCACCCTTAAACACGCAACTAAGATGGTTATGTCGCCTACATATGCCCTTAGTATATCAAGATCCATAGGCATGCTCTCGCCGCAAACTGGTTGGGACAATTAGAGTTCAGCGCATTTGCGTTTAATGTGCCGGATGGCGTATCCACCGGCAAGTTTAAGAGCACAATCATTTAAGTTAACAACATTGCGGAAAACTTGGTATAAGTTGAGAGGATGGCTAAAAGGATCAGCAAACACCCACCCTCAATCAAACTAAGAACAGATGACAATAGAATGTTGCGCACTATAACGTTGAACTGTGAACAACTCAGCAGGCCTACCAAGTTAAGGCAATTATATTTCAGCCCACCAAGCCGGACGCTACCGAATCATAACCCAACTGCTAGTTAACCGGCACCGAGTACCGCCACCGCAAAAAACATTTACGGCGAGACTGCATTTGGCAATCTACACAGCTCGACTCGTCTTCATGCACATCCAGGTTGCTGCGCACCTGCTATATGCTTCAGGATTTTGCCACCGATCTGGGTACATAGGCCAAATATTTCAATTCTTCCTACCCCGCAACCTTCGCACTTATTAGACAAGGTGGGGATGAGCGGCGACAGGTTCATCCCGACACCAAACACCGCGTCGTCATGCTACCCTTTGCAATGCCTTTTCACTCACTTCTTACAACTATTGTAGATAGCAAGGAGATAGCAACAGCTTTATTTGGTCATTCGTAATGCTAGTAGGCCGGAAGTGTATTTTCTCACTGCTACCTATAAATACTACGCCCCTAAAATAATACGTTGCATACCTTGCGTTTGCCGTTTGTCTTCGCCGACCTAGATGAGCCAGGACAGGCTCATCCCGAAGTCCAATAATTTATTACTGAGTAACACGCTGCTAAGTATGCTCGCCCAGTTCCTGCATCTTCTACAGGTGACTCAGTAACAACCAGTGACCTCTTCGCACCATTTGTAAAACTAGGAGACCCCGACAGTTCCTAGCCACTCATGCTTATCAATGCCAGGTCACTTAGTAATAAGTTGCACGTACTAGGTTCATTGGCCGTCCTTACCGCAGCGGACACAATTTTTGTCACTGAAACGAGATTCACGCTATGCAATGTCGTTGATTCCCATACTCGTCCTGTATATCAGCTGTATATGCAACCACGAATACACAAACGTGATGGAAGCAGTGCCGTCCACCTAAAAATAAATTATCCATCAAAAACGGAAATACTTACCACTACCAACACCATGGTATTTGTACGGATAACAACAAAATCATGGGATCCAGAGTATTATTAGGACGCGTTTATTGAGCCCTGGCGCATCACAAGTAGGGGATAATGCGCTCCTGGCAACTTTCGATCACACATCAAGCTATCCTTGTGAATACAAACCTATAGCAGGAGGTTTCACCTTTCCTGAGCTGGAATGGTTCCCACACACCGCTCCGACGAAGTATGCAAGTTTACTAGCTTGCATCAATCTTGGCGGTTGGGTGCAACATTTTTCTGTCCCTACCAGGCGGAACCATATACTGGACTTGCTATTTACTATAGGCATCCCAAAACTGCGAGTATTTTTATGCCAGGAGTTCCATGGGAGCGATCATAGTAAAGTGCACTGCTCGCTGAACATAAAACGTTCCTTCAGTAATCCTGCTCGAGCAGATGTAATCCAGCTTCACCTGCAGGTGAATCCCATAAATTGGGCTACCTGTGCCCTATTATTAGGTTGAGAAATTGGAATACTTTCTTGTTAGCCGACGCCCTAGAGCAATCTGTTGAAATCTCTTATAGGGAGCTTATTTACGTCTGGCCTGTATGGCTCCTTTTCTTATTTAACAAGAAGCCCAGCAAGTAACGCCAGCCAAACCAATTTGCTCACTAGAATGCCTCAGTTACGACGCTTCTATTGGTTTCCGTTCAACCCTGCTTATGCCATAATGGCAAATGAAATCGTTATTGCAGTGTCAACCAGATCTGCGCAAGGACTCACTGATCAAGAACGGGCAGGCATGAATAGTGTTAACAGGGCCAAACACCTCAGCCAGCTGCTGCGTCCTGGCAACTCTTACCAATTGCCAAAGATAACCTTCATACCAGCGGGCCTTAATGAAACTTCCAATGATCCGCCTGTTATTTGTGAGGCAGTTAACTACTATGTTAGTGCGTCTCTAGTTTTAGAAACCGGGCCGGTCAGGGCTGAGCTACAAGTGACCGCTAGTTATTCACTTGGCACGGTCCATTTCGACACCAAAGGTCTCAACTTTTCTGAGCAATTGCACTTTTGATTCGCGATGGCTCTACAAGTAAACTACCACAGAAGCCGCCACCTAAACCTTGTCAAAACACTTCTAGAACGTTATCGGAGTCACGTTCGCCCGATCTTGGAGCACTGTGCTTCTATACGTAACAGCTTACATAAGTCTGACTGCATATTGCTCGAAAAAGCCCAAAGGCGGTTTACTAAAATGCTCGCCACAAAAGACCAGGCGTTTAGTTACAGACAGCGGTGTGGTCAGCTCAGACTCTAATCTCTGTGGCTGCGACGTGTAGTCCTTAACTTATACTTCCTGCACAAGCTAATACATAAGTTTGTTTATGGTGACTTACGCAACCTTAATCTGTGAGATGGAACAGAACCTAACCTCAGCAACAGGAGTAGTACTACTGTGCGTTGAGAGGGAAAGAAGAAACTACGCTCACCATTCTTCTTAGTTGCATGTATAAATATTTGGAATAAACTACCAACAAGGATGCGAGGAATCCAGAACCGGCAGGCTTTCTAGATGGAGGTGAAAATTTATGTGCCTAGATAATGCAAACCGGCTAATTAATGTCTGTGAATTGGACGATCACCGTTTTGAGATCCCAGCCGGCTAGAACATGAACTACCCAGGTGAATCCACATGCACTATACAGATGAAACACCAAACACACTGGTGCGATACAGTTGTGTTATAGGGTGGATCGTGCGTTATATATCCGGTACGAGACTAGACGGCCAAGCAAAAGCAATGGGTAGAACACACAAAAGTAAGCTAGAGAAAAAGTTTATTGGACCGCAGGAGCGTTATCTAACGCTAAAAATAGGCACCCCTAGTGAGCTAGCTAGGGAGAATGTCGTTGCAATCGGGTGCCTTGACGGAGCGTCGTTTGCAGTCGAGTCGCGCGCCAAAGGCGGAGATCGTGTGGGTATTTCCAACAAAAGTGAACAACGTTCCAACAGGCAAAGCACCTAGTTCTCTAATACCTTAGAAAGCTATAATCTGAATATATATGTTAGAATAGTTTACACAGTCATACGGGGAAAGCTCCAGGTCACTACAAGCCCTCTCCTAGAAGGGAAACCGTGGATGACATTTCGACCTAAGTGAAGACAGTCCGTCGCGGGCTAGCCCTCTGCTAGACCTGGTAGTGAAAAGTGATGCAGATGCTGGGGGAGAACCAGGCGATCGGACCCTAGCGGGCTCACACCAGTGCCCTCTCTAACGGTGCCAAAAACAAAAAATGAGTGAAGTTCGTAAGCGTCAACTGTTCTCAAGTTCGTGGGGGTCGAATGTTTGCTTCAGGCTAGTCATCTCCTCTGGTTTACACATAAAAGATAAAAGGAAACAAAAGCAGTGACGGTGGAGGCGAAGGCAAAATTAAGTGTTACACTTACCGGATGAAGCAGTCGTCAAGCAAATGGCAACTCTTTTATGTTTTCAAAAGGATTTTCTTCTTTATAGGTTTTCAAAACATTTTACTTTTTTTGAGCTTTCAAAGAAGGTTTTTGTCTTCTGTTGGCGTTTTTGAAAGCATTTATCCGACTTTTTGGGTTTTCGTACGTTGCTGGCCAAAAGGAAAAAGGGAAGCAATAAAAAAGTAAAAGCGACACTAACACATTAATCGCGCTGGCCAGTGAACGCGTCTACTCGACCGGGTCGACTGTGCGAATAAGAGGAAGGCATTGTATTAGACGTCCTATCGGAGCGAAAGATTGGAGCAACTGTTGAAGACGTGGCAGTTGGTTTGATGGGAAGCGGCGGAGCTGAAGTGGCAGGCTTGGATATAGGGTGAGGCTTAAGGTCAGGGATGTTGGAAGCAGGCAGGTCTTCCATCATAGGCTGAGTTGATTCGTCAGAAGGCGAGCAAGGGTCTTCATCGAGCTCCGGTTCCACATGGGCAGGCTTGCGACGGTCGATCGTAACGGCTTCTTGTTTATCGTGACTGCTGATGATAAGGAGGCGGTCCGTACACTGCATAACCTTGAAAGGACCTTCGTAAGGTCGCTCCAGTGGTCTGCAAAGGCCACCGAGGCAGAGAAAAACGAAAGGACAACGCTGTAGATCTTGTGGAACAAAAGTTTTACGTCGTTGTTCTCTAACGTCGCGAAGCTTGTAGTGACGCATGCTCGTGGCCAACTGACTTGCCTAATTCGCGTCGTAACAGGGAATTCTTGGACTATCGGAAAAGAAATCGCCAGGTAAACGCAATGGTTGTCCAAATATTAACCCGGGCTAGACGTACGTAGAGCAGTCTTTAGGGCTGATCGGATCCCAAAGAGGATGATAGGCAGCACCTCAGTCCAATTCAGCGCATTGGCGGCGCTAAGTGAGGCGTTCAGCTGTCGGTGGAAACGTTCCACCATGCAGTTCGCTTGCGGATGATAGGCGGTCGTGCAAATGCGTCGACCTCCGATAAGTTTAAGGAGATCGTTAAAGGTCGAGGCTTTGAATTGCGGACCGCGGTCTGTCGTCACTGTATCTGGACAGCCATGTGAAGCTACCCGGCGTTCGACGGAAACGCGCGTTACGGTTTCCGCTGCTACGTCAGGGTTGGGAACGGCTTCGGGCCAACGGGTGCAACCATCGAGCATGGTCAAAACGTAGACCATTCCTTTGGACGGGGTCAGAAGTCCCACTATGTCGAGATGGACATGAGCAAATCGCGCTGAAATGGATGGAAAGCAACCAAGCGGAGCGGACAGGTGCCGCTGAATCGGCTTGCTGGCAGGTGAGACAGCTGCGTGCCCAGCGCGTAAGATCGCGTTGCATCCCCGGACAAACGGATCTCTCAGAGGCAAGCTTAGCAGTAGCTTTAATGACTGGGTGGGCCATATTGTGGCGAGGGTCGAAAACGATAAGGCGAAAAGTTTCTGGAACGACGGGTCGAGGTCGTCCAGTAAATGTGCCTCATAAATTTGTACCATGGGATGACGGCAAAGGGTGCGGGGATATCTTCAAAGAAGAATCACGGAGTTCCGACAAAGTTTGGTCGCTTGATTGCGCAGCGGCCAAAGCAGACAAATCGACTACCTGCCCGGCGGGTCCAATTGCAAATACTCTTGAGACAGCATCAGCGACGAAGTTTAGTTGACCAGAAATGTCTCGGATATCAATCGAGAAGTGGGCAATAAAATCCAGCCGACGGATCTCATGTGGTGAGAGTCGACCTGCTTGTTTTCGAAATGCGTAGATAAGCGGCTTGTGATCGGCAAAGATGAGGAAAGTGTTACCTTCAGGGTGGTGTCGGTGATGTCGAATGGTAGAGTAAACGGCCAGAAGTTAGCGAATGAACGTGCTTTACTTGACTTCGGCAAGTTGTAGGCGTCTAGTGTAGAAAGCAAGAGGTTTCTAGCCTCCATTTGGATGTTGCTGTAGGACGGAGCCAATAGCGGTGTCCGATGCGGCAACAGCAAAACTTAGCGGAGCGGTCGGATGGAAATGCTGAAGCAAAACGGCTTTGGCTAAGGCTTCTTTGCTGTCCTTGGACGCTTCGACAGTAGCAGCAGTCAGCTCCACCTGACGGTTTCCACGTCCACAAAGTAGGTCGGTTAATGGACTTAACAAATTGGCACAGTGTGGGAGAAAACGTCGATAATAATTGAGCATGCCGCTAAAACGGCGAATAGTGGCTAACGTAGTCGGGACCGGAACGCCTCTGATGGCGCGGACGCTATCGTCTAAAGGCCATACACCATACTGATCAATATGGTGGCCAAGACGTTCGACGGAAAGCTGCTGAAATACGCATTTGTCAGGGTTGACAGTGACGCTGTTATCGGCCAGCCTATCGAAAAGAATGTTGAGATGTTCTGCGTGTTGTTCTTTAGAAGCGCTGGCAACTAGGATATCGTCGATGTATGGATAGAAGAAATCTAGATCTCTAGTGACTAAATTGATGAATCGTTGAAAAGTCTAGGCTGCTTTGCGAAGGCCGAATGGCATACGCTAAAATTCGAAGAGCCCACACGCCTTGATTATGGCCGTCTTCGGTATGTCTTCCTCAGGGACTGGATTCTTCTGCTACGCGCGAACCAGATCGAGTTTCGAGAACACACGGGTACAGCGCAGGTTTGCAGTGATGTCTTGAATGTGAGGAATAGGATAATGGTCGGGAACAGTAACGTTATTTGGTGCGCGGTAAGCACCGCATGAACGCCAGTCTCCCGACTTCTTGGGCACCATGTGAAGCGGCGACGCCCACAGGCTTTTAGACGGGCAAACGATGCCTAGTTCAAGCATGTGCTCGAATTCTGCGAGAGCAATGTTTAGCTTGTCATGAGTCATTCGCCTGGTTTTGGCGAAAACAGTCGGACCTATGGTAACAATGTGATGTTTTGCAGCATCAGTGACGGATGAAAACGATGCCATTGCACGAAAGACTTGCGGGAACTTGGTATTAAGCATCTGACTGATAGGTTAGATTGACTGGTTGGCGTATACATGACTGAATGACTTAATGTCGGTCAACATGCCTATAACTGCCAGCTTCGTTTTACCATCGACCAGACTCCGTTGCTTCTCATTAACAAGCAAATCGAAGTGCTGCAGGAAGTCAAAGCCAAGAATTGGCGTCTGGACATCTGCGACGAGAAAGATCCATTTAGAAGCAAGTCGTAGCTTTAAATTAAGCTTGCGCGAGCGTTGACCATACACGAGAATGGCGGTTCCATTTGCTGCGCGCAATGAACCGGTCGCCTCTTTGATAACATCATTAGAATCTTGTGGGATAACGCTGACTTTAGCGTCCGTGTCCACGAGATAGCGTACTCCCGTACTGCGATCAGTGACAAAAGAAAGGCGACTGGGGCGACCAGCGACGTCCGTTGCCTCTACGTGCTGGCCGGCCAGTTTTTATGCCTGTGGCGCTTGAAGGAACAAGGCGGGCGACACTATCTGGCCTGATGACCAAATCGCTCGTGGTACCAACAATAGCTTGACCTAAGGGGAGATTTCGTACGTGGTATAGGGGGGAGTACGACTACTGGAACGATTTCGGCGGTTGGATCCGGACTGTTAGATTCTTTAGTCGGTTGATAATTGCCGCTACTTGCGCTCTTAGTTCTACTACCTCCGTACCGGAAATAGACTGAATCAGATATACTTAGGTTTTGGATTCCTAAATACGGTCGGCAATGTCGACGAGCTGAGACAGAGGCGCATCATTTGCATACAAGGAGTTACGCATGTCACGTGGCAGGCGACGCAGCCACAGCTGTTAAAGGAACTAGTCATTGACAGTGAGAGGCTTAGCCATCGCCTGCATTTTGTGCAGCAACGGAGATGGCTTTCGATCACCTAGCTCGATTTCGTTAAGAAGCTGCGTAACGCGAGCATGGTCTGATATGCCAAATCGTTTTATGACTACGGCCTTAAGCTCGTCGTAACTCTTCTGATATTTGGGAAGCTCCAAGTCGTCGTCAAGGCCAGTGCCGACTAGCGGAGGAAGTGCTGCGACAATGCAGTGAAATTTGACACTGTCTGACTTAATGCCATGTAACGAAAAAATGGATTTTAGCTAATTAAACCAGGCCTTGGGGTTAGTCTGTCGGAGAGGCGGGATAGGGAAACGAAACCCACTAACTTGCTCGTTAGAAGCTGGGTGAATGACCTCCATCGTGAAACATTACGGAGCATGTGAAAGTGAACGCAAGTAGTAAAAAGTAAACGTAGAAGGGTAGACAGAATAAGTTACCGATCTGAAAATCAATATTAGTAGCAAACTCACCAAAACATTTTCGGGGTCACCAATTACAGCGCGATGATCGTGCGCTATATATCCGGTATGAGACTAGACGGCCAACCAAAAGCAATGGGTAGAACACATAAAAGTAAGCTAGGGAAAAAGCTTATTAAACGGTAGGAACGCTGTCTAACATTAAAAATAGGCACCCGAAGAGAGCTAGCTAGGGAGAATGTCGTTGGAGTCGAATGCGTTGACGGAGCGTCGTTGTAATATGTTCCGTGGCGCAGGTTCGTGGTACCGATAATGACTGCGGACTGTAAGCGAATATTAAGCGAAACTCAACAACCGAACTGTAAACGCATTTGCGACGGCGATGCTCCGATGAGGCAAATACCAGAACGAACGAACGGAGCGGAAACACGTGTATTCGGCGACACGGCAGGGGCAAGGGTTTTTCGGTACAGGCGTACAGAAAACAAGTAGCTTTGATAAAGATAGACGCGGTGACAGTTTTACCGTTTGCTTCGTCACGAATACGATACACATCAAGATAAGAAAGGGAATAAAACGTGCACTAGAAATAACGTATGGTGTAAACGAATCAGTGTGCTTTCATTTGCATTGCACCGTCCCCTTCTCTCATAGGCACTGTCCTTAGTGCCCCAAGAACTGATGCGGGCGTTGCCAACATATGTGCTTCCATAGCACATGTGATCAGAAATCTGTATGGTGAGCCAGGACCGGGCAGAATGGGTAGGGGAGCGCGCTTGCAACATCCGGTGCGAAAATGCAATGAACGGATCAGCCGCTTAGAAAAACAGTTAAAGAGTGCGGTATAGACGGACACAACTCGTAGTAGCAAATGCATCTCAACAAAATCTGTAAGAAGCGTGGTAAATAATGCTAAGCAATGAGGCAGGGATTGGAGAAATGTTATCGAATCACTGTGCGGTTGTCGGCGAGAAATATCTACTTCAATGGACGGTACTGAAGGTGAAAATGGCTAAGCCGTCGACTCCACCGTGTAGGCACATGTGTTGTCGATGTCAGGATACGAAGGAGATAAGTAAGCGAGTTCCAAAAAAATAACTGCTTCGTCGTACTGCGAAGTTATTTGTGTCTGTACGACGCAGGCTGTGGCGAAAGATACCACCGGAGTTGACAGTTCGGTACAATCGGTAACTGCAGTACAAATCGCTTCCTCCCTTGAAAATTGGGAGGACGAGGTAGCCGTTTCCCAAACAACCAAATCTTCGATCTCAGAAACGAAATGCGGCAGTATCGCGATGGTGTCCTGCGATGCATCGATAGGAACAAGGTCATGTGGCATTGGCAGAGCAACATCCATTTCCGAAAGAGCAATGTGTTCAGTACCGATCATAAGCTTCGTATGCGACTCCGCTTGTGAGATAACAGAATTCCACTCACCGATCGCGGTCGCATATTTCGCGAGGGACAGGAAACTGGCCTGGTTTCTCCGTAGGAACAACCTGCAAAGTGCGGTAATGATACGCTCAAGTGGCGCATCGACTGGAACTTGCATTGTACGGAACAATTGTACCGCCTCCAGACCCAGGTAGCTGAGGAAACAAGGGCCCAGCAATTGCTCTGGAAATCCGGAATAATAGTCCGCCATTTCACAATACCAATCTTCGAAACCGTTATCCGTGTGATAACCTGGCGGTTGACGCTGCATATTCTGTGCCGAATGATTTCTGTATATCCTGCGATAACTGCCCGCGACGCCCATTTGTTATATGTTCTGCAGCGCAGGTTCGTGGTAACGGCAAGGACTGCGGACTGTAAGCGAATATTAAGCGAAGCTCAACAACCGAACTGTAAACGCATATACGACGGCGAGGCTCCGATGAGGCGCATACCAGAACGAACGAACGGCGCGGAAACACGTGTATTCGGCGACACGACAGGAGCAAGGGTTTTTTGGTACAGGCATACAGAAAACAAGTAGCTTTGATAAAGATAGACGCGGTGACAGTTTTACCGTTTGCTTCGTCACGAATACGATACACATCAAGATAAGCAAGGGAATAAAACGTGCACTAAAAATAACGTATGGTGTAAACGAACCAGTGTGCTTTTATTTGCGTTACCTCGTTCGCAGTCGAGTCGCGCGCCAAAGGCGGAGATCGTATTAGTTTCTCCAACAAAAGTGAACAACGTTCCAACAGGCAAAACAACTAGTTCCTAATACATAAGAAGCTATAACTTGAATATATCTTGGAATAGTTTACACAGTCGTACGGGGAAATCTCCAGGTCAAGTTCATGTTCAAGTGAGACTGGCATGATAGGATGAATCCCGTAAGTGTTCCCACTTGAGCGGGTCGCAGATCCAGGAGTTGATAGGGGTGCTTCGACTGCTTGATGGGTCTGAAAGAAAAACACCCGAAAAACCCCCTGGTCCACCATTTTAAGGTACACGCTCCTTACATTAGCTGTCCCAGTTATGTCAGCTACGTAAAGTAAGTAAGAGAGGAAGAAAAATCGAAGGTAAGCGAGTAGGGGAAATCATTTAGAAGAAGCGAATAATACCAATGGCAAGGAAAATTAACGAAAATAGTATCGAAATATGGAGAAGGTAATTAGTCAGGAAAAAGGAAAAGCTTTGTGTTGACACCTAAGAGCGCCTTGTTGACGCTCAAACCCCTTAACCGTAGCTTCCTTGACAACATTTTCTGGAAGCAGGCTCCAGCGCTCCATGACTCGACGCGATAACCATGTCCCCGCTCCAACCCGATCGGACCGCGGTTTATCCAACCTCATACAATGCCCGCGGAGACAAGACAACCTAGCAGAACTATATAGCCAGGACAAAACAAGGACAACCTTCCCAGTCAAAATATGGTAGGTTAGGATTTGGTCCCCTCTAATCTTTCGATAGTGCAGTGACTTCATCCCAAAAATAAGTAGGCGTTCGTGGTACGTTTGTCCTCGTAATCCCAACAAGTAACACCCGTTAAAGTGCCAGTTTGTACCGGTCAAGGCATTGTGGACAGGCCTGGACACAATATTCTAGGTTGGGTCGCACAAACGTTGATAAGAGCTTCACAAACACATCAGCGGTTAGGGTCCCGAAAGCATGACGGATACACCACAACATCCGGAACCCTTTACTAACCGCCTTCTTCCAGTTGTCTCCAGAGTGTAATGTGGAACAGTGGACGACACCTAGATCAACCTGATGAGCCACGTGCGGAAGTTCACTCCCACCGAGCACAGAACTTGTGGATGAAGCGGGCGCTCTGATACGCAGCACTGAACACTTTGCCCAGTTTTTGGGCGGAAACCACAAGACAGACCATTCCCAGAATGTATCCAGAGCCCGGTAAATCGTCACAGGACTGCCAAGGGATATCAACAATATTCCAGAGCTTTAGATCATCAGCAAATAAGAGCGATGGTACCTCAAGCTCCTCCGGCAAATCAATTACGTAGACTGAGAAAAGCCGAGGACCTAGGACGGAGCCTTACGAAACGCCGCCAAGTACAGCTTGTCGAAACGATAAACTGCTTCCAACACGAATACACTGTTCCCTTCCATCCAAAAAAGCAGACACCCACTGGAGAATGCGACCAGATATTCCATACGACCTCAACTTCAGTGCAAGTCACGAGTGGGGGATAGTGTCAAAGGCCTTGGCGAAGTCAATGAACACCACGTCCACCGCATGTCCACTGTCTACGGCTCCAGCTCAGCACTCACGAGCTACCAGCAAGTGCGGCTGGCACGAAAATCCTTGGCAAAATCCATGTTGCTCGACGCTAAGCAGGTTAAACATAATCAAATGGCTCCACTATATCCCGCACTAATTTTTCTAGTCACGTAACGACCACACTAGTCAAGCTGGCAGGCCTGTAGTCGGTAGGTCCTTGTCACCGCACTTGAAAATCGGGCAGACAACAGCCTCCTTCCATTCGGCAGGCAAGACACAGCTGTTGAGTGACTTCTGAAACACACAAGTCAGAGGTCCACTGAGTTTCCCTGCCAATTCGTGCAACAATTTTGAATAAGCAGAATCTGGCCCAGAAGCCTTAGTTGGGTTCACCTCTTTTAGCAACCGGAGGATTTGGGACTCCGTTACAGGAATTTCATCCCGAGAACAGTCCTCAGAGACTCTTGAAGCTAGCTCTTTGCATGGCGTATTTGTTTCGCGGACAAAGACGCTTGAGTACCGCTTACCAAGTACGCATGACTTGTCATAATCGCTACAGGCATAGGTCCCATCTCCTCGAAGCAATGGTGATATGAGCGAGTTTGTACCATAGCGTCGTTTAACTAAAGCGAAGAATTTCTTGGGATTTTTCGAGGCAGTATTAGCTAAGCCCTTTTCATACTGGAGCCGGGCCAACCTAAGATGTAGCTTGCACTCATTTCGAACCAACCGATACTTGTCAAACGTGCTGTTCGACGGAGCTGTTCGGTATGCTCTCCAGCATCTAGACCGCTTCTTTAGCAGGCCCTTCCCCGCGGAATCTATCCACGGAGGCTGCGCTCTCGATTCCCTTCTTTTTACCAGTGTGATGTGAGGTGTAGATATGTCGACGAGGTGAGCCTTAAGTTTTTCCCAGGCTACGTGAACAGTATCGGTCTCAGATATCACACAAGGCGATGACCTAGCTTTATCCCACAGCGCTTGGAAGTCCGCGGCCCAAATGTTTGGATACCAACTGGTAGTAGCTTGGCAAGACCTGATAAGAGCACAGTGGAAAGACAAGCAAACATGATCGCTAGCGCCAAGAGCCGAGTCGTGTCTAATGTCATTTACAAAGTCAAGTGACTTAGCAAAACAAGATCTAGGATAGACGGCTGCTGATTGCTCATGTACCTCGTGGGGAGGTCCACGAACTGGTGTAGTGGTACCTGCAGCGTTAATTCCAGCAGTTCTGTACCGAACGATTCCAGAGCCGAACTGCTAGAAAGATCATCCTAACATTGCATCTCGGCTATTCCCTGCCATTCCGTCAATTAATGTTTCCTAGCCTCTCAGTTCTTCCCTCCTCTCACTTGATAAGCACACGGACGCCCGTTAGCTTCACATTTCTAGGTGTTTATTTCTCACCATTTTCTTAGCACCATAGTATGACTTGTTTCTCTGCGCGACGCTACCTATACATTTGCTCTGCACGTTCACTTTCCTTTACCTTATCCATAATACTTCACTTCGATCGATCAATCCTTTCTCGCCTACTAATCTGGGTCCGTTCTTTTAGCAAAGGTTTCAACACTTACGTTTGTAGGAGGTTAACTCTCATAGGCTTTTCCTATTTCAATTGGCCATAGCACTATACTCCTAGTACCCTCTTGTCGTCCTTCTGTCTTGATCACCCGATAATTTTTACTCAGCGCTTGATTCCTATCTATCCGCTGACTTACCACCGATTGACCTATGAATCACTTTCGATGTAGGCTGGCCACCAGACGTCCATCCACCCTTCAAACGCCGCTGGTCCCTGAACTCTGCTTTCTGCTTTTAGACGCAATAGTCGCATCATAGCAAAATGATACAGCGTTTCTGCTTAATGACGCAACGCCCTGTATTCCATGTAGGTAGTAGCAACCAACTTATAGGGCCACTACTTTCGAAAACCATTCAAAAGACACTTTCAGCGCATTCATTTCTGCAAATTGTACAGCATTTGTCTCCACGCTAAATGTTATAACATAGGAGTTTAACAATGCTTGTTTCCACGCCTGTTCGTTGCGGTCTTGGTTGCCCCTCACCTTCCCCTTTCTCCGAGGTCCGGAACTTCTTGGAGATCTGGGATAAGACCGAGAAACCGCTTTTGTCCGGGACAGAACAACCAATAAGGACATATGAAGCACATGGCAGTACAACAAACGGACACAACTGCACTCACTACCATGACCGTTGCCTAGTGATGATAGCTGGACTCGAGAAATTCATACATCTGAAAAGAATACATACTCCTGAAAAATCCAGACGCAAGAAACTGACGTTTCGCCCACCTGAATACCCACAAAGACGATTCTTCGTGAAGCCCCCATCCTCGATTCGCCTCAGCCATTATGGCGGCCTTGCCCAAGGTACCTGAGCAAATAGCAGAGGAAATTGAAGGTCAGTTGACTGCGGATATCTGAGTGTGAAATCAGTCGACAACCTTGTCTGCCAGTTGTATATTAGTGCACCGACAAATTTCTGACAGTGTTCCAGGACGTGGTGGGTTTTCGCCTGGCAAGCGTTCTCCCTATAAAAAGCCACAAATGTCCGCATAACAACACTGCGACGTGGCGGATGTGACACGCCACTAACTAAAGTCACTGCCCAGAACAACCTACTGGCAAGTCGGTCAGAATCGGTATTAAATATTGCCCAGACACTTTCAATAATAAGTTACACCCTGCCTATATGTATCGTCTTCATTACACATGTAGTGCCCTGACTGTTTATACTACGCACGCTAGAATTCACCGTTTCGTCATTCATTGAAGACTCTATCCCTCATGACTACTCACACAATTTCCGCAGCCTGCACAACCTTCGGCTTACTGCCAACTACACTCATAGCAACTTGTTTGTTGTGAAGCAATATTGCATGTAAATATTGATCATGCCTTGCTTGGTGTGTCTCGACAAATTCGAGAGTAAACTATTTATTTATTTATTTGTAACAAACCTCTGGGAGATTGAAGTCTTCGAGCACCAGACACTCGCTCGCAGAGTGAGTGCATATAAACTCAATGATTCCATTAAAATGCTCATAGGGCATCTATACACTAACACAACCGTCAGCTGAACCGAGGAAACGCAAATCAAGACTGCGACGGCCTCAACAGATTTGCCGAGAGAATGAAAAACGCTGGTCCTTAATACGTCGAGGTGATAACTCACATAAAGTGCTACCCCGCCCCCTTGACGGCCAATGGAGCCGTCAGCGCGGAACAACGCGTAGCCAGACGGATATACTTCGCCATCTATGATTTCGTCAGACAGCCGCGCTTCAGTGAAAGCAAGTATATCTGGAGGAAGTTTGTCTACGAGCAGACCCGCCTCGCACATCTTGTTCCTCAGACTACGCACGTTACTAAGTATTACTTGGAGGCCTTCGGCACGGTCAGCCTTGGGTCGTACGCAAGTGGAATAGGTTCTGGCAAGGCGGAAAAAACCGCCAGCTGACCACCTGCAAACCCACCGATCGGAGACCTTGCTCGCCAGCTGCACGCCGGGCTTTTAGGTTACTGATGGCCTCCTTTAACTTTAACCTATCCGCTAACGGAAAGTCTGCTTTCACACTAACCTTTGTACCTTTGAGCTTTTAGGCAAATCTCAGTAAGGTCCTGCGCTCTTCTGGGGTGGAGAGGACCACCCTAAGCAGACGGGGTCGAGGATTTGGTTAACCAACTGGAACGTTCCCCAATCTGCTGAGCTTCCTGACAGTAACGCCAGGGAAACCTGGTGGTAAAAGCCTAGCTACGCAAAGTTTGTGCCAAACAAGATTGCCAAGCAAGCTCTCGGTGGGAAGCGCGGCAGTTGCTCCAGTGACGTTTCTGAAAATCACACTGCTATCTTTGTAAGGAGCACCTCGACGAGGTGTATTTACTCCACATGCTCTACCATCCACACCATATGGTTGTTTGACAGGAATCGGTGGGACCGAAGGTGACGGCACCTCTTGTCTCACTGCTGGAATTGCAACCCTAGGTGGCGTTTCCAACTCAGGCGCTTGTTTTTTGAGCGCCTTATCACCTTCCGGTTTGGGGGCGGAGGGTTTGCGCGCTTTCCTTGCCCTCTTACGCCTACACTTTAATGTCTCAGGAGCCCGTAACTCGCCTTCCAGTTGGGGCGAGTCAGCGATGCCTTCCGAGGCATCTGCGTTAGTTATATCCACGTGAACTGGAGCGTTCGGTAGGATTAACGCCTCGTCAACGGTTGGACAGTCAGCAGGACAGTCCATTACAGCGTCCACATTCGCAATATTCAGGGATTTCAGAATCAAATTCACTTTAGAGTTGAGCGAGGCAAGAGAGGCAAGCTCGGCTAATGCTTTCACAACCACTGTGAATCTAGATGCTAGTGCTTTGAATTCAGCATAGGCAAAAGCCGTGAGCTTCGCTTTCTAAGCGCAACAATCAGCACATCTAAACAGAAGATTTTTCCTGGATGATAGCATATTGTACTGATTCGCTCGGAGACCTGTACAACTTTTGTGATGCAAACGAGAACAAACATCACACTGCATACCACCAGATGAATCCGTAACTGGCTTTGAACAGGCAGAATTGATGCAAGCTGCATTTGGCTCATCAAACGAGTTCACCCGCCTCGGCTATTCGTGAGGCGACCATGTTTAGGTGAAAAACGGAGCACAAATTAAAAATATACAACCGTAAAACTACCGCAATAAAAGGCAAACAGGGTGTAAAACGGGATTAAAAAGGGGACAACTGCAAAATTACCAGTAGGCGTCAGGGAGACGCTTTGGTCAGTACCACTTTAGTTGATCCAAAGTATCTTAGCTCAGAGGAAATTTGGCAATAGTCGAGTTTCTTTTCAAGTGTTTATTCAAACACTGAGTTCCACATTATTTCAGCTAGAAATCTCGATCAATATGGCACTACAGTGTCATCCTTAGCTCAATACCTGTCCTTCTCCCTTCTGAGATCTCACCTAGAGCAATTGCAATATAAGACTAGGCGCTAAGCCTGCAATTCCGAGTTAATGACTAACTTTCCCTATGTTCATCTTTGCATGGCCGGTTGATTGCTCGTCTACAGTCACTCAGGCCTAAGAAGCCACATGGTAGGGGTAAGTATAGCTGTAAGATGGCCTATTACGCTCAATTAGCTTCTTCACCTATACGGCCGTCCACCTCGCTTGCAACCTTACGACGGAGCAACCAAGGCGATACTAGACATAGTGCTCTTGAACAGAGTGGCAACTCCGCGTATCCAGTGAATGTAGCCTTTCCGCTTACGGCTGTTCATTATTCGACCATCACTTATGTACAAACGATACGAAGCCTAAACTAAGCACGGCGCACAAAAACCAAAATGGAAACTACAAACAAACGAACCTAGACATAACGCACGGTCTGGGCAGAAGAACAAAATGAGTTCTCCTGAAACTGTGATGCTGTACGGTATATTAAATACAGCACATGACTTACGAATAGATCTTGCAATCGTACGGCAAGGGGACCGCGTTGCACAATGGTCTGTAATCAACAGGCGACTGGGAGGTTACCGTAGCGGACAGCATGCCACTGTGCCTTGGAGAAGGAAAAGCAAAGATTGCATTTGGAGCTAAGCGCTACTAATGTGGGGAAAAATGTCATGGGTTGCAACGCGGACGTAGTTTTATATGAGCATGATGATAGTTTGAATGCATCGTAAAGTGTGTCGGCGGATTCAGTCGCTGTCATGGCTGTCGGCGATACCGCTGCTTACCGTGCTGTTTTCCTTTAGCGTGTGTACCGCACTGTTGTGAATTTTGAAAGTGAAGTAAATCGCTTTCAAATGCCTACTGCGCCACGTTTTTCTCAATTTAGATGTCCTGACCTCTGAGGCGTATAGCAAGGGAAGCGGTAAAGAGTTGCCTAAGGTTGTGCGGTACAGATCCGTACACTATAGATGCGTGCAGTGTCGCCGAAGAGGGTACACGTACACTGAAGGTACAAACTGTGGGTACAAAATGTTATGACTGCAAGGCCCTTATTCTCATACGGCATAACGGCTGGTGCTACGGCATCCTATCCTTCAGCGTTTTGCACCGCCGTACCTTTCACGTAGGAAAGCCGTTTCTCCATGTGACCATCAGACGGCTTCCGCGGCCCGCGAATGAGGACGTCTATCGTATGTGGCAGTCGTTTAAGTACACACGCAAGCCCAGACAAGGTGCCTACCCGTCTATTACCCCCTGTCTCGTCCATACTGGCTCCAGGAGACAGTTGGTCGTCGCTGGAGGGGACGGGGTGCACGGTCCTTGTGGCCATGATAAGATCAAATAGTGATTCCATCCTGTGTGGAACGGGCTACGGTCCAACCACCGCCTTGTGTACGTCTGGTGTGTATGGTTTCCCAATTAAGCCGGAATGCTTCCGTTCTGCTGTTTGAAGGAGTGTAGGCCGGCTCCGTTGATGAAACGTGGTGCCCCTTTACACGCCTCCCGGTCTTATTCCTTCGCGTTTACACCGGATATGAGGTGTGTGTGTGTGTAAGTATGGGTGGTGCAGTGCAAACCATCCATGGTCCCCTTTGTAGGCGCAGGCGTCTTGTGACTGTACCCATGGACGTCACAGTGACAGGCAAATCCGGATACGGACGCCGCCAAATCGTATATATATATATATATATATGGGTTGTACTCATCGACATCAATCGCATGGTGCTGTAGCACATGCGCTCGCGTGTGCCTGAGTCAGGAAGGTTTAGTGAGCCATGAGCGAGGCATCTCGGGACCACTACCGAAGCGACGAGCGTCCTGCAAAGGACGTAGGCAGAACCAGCGGAGCGTTTGTGGGTACGCTGCATTCGATTTACTAACCGCGTGCTTGCATGCTAAGTCTATTTATTTCAGGTGCTGGGTTTTCAACTTGGTCCTAATACTTTTCTTTCTCAAATAAAGGTCCACCTGTGCGCTCCTCTATAAACCTGCACAACTAGCTTAAGCCAATTGTAGTTAATCTGGATAACATTTTCGTGTGCGTATCACTTCCGTAAAATATATTTTCTGACCTCGTGAACTCATCTCGGATTCTTTGTAAACAACATATTTCATATGCTCATTAATCTAAGATTTTTTCACGTTTCCTTACGCATTACTCGGTTTGTTTTCTTGGTTATCTTTCTCTCAAGCGATTGGCTGTTGCTTGATATCTCCGGTGTGGCTGCGCTTGATGTGCATGTTGACAAGGTGCCTACCTGTCTATTACCCACTGCCTCGTCCATACTGGCTCCAGGAGACAGTTGGTCGTTGCTGGAGGGGACGGGGTGCACGGTCCTCGTAGCCGTGCTAGGCTAAATGATTGGTTCCATGCACTCAGTGTGGAGCGGACTACGGTCCAGCCACCGCCTTGTGTGCGCTTGATTCCCCAACTACAGCGTGCTTGTGTTTGCCTGTGAAGGAGTGTGGACCGGCTCCGTTGATAAAACGTGGCTCCCATCCACATGCCTTCCGGTCTTATTCCTTCGGGATTACACTGGATATGGGGTGTGTGTGTTTGGAGCTGTGGGTGGTGCAGCGCAAGCCACCCATGGTCCCTGTGTAGGCGCAGGCGTCCTGTGGCTTGCCACAGTGACAGGCAAATCCGAAACCAGATGCCGCCAACCATGTATGTATGTGTGCCCCATGCTGAGGCTGATGTTGCATTCTTGATGCTTCTTCACCGCAGTTGGGCTAAACCAACTTACACTTATACTAGGTCTCTTTAAGCTGCATAAATTTCATTCCAGTATATTTGGTTAGTTTTGCCTATCTGAATAGTCTTCTATTAGCTGGCCACGTCGCTTACGCTAATTGCGCTTATCTTCGGTAATTTTGTTGCGTTTGTAGCGTTTTTGAGTAACTTGTGGACATTCTTTTTCCTTATCGCGGATTCATTGCTAACCAACTTACTTCAGATGCTAATTTAGCGAAGAGTTATACCACCGTATCTGTATGCATTATTGGATTTATGTTATTTCATTTTGTCGTCTAAAGTGATTGGCTGTTGCGTGCTATCCCCGGTGTGGCTGCGCTTGATGTGCATGTTGACAAGGTGCCTACCTGTCTATTACCCACTACCTCGTCCATACTGGCTCCAGGAGACAGTTGGTCGTTGCTGGAGGGGACGGGGTGCACGGTTCTTGTGGCCGTGCTAGGCTCGAAGAGTGGTTCCATGCACTCAGTGTGGAGCGGACTACGGTCCAGCCACCACCTTGTGTGCGCTTGATTCCCCAACTACAGCGTGCTTGTGTTTGCCTGTGAAGGAGTGTGGACCGGCTCCGTTGATGAAACGTGGCTCCCATCCACATGCCTCCCGGTCTTATTCCTTCGGGTTTACACTGGATATGGGGTGTGTGGTTGGAGCTGTGGGTGGAGCAGCGCAAGCCACCCATGGTCCCTGTGTAGGCGCAGGCGTCCTGTGGCTTGCCACAGTGACAGGCAAATCCGAAACCAGATGCCGCCAACCGTATATATATGTAGATATATATACAAAAGCTTGAAACGTTACGACTTCCGGACCATTAGACATTAGATGAGAAGCAAGGTGGACGGAAACTCAGTGCAAGGTGTGATACAGTTGCTGGAGAGCATCGGTCAATGTAATGTAGCGCATGAGGACTGGTAGATACAGTTCTTATTTTTCTTTTCCAGGTGCGTGTGTGACCTCGTGGTGCTTTACAGTGAGGTAATGCCGGCTGACTCGACACACCAGATGAACTGCAGTGGCTACATACTGTGGCGCTGTACGTTGGTAGATGTACATTGTGTAGGGCGTTCCTTTTTCTACCCGTTGGCATCCTATATGAACGCAGTGCGCAACATGCGCCTCATGTTACCAGCGACTAAAACAGCAAAGGCTGTGGTGAGTTTTAAGTGCATGGCTCCGGTCCATGCTTCTCAAACAGTGTACCCCTCTACGCGCATTGTATTGTGCTGTTTCCATGTACTGCGGGATGTCACCCGTCGCTCAACTGGTTATCTGCGAAAGTGCAACGGACAGGTTGTTTACTAGGCAGTGGGCACGCAACTTGGTGTATGCTAGGAGCTCCTGATTGTTTGTTAGGTGTTTGACAGACATTAACGCGCCCAACGCCGAGGTGCACGTGTACTTGGTAAGGACCTGGTTGCCGGTTGTCTCAACACGGGCAGTGCACTGCTTGACGTCAACCTGTTTGTTCGGCTGCTATACAACAAACCTTGTGGATAACTAAAGTAGGCATTTAAAGCGCGGTCTTTCGGAGGGAACGTCATTATTACGCCTGTTTACCGCGGTCGTTAACCGCCTGCTTGATGCTCCATCCCAGTGGCAAGATTTGATGGGCAAAACGGACCTGTCTGAGCGCGCATTAGACTTTTGTTTTCATAGCCTTTGACAGGCTGCGTATCAGTATTCATTGTATGGTAGGAAGCGTTTGCGATGCCATTACACAAGGGAAATGGGGACCGTGATCGACTTGTCCAATAATAGATGTCAAGTGCAAGGTTGCCCCTAGGCAATACACCTTGTTAATGCGTGAGGACGTAACTTGCCAATGCAGCTTCAGTCGACAATGGTTGTTTCTGTGAGCTCATATTGTACATGCATTGTACGCGCCAGGCCGACCAGTTTACAAGAAATGGCGCAACAACAGCTAGGTTATTTCGGACGCGCGACCTTCGCGTGTAAGCCCAGCCACGTCGTCCGCCATCTCCCCCTACTGTCGAGTTTCACAGTTGCTCCGGCAACTAGGGAGCAGTATCTTTGCGAACGCAGTCACGTTCTTGGTGATATTCAGGTGCAGGTTTGTAGCCCTGGCGATGCAAAGTATAGGGAGCTTATGGATCAATTGTAGGGGGTTTCTACCCTACCTAAAAAGTTCTCATCGTGACTTTGCGATTTCCGCCTCCGAACCCATAATTGAATCAGCAGCAGGAAAGATGAGTGCATTTACCGGGGAAGGCACAAGACGTAAGCAACGCTTAGTGCCCATTCCAGATGGGTCCGTCGGTCAGGAGCAGGAAAGGAAGCAACTTCTTGTTCGGAATTTGCACAACAACACCGTCAGGGTGTATAAGCCTCCAAGGAAGGGTAGTTGCTTTGCAAAACTCCCAGCCAATTACGGCAATGACAAGTGCGCTTTGTGCCTTCAAGCAGACTGCGATGCACAGAGTGGACAGGTGGTTGACTGGGTCATGTGTTCCGACTGCGGCCATTGGTAACACCAGCTGTGCGCGTCGTACAATGGACAGGAGCATTTTACCTACCATCGGTGTTTGTAAGTCCTCCTTTTTCATGTTACTATCTTTCTTTCCTTTAACACCACGTCATTGTGTTCGCTTGGATGGTTAGGTACCTCCACTACTCCCATATGCGGGGCCTCCCCTACATGGTGGTTACGGCACGTATGCCTACCTCGTCATCGGGATCACACATGATGGGAGTGGTCAGGTGTACCTAAGGACATCAGAAACACCATCAATTCCGTTGCTTTGTGATGATGCACATTCCCTCCTATGTTCCATTATTACAACATCATCTTCTAACCAACCTGAAGCACCTTTGTACTTCACCGAGCTCCACGGTAACATGTATGGAAAAGGTAAGAAGTATGCTTGAGGTATCATCGATAGTACATGCATTCCTTGCGCTCACACCGCGTTTGTGATGCAAACTTGCCTCCCAACTGCTTAGTGATCCGCCGCGTGGGGGTAAGTGTGCATGACCTCACTCATACTGCGTGAGCATTTTGCCTGGGAATGAACAGCTTATGGTTTCCTTGACCTTTCTTGTCGCTTCTAGATAGTCTTGCTTAAAAGACCACCCCAGCCACTTCGGCTAAGTAATGTTACTTTGACCGCTACTAAAACTATCCCTTCGGCTTACGCAAGGTGTTTTAAGGGTCGTTCTCACAGACACCGTTTTAGGGTCCTGGCTGGTCACCCTTTCCGGCAGCCAGGTATCACCTCAGCTATAAATGGCATTCTTATTGTTAGAGGGTAGCTGCTGGTGAAGCGTTGCTTAAGACTGGTTTCAGTCCCTGCTCCTTCCGTGCACCTATTGGACCACATGCTTGTAATGTCATATCCAGCTTCTGCGCGACCACTCCCACCACCCCGTGTGGAGGCTTGCACACCGAGTCTTGCTGGGGGTTCACGGTGTTCAACTTATCAACGACGTAACGGTGACACCTTGCTCATATACCTTATGGTAACCCGGTGACAAGCGATGCCGTTTCCCGCTGGGTGACCGCGGACATTAGGGAACGTAACTAGACTAAATAGTTCTGACAAATCCGTGCCGCTCTTACTCGGCAAAATACGATAGTGAGAATCAGGTCCTCTCTTAGCTTTCCGTAGTGCATGCAGTACATCCCCATTCAGTGCAAAGTTTCTGACAAGCGTTGATAAAATATTCTAGGTGCGGTCGGACGAATGCCGAGAATAGCTTCACAAACAGTTTGGCTGTTGGGATTACGAAAGCATGCCAGATAAACAACGTTACACGGAACCCCTGGCCAAGCTGACTTCTTCCATTCGTCCCCAGAAGAAGTGCTGATGAGTGCACGACCCCTAAATAAAGGTGCTGAGTTGCAAAACTGGAGTCCACCACCGCCGACAACATATCGGGTGGGAGGATTAGCAGCTCCGATCCGTGTAACAGAGCAGTTGGTCCTAGTTATTGGGATCAACCATAAGGTAGACCACACACAGGGCCTTTGCAAGGCAATCTACGTTGGCTCAGGATCCCGAAATATCCATGGTCCTTCAGTGTTTAAGGTCTTATACCTGTCCAAACATGAACTAAGCCATGTGAACACATGAATGGCCTGATAACGAAGGTTATCAGCAAAACGAAGGTAAACGAAGCATTTTCGTAGCTAAACATGTCCGGGCGGAATACGAAGATAAAAGAAGGTTGTACGAAGGTAAACTGAGATTTCGCTTCGTGAAAGCTTAGTGTGTGCCGCTGGGAGACACTAGGCTTACGAAGGCCTATATCCACCAATGAGCGGTATAGTTCATGGTGCGCAGGTGATTGCCTACGGCGTACGCAAACAATCAGATGACAGACGGACCGCACTTATGAAGGTAAACGAATAGTTTTCTTAGAAAATACGAAGGGTAGTCCCCGTATTGACGAAGCAATAATAAGGCTTTTCTTAGTATATACGAAGGTTTTTCTTAGTGAATACGAAGGCTTAACTAATGCTTTTCTTAGTAGCTACGAAGTAACTTCCTAGTAAAGCTGACGGCTTTTCGTAATGCCGAAGTACTACGGAAGCTTTGCCTGGTGAAAACGAAGTCGTTCCTCATACGAAGGAGGCAATACGAATATTTCGTGTAGTTCATATAAAGGCCTCTCTTCGTATGAGCGTCACGATACGAAGGTACCGGCTGGTGTACACAAACGGTTACTTTACTATGAACGACACAACGCAATGCTTTTGCCCACGCTACAGGAAGGATTATCCCCCATGACCCGGGAGCTACGGTTTTTCCTACTTTTACTGAAGCCCTTCTATTATCTAGCAGTTCATTTGCCCAAGCGGCCGGGAAGGGCTGCTCGTAGGGCGTAAACGGCGCAGTTAACCCCATACTAATTAGTTACGTACAGTGTGAATCTATTAAATAATCAGACTACATTGAAGAGTAGTGTACGCACTTATCAACTGCGAATTCGTTGGCTTTATTTGCCCGTCGCCGTCTGAAAATGTTACGAAGTTACAACCAAGCAAATACCGGGTTGGTGGGTCAATCAATCCTACACGATTGTCAATGCTGACATCCATCTTAAGAGATGTCGGAACAACCGTACGTTTGCAGCTATTGCGAAATACGAAAATGAGGAACGGAGTTTTCCGTGGCTTTGGAAAAATAAACCACCATGACCTCCACTGCCTTCCTTCCCTCCACACGGTAGGCGAACGCCATGGTCACGATTCGCGCCGAAGCAGGAGGATAGTATACGATACGCCAACTTAACGGGGAACAATTTAAGCATACGGGAACGTATTACAAATACATATTAATATGAAAACAAATATCTATATGGTTGTAGGTGGTTCTTTGATGCACTACTTGTCCAAATCTATAACCTCTAAAGCCTGCAATGGAAATGGTTAGGTACAGCACATCACACATCATACACGTTAGCTGGAGGTGGGGAACACCTCAGCTACTGTGCCGCAAGGTTAGGTACGGCGGTAATACTACACCGTACCTGAGGTTCTTGACTGCTCGATGGTGCTGTTGTACGTCAGTGCGCGTTGCTGCGGGAAATTTGCAACCATTTGCAAACACGGTTTGCAAACTAATTGCCCGTGCATTCGAACGGGTTAACTATAACTTCTGAGAAATAAGGTCACGTGAAAAATGGCTCGCTGAGTTACCCTGAAGCGCGCTGAAAGTATGCGTCTTCGTGAAAGGTAGTGCGTTGTTGGCACCGGCAAGGTTTAGCTGATGCAACACACCACGATTCATCACCCTGTCCAGCAAGTACCGAACGGCCTCGGATACCTTGCCGGCGGGTGTGGACTGCAAGTGGGTAGTTTAAAGCATGAATTTCCTACTCACCTAATGTGACTTACAAGTTCTAAATGGAGTTCCGCATCCAATAGTTTGCCCTCCAACTCGAGGAACTCATCAAGATTGGAGGTTGGTAACGTTAAATCGGTGGCTTGTATCGGCCTGGTATGCCACATCGCCTGGCCCACGGTAGTGTGGCTTTCCTTCGAACGTTGCATTGTCTCCTGCAAGCGCCTAAGGGAATTTGGTAATTTTTTGAGTCATGCGCATGACAGGGGCACCTACCAAGTACCCTGAGTAGCATATTGCCGTCTTGTTCGCGCTTGAGGAGTTCATCTGTTGCAGTGGCCTGCAGTGGTCTACCATCACAATAAAAATAGGCTTGGAAGCCTCACCTAAGCAAACATCCACGTTACTTGTACCGCTAGTTTCGCACACACGGACTGCTTCACGCTCAGAAAGTCTACGCAAAAGAAGCATTCTCAATGTGGGTGCCGAAGGTAACGCAAAGGAACAGCGACGCTAAGGTAAAGGACTACGCATCTGTAAAATCTCAAGCATAAACTTAAGCCAATTGCTTAGGTAATGCTTGTTGGCCACAGAAGCCTTGGTGAGGAAAACAACGGACGTACCGACACGGTAAACAACAAGGGAATTGGAAACAAGCAAATGACCGCGCAGTTCGATTTCCGGTACAAAAATGTATGCAAACCAACGCGTACGCTTACTTTGCATGCCAACATTTGCGCAATATATTTTTCTTTATAATCCCTTTAGGCAATTATCCGTATGTTTTGATTATTTAACAACCAAACATTTGTAATAATTTCGGCCCAAGGAGGTACTTACATAGAAAATAGAAGGACTACCTTTGTATTGGTTTGGAAATGACGAAGCAAAACTAAGACTAACCTTCGTCTAGGTTCTTCAGTGACGAAGCGAAACGAAGACTAACCTCCGTAAAGGGTCGTCAGTGAGGAAGCAACACGAAGAGCCACCTTCGTAAAGGTTCGCCAATAACGAACCAAAAGGAGGACCAATCTGCTTAAAGCTTCGTCAGTGGCGGAGCAAAACGACGATTAGCCTCCGTTGCGCTTCGCCATTGCCGAAGCAAAACGAAGTTTTTGCTCAGTTTGACGGAGATTTTCCTTCGTCGGGCGCTAGCAGAGGATAGCAGCTACATGGAACACGAGACCAGAATATATGGAGAGGAGTAAACTGTTAAACATTAGTGAAATAACACACAACAGTTAACTAAGTGACTTCCTACAGCGACTCTCGCAAGTGATAAACTTTGCCTGCTGCTAAATAGCAAACATGGACCACTACAGCATATGGGGCATTCAAACGGTAACATCAACAAGATCTTAATAAGTATCTGGTAATTATTTTTCAGTATTTATTTACATACGAAATATATGCTAACTAACATATTAAAAGCGTTTTAAAATATAACTTCTAACACATACCGTTGCGTGGTAACCAGACAAAACTATCGTCCAACGCCGTCGTTTTACCTCGGTGACACTTTTTAGTAAACAACCAATTTCGTTATTCAGACTTTAATACCGCACAATGCTCCACAATGCGCAAATCTACATTTATGCACCAACGGTTTACAATCAGGACTTACATATAATTGGTCGTTTCCGCATGCTTCCCGCGTTTACGTTCGCAGTATCTCAAACAGCAGTAGTGTCATTCGTAGGTAATGTATAGGTCTACCAATTCACTATTTTTCGGTCATGTGTGCTTTATCTTCGCATTCAATTTAAACCATTCTTCCTTTATTACACAAACAAAGCACACCACCAAAACCTAACTGATTTCCAGTAGGTATTGGGTATATTTAGTTACATAATTAACCGTAATCCATTATCTTCCTTGCGGAGAACAACCACGTACATCGAAAGCCGCTGGCCAGAAATCTGATCAGTGGATTGAAGAGATGCAATATAGTGACGGCGCTTTGCGTTTCCCTTTAAATTACGTTATAAACTTCACTTATTCTCATATTTTGCATATCTAACGACTATACATTTCTAGGCAAAATATTTATCCGCATACATTTCAAAGTAGGAATGGAATCAATTTTTGAAAAACGATTAAATATAGGTTTGTCCGGTTGCAAACTACCGTTTAGTCAACGCATTTCGTAAACAAATGCGTGAAATATAGAGGTATCATCCTGCTTTCTCTGGCAATTGCATTTTGAACCTTATAATACTAGTGATATATTGCACTGAACACCACTTTCTAACAAGTACTAAATTATTCAACTTCTTTTTCCATAACGCGCCTCAAGGGCAGCACACAAAAGCGTCATTTTTATAATACCGTTTCTGCAGCCGGCAACATGACCATCACCACATATTACTTCCTTCCGCGGATGTTAAGAAGTTTTAATAACTTTAAAACATAGCTTTGGTTCTATATCTCTTATTTATCAAGGTTTCCTTTCGTTACCTGCTCCATTTCGGAAAACAGCACCAATTATTCAGGCAGTTACCGTTGCTCTCATGACAACGAAGAGTTCCCATGTCGTGACTAAATCCTTCTAACTTCGGTCGCTCATTTCAACCCATGCATGTTTCAAAGTATAGCATCACAAAAAGGGATTATTGCTCATTTAATCTTAATTTCCTTTCCATGGATCCACCCCAACCGTTGTTCATACCGCTTCTCATATTCGACCATCGGATGCCCCCAAGGGCTGATATTTATCACTCCTTGGGTGGACCGTCGTGCAGCACGTTTCTGTATTGCAAGTGGGCAGCATTTGCACAGCGTATGGTGGTGCGCGAGTATATGGGCAGTGTCGCAGTAGCATAAGCATATGAATGACCCTGAAATGCCAAGGATATGACCGTGATCGAGTGAAAGAAATAAATGTACGATATGGCAACCGAGTATAGGACACTGCAACGCAAGGTAAACGGCAGAATAATTAGCAAATAGAGATACCGTGTCCTCATGGAAGCAATCCTGCTTGAGGATACATCAATGTTCCTTTTGGATTTTACACTAACCCGGCGGTTTCCCATTCCGGACGATGGCTTCCACCTCATCAGTCTCTCCTTCCTGGTACACTCTTAGTAGATATAGCTATCTGAGGTCTTTGCTGAATACACCTTTGCTTGTCCTCATCCCTGCTTTTCGAACGAATTGATCTTCGTTCTTGCTAACTTTCTTTACGACGCCCTTTGCCACAGGCCACTTGATGTGTGCAAATCACAATCTAAAACTAAATTGCTTTGCCTAAGTGCTCGGATTTCATTTAAACGTTGCTGCTCATGCTGCAGGGTCGGTAGATACACTCTGGTCCACCTACGCCAAAACCTGCTGGAAGATATCTTACCTTCTCCACCATCTGCGCAAGTTGACTAGTAAGTTGCTCGGTGAGTATTAAAGTGACTAATCAGTTGCCAGCGTTACTAGTTGTCGAGACAATACAGCAGCGTGCGAATCCGGGGAGTCGGGTGCCGCTACCAAAGTCCAATTATTCAACATCCTTCCTAGCTCGGTGAGTGCCGTTACAATAACCCTTCGGTCACAACCGCACCGTTAAGAATGTTAGATAGTAATTCACAATTCATTCGAATTAATCGTTCCCAAAGCATCCATGGTGGCTAGCACATGGAGGATTAAACTTCCAGTCAACCAATCGAGCCAAAATAGAATTTGTGATCTTCGTCTTATCCCACTGCTTCAGAAAATTGAGTAATGCTGCTTCAACTCCGTGGTAATTCTGTCCATTATTGCTGTATATTATATTCAGTCGTCCGCGACTAGCTGAAAACGTAAATACCGCATAAAAGTACGAATCGGTCTCCATATATTGGGAGCCTCGATGAGAACGGTCCTTGTATTCAAGCGGCTGAACCAACAGCCATATCTCTTTTCATGCACGCGGCCACGTTTCACTAGCAGCGGTCCAAAATGGTCGATTCCCACCGCAGTGAATGCTGGTTGGCGTGTCAGACATTGGTCTGCTATAACTGGTGCCTTCAGCTGACAGTGGCTTCGCATGGTTAACACGGAATTTGACGCATTTGTAATGTACAAGATTTATGGATGAAACATCACCCACGGTTGAGTAGCGCAGATGACGATCGTATGACGTGTGCTGCGCACAAATGTCCATTGATATGTTGGTACTGAAGTATAAGAAGACGAGTGACGAAGTGACAGCCAGGAAGTAAAATTGAATGCCTCGCGTTGTATGCCATCGAAGTTGATCCAGCCTTCCGCCCACCTGAAGCATCCCATAACAAGGAAGGGCTTGAATCGTCCTAAGCTGCATGACCTCAGTTTGAAGTTTCGAACCGCTATGTCGAGGTTGTTGTACTGCAAATCTTCCGACTGCACCAAATTAACTAGCTGATGCGTAGCTTGTCGAATTTCAGCACATTTTGTCTCAGCTGGTTGGTCAGGTTCAGCGCGCCTCAGGTATTTGGCGACGAATTAAGATCTGAATCGCAATGGGGTAACGAAAAGTTTGCGCAGTGAACTCCTTGTCGGGCAAGCATTAAATTTATTACTCCAGTGCTCTGCCGACGTGACCAAAAAACTTGGCCAACGTCAGGTCATTACCATTCTGGCGATAATTCGCCCAGCTCCTGCGGATGCGTAGGCCACGGCGAATGCGGCTGTACGAGGAGTTGTGTCCCATGTCACCCTTGGTTTATTTCCTTCTTGAGCGACATTACGGGTCCACCTGAGGCCATGTAAGACGGATTCTGCTCCAAATTCACTTAGCGCCACTGACCAAGGTGAGAGCACCGTTGTTTAATTGTTATCCGATTAGCAACGTACGCCGGGTAACGCCCAGTAACACTTCGAAGAATTTTCAGAACTACCATCGAGTCGGTGCAGAAAGTTGTGCTGCAATGGAGTGCCATCCCCTCTTTGACGTTCGCTGACCTGCGCATGCTCAGTACAGCAGCAGTGAGCTCCAGCCTTAGTATCGACACCGTTCTAATGGGATTGACACGTGAGTTATTAATAATCAGGGCCCTAATAACACTGCCTTCATCAATCTCGCAACACAAACATAGAGCGGCACTTTAACCGGCCTCAGATGCATCCGAAATACCTTGTGACCGCACAGCCGATGCACTGCATCCGAGTGGATTAATATAGTCTTCGTCTGACAAGCTGATCAGACCATTAGTGTTTGATAACCATTGGTTCTAAGCTTGCTGATCCTCTGCGGAAAGTGGCTTACCCAAGTCCAGCTTCCATTTTAAGACACACTGTGACGGTATCTCTGCCGGAAGTAGCATGGCGTTAATGAGGCCGAGAATGTCATAGGCTGAAGGCACAAACGAGAGGATGGCTCCTCGAGTCAACGTTTTATTAAACCTTTCCAAAGTAAGAGTTAGGTGGTCCAGGGTAATGTTTCAGTTTAAACCAAGCGCATTTGCAACACAATCACCCTCAGTCGAATAGCTTATTCCGGGGACCGTCAGTTCGCTGTCAAGTACATGTGCGATTACCTCCTTTTGATTTCTGATCCATTTCGTCACAAGAAATTCTCCATCGGACAGGAAAAGGTAAGGTATATAAGGAGTGCAGTTGCTTCGGAAAGGGAACCAACAATGTAAAAATCTTCGGCCTAATAACAGTTCTCTGCTACTGCCTTAACCTTTGTTTGGGATGCACAATAACGGTCAAGGGTAGCTTGGTGTAACGCAAAGTTAGCAAGCTTGGTAACGAAGTAGCTACAAAGGGATGTACAGTCATGCGGTATTTAATAGGGGGTGAATCAAGGTTGTAGTTCTTCTACCATCGGGACCTCAAACGATTTTGCTTCGCAATCGGAACCTGAGGAAACAGCGCTTCATTGTCGGACGCGATGGCATTTGGGTGGAACTTGAAGCGCAAAAGCGTCCCCACTGGACTGTTTGACAGCTCGGGACCAGGTATAAGTTGTTGACTGAGAAAAACTCTACGGTATGAAGCTTGACAACCGAAGACCACTCAGACTTTACGGGCTTAGGTGGATGCAATACCGAGTGGTGGGCATGTACCAGGCTTTCCTTATAATCTGCTGCTCCGTTAACGGAGCGTGTTTTGCATTTCCATTAAATATATATTCTTCTACTGCCTTGGGGTATGCTTGGGGCCGTGCGCTATACTTCGACAAACGCTTTCTCGACATGCCCAGCCTCCTCAGTGCGCACTGTCGGTTATCTGGTAACTGAGGTCTCCCTGATTGCCACGGTAACGCAATCACGTAGTAGGCGCCAACCCTTCTTTTAGAACCCACTATTCGGTTTAACTCTCGTCCGCCCTTCACAGACATTGTTAGACGTGGACTATCTAGCCCGTCAAAATCCCCTTCATACATTTGCTTTAGTAGTTGATGAAGACCGGTGGTATCATAGCGGCTTGAGTTGAGCCTCCGTGTTCGTACAGCTATCAGTGGGGTGAATTGGTCCCTCATAGTCTCTTGCTGTTTGTTCGGTTCCAGCACGTTCCAGCCCAGTGGGGTTTTAACAGTGTACGTATCATCAGGATCCCTGTGCCTCTGATCTAATGCCCAGCGTATGTATGGGTTATCGCAACCAAACAAATGTTAAATCCTTCCTTCCAGCCCCAGTAACCGTAGGTCGGAGAGGTGGGACGAACTGTAGAAATCGTCGTTCCTGTTTCTTGTAACACGTTTTTCTTGGAGAGAACGGATTGACCTACTGGAATCCAATTGGACCGCCTCATCACCATCTATGGATCGAACAGTTACACTAACCGACTGGGACTCCACCTGGCGTAGGCTAGCAACGGTGCTAAGGTTGGGCGTCGTCACGGACCTTTGAACCCCCATAAGTTGTACAATTCTGAATCAACCAATAACGTATCTGATCCATTAACTATTAACGCTAACATTCGAATGTTGCCAGCATGTCCAGAAACAAACACAGGCAACAAGCTAAGTAATACGACAAAGCATTGAACGTGACTGAGAGCGAAACTGGAGCCTTCCGTATTTGATGTTCCGAAGTTGCTTCCATCAGCGTGCTGTAGCGGGTGGTGCAACCTGTTATAATTGTGTCGCCACTGTTATAATTGAGGGAACGCCGCCTTTTGAGATAATCGCGTAATTGCCTGCTAAGAGGGTCGCTGGCACGCCTACGATAATTGCTTGCTACGCTGACCACTCGAACGGAATTGCGCTGTCCTGATGACGCTGGCTTAGCAGGTGTGGCGGACAATTGAGCGAGCTTGTGAACGATCCTAGCCGCACTTGTTCGGATAGACGCTGTGGCCTCGGAAAACGGACGCAGACGAGAGGGGGGTTTACGATAGACGCGCGGCTAATGACTAAGACGCGAAGGCTGGTCAGCTAACGACGCACACGCAATCACGCGACCCGACCGACTCCCAACTGAGGCGAAGAGAAAGAAAAGGCAAGTGGTCCTCTGTAGGCTCTTTTACGACCGACAAAGGGCGATCACAGTCAGTTCTATGGGTTATTAAGTTAGGGGAAACAGTCCCCACGCAGAGGTGGTAGATTGCAAATGAGCATTGTCGAAAGGTGCGCAGTTGGGGCGCGTCTCGGAGTGGCTGAGCTCTGCTGCGTTGTGGGGAGGAATTGAAACTCGGTTTCTACAGCCATTCTGCAGGGGTTACTGGCGTGTTTTTGCGAGGATTTTTCAAGGACCCGCAACAAACCGCTCACGATTGTTCGACGTACAATACCTTCGTGACTGACAAGTTTGTAGGTCGTGCTTCGGTTTGTGATAGAGCTGACACAGTCAAGACTATTGTTGCGGTTGAGCTTCCGAACATTATCGAACGGATCTAAATAGTGACGTAGTTCACAGGAAACACCTTTGGGAAAATTTCGTTCTGATGACGCCGCAGCGTTTAGGCAAGCGGCATATCCCCGAAGGTTTATGCTTCTGCCTTTATCGATGCAGGTCCGTGGTCCGCAGGGACGTGCGGCAAATGACTAGCAAGTATCAACGGCGTCTGCGGTTTTACCCAGGAAATCTGTCAAATTAATGCAGTTCGGGTTTCTTGTGGTGCAGATAACTCTGACGGCATGCTCGGCCCACTTGAATTGCACATGCCTGGGCAGCCTAGTTGCGCTAGAGCTAGTTGTTTTAGACGTGTTCAGATTGGATTCATACCTCAAGTGTTTCCTCGTCATTGAATGAACGCAGCTCCACAGCTAAAGGACAGAGCCGCGAAATCGTTGGGCCTGAGGTTAGGGCCATCAGTTAAAGCATTACCGTGAGTCCTAACAATCATGTAGCACCGTCCGAGGCGTCCGCGCAAAATGTTTCTTTCTAGTTCAAAACCTTCAACAGGGTCGCGTATTAAGCAAATATTAGCTTCACCACAACCGCGCTGTATCAGGTATGAAAGCCTGTTAGTTGGACCGGAAGTCTTTCTAAAAACACTGGCTTCAAACCATTGCATAAATAGCCAATAGCGTGCAAGGTCTCCTTCGAAGGTGCCCAGTTCGCGTTCTGGAAGACAGGATGAGGTTCTGGGTCCAAAGCCGCTGGATTTACCATCCGGACACAGGTTACTGTCAGGTTGCAGGCCGGAGCAAAACGCCGCCGGTTTGGATCCAAGCTGGACAATAAAGGATGCCTACGAAAAGACCAACTGAGCTACGGAACGGAAAGCGCGGGCTCTTTTTCATCGATTTTAAAAAGGGCGAGCAGATGACAAATTCGTGCAGGAGCTTACAATCGTCGGCCGGAATCAATCGCGATCGTACATTAACCAGCGCATCCAACTCAGCTTCAGGTTCGCAGTACTCCTTAACATCACCCGCCTTCGCCTGCAGCATGAGCATGCTCATTAAAGTCTACTACAACTGAAGACTACGGGATTTCGCTCGTTGAAGGTTCTCAGCATCAGTAGCGTTAACACCAGCGGGTGAATCACCAGAAATGGACATGATTACACTACTTGCATTATGTGCAAACGATACGAAGCCTAAACTAAGCAGGACGTACGAAAACTAAACTCGAAACTACGAACAAATAATCCTGGACATAATGCACGGTCTGGGCAGAAGAATAAAACGAAATCTCCTCCAACCTTGGGACTGTAAGGTATATTAAATACAGTACATGACTGACTAATAGGTTTTGCAATCGTAGTTCAAGAGGGCAGAATTTGTACAGCGTGCGGCGGCGCGCGAGTATTTGGGCAGTGTCACAGTAGCATAATAATTTGAATGACCGTAAAATGTCAAGGATATGACAGTGATAGATTGGAAGAAATACACAGCTGATGTGCTAACCGATTGTAGGACACAGTAAAGCAAAGTATACTGAGCAATATTTATGGAATAGAGATACCGTGTGCTCACGTAAGCAATCCCGGTCGGGGATGCATCGGTTCCTGCTGGACTTTACCTCTTATTGAACCCATCTTTACTTTGCTCTATGGAATACTGCGCAGAAATATTAACCTTTAACTTTAAAGCTTACTTACTCTCCATGCCGCTGTCTCAAAGCCTGGCTTTCAACTGGGGCCAACTTTAAACTTGAGATGTTTGCGGCAGTCTGTATTAAACTGGACGGTAATATATCTCCCGCAAAAACCAGAATAAGCCACAATCCTTATTTCCTTATCCCCTGGTGGCCCATTTTAAGGAACACCTTCAGTTACACCTCTACCATTTTCTCTGCCTCCCGTACCTTTATTCTTCCCTTAATTCACAGATCTTTGTCGGACACGGTATTCCCTAAGCCATAGATTCCTTTTCGACCTATTTATGACCCACACTTTCTTACCTAGTATTCGGCTTCGCTATAAATCTTACTGAGCTCAATGACGAACCCCATGAATTAACGGATTAGGGACCTAAGCCATACCTTCGCCACTATTTCCTTAACTCCAGCTTCATGACTATTATTACCCCTTAAATAGTTTGTCATGCGGCTCCGCGTAAGTTGACCAAACTTGGGAAACACTTATTTCACGATACTTTCCGCAACTGAGACTGGCGCGTGTGCGCAAATGTGCTGATAGTTCGTGGTGTCCATCTCCCACCCGCTCTTGTCAGAGTCCAATTGAACCCATCGGTATTATTCAACGCTATTCTGCTCTTTTGATCCCACACTTATTTACCTATATGGGCGCTGTTTATCAATAGAGGGATATTCCCCTAGCCCCTATCCTCGTATTGCATGTTAGCAACGCGATGGCACCGTTATTAGAATCATACGTAGTTCCAACCTAATTCACTACAAAGCACGGACAAAGCTAGGGTACACGAAGTTTCTTAGTCAAATGTAATATTATGCGCACCGGCAGTTGAGTCACAGTCTCCTAAACCAGACATGTTGCATACCAATTTTTCTTCGCTTGGCCCCATAACTCTTAGCTTTAGCTTAGGGTTACATTTGCCAAGCACTATGGAAAACACTGGCAGACTGGCGGCATGATGAACCAGATCCATTTTTGCTGGCCATCCATACCACTCTAACATTAAATAGTTCCTGTTCTTTGACGTTGGTACAAAAGCTAGCCATGTGCCAGAGACCCCAGTCACCCCGGCTAGCTGGAACTCTAGCTATGTCGAACACTTCTTGCCCTAGCATGGTTATCAGTACAAAATTTAGCTTTTAATTGGTTCCATTGCTCACGCTGCGTTAAGCGTAGAGGTGGGTGTAAAACCAGCTCCCATTTCCTGCGCAAGTTTCTGTTTCATGCCTTATGCTATGCTTCATTTATCCTGTCTGGCGCAGTAGCTTAGCGCTTACCAGAACATAGACCGACGTGATAGCTTGTGTGCTATTAAAGTCTCGTTTTGCATCAGTCACACATATTGAACCTCCAAAATTGGCGACAGCTTCTAAATAGTAAGCAGCTGTGCAGTAATGCGTCCCAACACATGGGGCACAATAATGCTTCATCACAGAAAACCACGTTCTTGAGGCCCTACCATGCAGGCTATAGCGAATTAGACGTTTAGAAGAATTTACAATTGTTTTCGGTTACTCATTTTTTTATCCTCGACGATAGACCTATGTAACCTACTGACAGTGAGGCTACATATATAGGAACGCATAAAATGGGTAAACTGCTAAATAATGCGAGATTTATCTAATACGGTTGGGTGTTACAGGCTCCTTAGAGTCAAATGAACACTAGGACCCCCTGGCTTATCCATGCAGGCCGGACACATGTAATCTCTGGACAACATTCACAACCGCCTAAGGTTAAAGAATTTTGTAGCTTTTACTTATGCAGTGGTTTCCTCGAGCGACTAGCCACTGAAAGCGGCACAAGGACCTCTTTTGCTCACGACCTAATTACAAAGAGTTACGTAAATTGCGCGGGCAAGCTATACCATAGTGCCTTGGAAGCGTTCCCCTGTATATTTTTCTCATCTTCCTCTAGGCCTTATTACGTATGCTTGGAAAGTGTGTTTTGCGGCCACGGCGTCGTAGGTCGTAAGTACTGCTACTTTGGAGCTATATGCTACCTTTCGAGATATGCGGCCATATTGATATCCAATAGCAAAGAGCCACCTTTTGTACATCTTCGTATTTTCACCGTTTATGCTTGCAAAGTTATACGGCATTGGTAGCAAGGTTTTTGGCTAAGGAATGGGCAGTTGCACCAGAACTCGTGAAACACTGCAAGTAGTGCAGTAAGTCTGCTTTTATGGTGTACGGCGCTCAATCTGTGTTCGACTAAGGAAGTTACATGGTATTTTAGCAATATTTACGCTTTAAAACTGGTTTTACATTTGGCTGCGATTATTGACCTTTGAATTTGGAACTCAAGGTCATCCATCAACCACATTACTGTTTATAGGCTAGCTGTATGCTTTCCAGCTAATTACGCCAAAGCGCCGTACGCTTTTAGATATACATTTTAAAATTTTGCATCTATTTTTAATAGGAATTTTACAAAGCTCCTTTCTGAATTTCTGATGCCATCGCAGTTCTTCTCTCATTCCAGGAGTTCACCATTTATTGGGGCCCGTAAGTTACCGAAACTGTCTAAAGAAGCTGAGATAAATATTGTTGCGAGCCGGTTCCTACAGCTTTGGTGCCTCGATTGCTCTCAAGTAGTACATAAATTTAACAATTATACCCCTTGCAAGAGCAGGTAGTTACCGTAAATTGTGCCCTGACCCCTCGAGCGCACAGCATCTAACCATGCCTACAAATAAACCCTTATGTGTTTATTTATTAAACGCGGCTGTAATCGAGGAAACACACCGTCCGCAAAACTGCTCATTCTTTTTGGTGAAAGAGGCCAACGGAAATTACCGCTTTTGCGTGGACTTCCATAGGTTGAACGAAGGCTAGCTGATTCGAATTGTCCCGGTACCATCCGTCACAGGCGTCTCAAACTGCAGAATACTAAGTTATTCACAGTACTGGATTGGAGAACTGACTACTGCCAGCTAGCGATCAAAAAGGAGGGAGGCGCGAAGGTCGTCTTTACCGTTGGAAGAGAGCAGTACCAATTTAACAAGATGTCGTTTGGATTTTCCGGTATAGAGTTCAGTTTCCGTCGTTTAAGTCTCCAGCAACTGGATAGGTTGAGAAGGTGGCCGTGTATGGAGACAACCTTGAGATATACAGTGAAGCGCAGGTAGAACACTGCCGTCATATGAAGCGATAATGTAACAGCACCAACATCCTCGATTACGCATATATATGACTATAGCCCAAACAGGAAAGAGTCCGTGAAAACGCCTGGTCAAAAGGTAGGTCAAGGT
>OX104060.1:23419397-23479674 GCA_944474145.2 Dicrocoelium dendriticum | reverse complement strand
GAGGAAACCTGCGCCTACAGAGGGACCATGGGTGGCTTGTGCTGCACCACGCACAGCTCCAACCACACACCCCATATCCAGTGTAAACCCGAAGGAATAAGACCGGGAGGCATGTGGATGGGAGCCACGTTTCATCAACGGAGCCGGCCCACACTCCTTCACAGGCAAACACAAGCACGCTGTATTTGGGGAATCAACCGCACACAAGGCGGTGGCTGGACCGTAGTCCGCTCCACACTGAGTGCATGGAACCGCTCTTTGAGCCTAGCACGGCCACAAGACCGTGCACCCCGTCCCCTCCAGCAACGACCAACTGTCTCCTGGAGCCAGTATGGACGAGGTAGTGGGTAATAGACAGGTAGGCACCTTGTCAACATGCACATCAAGCGCAGCCACACCGGGGATATCAAACAACAGCCAATCACTTGAGAGAGAGAGAGAGAGACAAAGAAAATAACTCGATTAATGCATAAGGAAACGGTGACATAAACCTTAAGTTAATGAGCATATGTAATAAGTTGTTTACAAACGAATCCTAGATAAGTTCGCGAGGTCAGAAAGTATACTTTACGGAATACCTCGAACACAAAAATGCTATGGAAATCGACTACAGTTGGCTTAAGCGAAGTGTGCAAGTTAATGGAATAGAGTACAGGTAGACATTTATATGAGAAAGAAAAGCATTTAGGCAAAATTGAAAACCCACCACCTGAAATAAAGAGACTTAGCATGCAAGCACGCGGTTAGTAAATCGAATGCAGCGTGCCTACAAACGCTGCGCCGGTGCTGTCTACCTTCTCTGCAGGACCCGTCGTCGCTTCTGTAGTGGTCCCGAGTGGCCTCGCTCATGGCTCACTAGGAAAGGGTGACATATATCTTAAAGTAATGAGCATCTGAAGTAAGTTGTTTACAGAAGAATGCGAGATAAGTTCACGAGGTCAGAAGGCAAACTTTACGGAAATGCCACGAACACAAAAATGTTTTCGGAAAGGACTAGAATTGGCTTAAGTGACGTGTGCAAGTTTATAGAAGAAAGTACGGGTAGACATTTATATGAGAAAGCAAAGCATTGGGACAAAATTGAAAACCCACCACCTGAAATAAACAGACTTAGCACGCAAGCAAACGGTGACATAAATCTTAAATTAGTGAGCATATGAAATAAGTTGTTTACAAAAGAATACGTTTACAAAAGAATACGAGGTAAGTTCACGAGGTCAGGAGGTTTATTTTACGGAAATGCTACAAACACGAAAATGTTATCGAAATAACTACAAGTGGCTTAAGCGACGTGTGCAAGTGTATAGAAGAGAGTATAACTAGGCATTTATATGGGAAAGAAAAGCATTAGGGCAAAATTGAAAACCCACCACCTGAAATAAAGAGACTTAGCATGCAAGCACGCGGTTAGTAAATCGAATGCAGCGTACCTACAAACGCTGCGCCGGTTCTGCCTACGTTCTCTGCAGAACCCGTCGTCGCTTCGGTAGTAGTCCCGAGTGGCCTCGCTCATGGCTCACTAGGCCTGCCTGACTCAGGCACTCGCGACCGCATGTGCTACAGCACCATGCACTCGATGTCGATGGAGTACAATCCATCGGTGCTTGCCGCTTCCGCACTTGCCGCTTCTTCTCTGCATGCATGAGGTCTTTCTCCCGCACTTCAGCAACTGCCTTCGTGATGAGATCGCGCCATACACGCCGATCAACCGCTTTCGATTCCCATGACCTGCAATCAAGATTAGAACGTGTGAGGCTCACTTTGATCATGTCCTGGTAACGTAACTTTGGTTTCCCCACGTGCCGCTTCCCAATACTCAGCTGACCGTATAAGAGTTGTTTCGGTATCCGCGTCGAATCCATACGCCACACATGACCGAGCCACCTCAGGTGTCTCAGTAAAAGTATGCAGTCCACTGCATACATCCCACTTCGGCGCAACACTTCCGTGTCTGCAACTCTGTCGCCCCAACCGATGCGCAAAATTCGTCGCAGACACTGCTGATGGAACCGCTCGAGATATCGCACATCCCGACGGTACATCGTCCACGTTTCACTGCCGTATAGAAGAACGGACAGCACCATGGATTTGTACACCATCAGCTTCGTGCCAATGGTAAGCTGATGGTTGTTCCACACTCGGTACTCAAGCTTCCCGAATGCCGCCGCTGCCTTCGACACGCGAATACGCAGCTCACTGTGTAGCTGCTGATCAGTCGACATCACACTCCCAAGGTAGCAGAAGCGGGAGGTGGTTTCCAATACTTCAGCACCAATGCTGATTCGCGGCAATATTGAAGATTGCACCTCCGGTGAAGGCTGAAAGAGACAGACAGTTTTGCTTGTGTTGATGGTGAGCCCGAATTTGGCCGCTGTCGAAGCCAGAGCACTAGTCATGTGCTGCAACTCATCCGCGCTGTGTGAAAACAACGCACAGTCGTCAGCAAACAGCAACATACGGATAGTTGTCTCACAGACTAGAGTTCTCGCACCGAAACGACGGATGTTCAGCAACCCACCATCAATACGGTGCTCCACACGAACACCGTAAGCACAAGCCGCATCAAAAGCACAAGACAACATTGCATGAAGATATATATTAAACAGGGCAGGAGCTAAGACACAGCCTTGCTTCACACCAGAGACAACTGCAAAGTCATCCGAGGTCTCTCCACTCAGCTGCACCCTCGCTCGCATACCACTGTGCAGACATTCAATTAAACTTACAAACTTACGCGGGCAACCAAACTTACCCAACACCAGCCACAATGCCTCGCGGTTCACCGTATCAAATGCCTTGGTGAAATCAACAAAAAGCGAGTACAATGGCTGGTGTCGTTCTCTGCACTTCTCCTGCAACTGACGAGCCGCAAACACCATATCTATAGTGCTGCGACCCGAACGGAATCCACACTGCTCTTCCGCCACGTTAGGTTCCACAACCTGACTGACGAGGCGGTTGAGCAGGATTCGGGCAATCACCTTGCCCACACAACTCAGCAAGTTGATGCCATTAACATTTATTTTTGACATTTGCATGCATGGCTCGAGGGATGAGCTGTACAGCAATATGCCAAGAGAGGACGAATGTCCCGGCAGAATAGGAAACACTGATTGAAATAAAAAACTTCAAACAGTGGTCGGAACCGCGTCAATTGTCACCGTGTGGGATTGGGTGCATGTTATGTAAGGCGTGATGATGCACCACGCATGTAGGTGTCGTAGACCTTCAGAGTCAGACGAAGAGTAGAAACACAGAGGTCAGAAATATCAAGTGATGTCATCCCGAGTGCGGTAAGATGTTTGGCTGAGGTGGAATATATCATCCCTCGATTATTGATAACGACGGGGTGGTGAACAATATTTGTCGTCTCAGGAAACTGTTCACGTATGTATCGCGATATGGCTGCGGCATTCTCCCCTGATCCGTATTTATCCACTTTCAGTTTATAAGTACAATCCATTCGGTACGCGTCACAGATGGCCACGTCCACAATGTGAACCGTAGAATTTCTAACCGCAAGCAGGTCTGGCTTGATGAAGGAGGTGGCTGTCGGAATCCTCGGCTCCATAACAATGTTAATGCTTCGGCGCCGCAATTGCCTGGCAATCTGTTGGGCAATTTCATTGTGACGTTTACAGCGGACATCATGCGTGATGCAGCACGCCTGAAGAACATGTGACAGAGTCTCTTTTTGTCCGCAGCTCCCGCGGCAGTTGAGAGAAGCCGGGTCATTTGTAGATCTGCCTCTGCTCCGTCGCGTTTTGGTAGAAAGAACACCCCCCCGTAGTTGGACACCCCGTATGAAAAGACGTGGAAAAATCCTGGTGGGGTCCCTCAGCCAGTGGTGAGCGGAAGGTGACGTGACCACATTTCGCAAGGGAGAGCCATCCACTGAAGCAAAAAAAGCATCTCTCCAGGCTTCCGCAGCTGAGCTTTTATCCATGACGACGCGATTACCGATGGTAACAGTGGAGCGCGCTAGACGATGGATGGCAGCGGCTGCAGGGTCCCGGATCGCCCAACTGGTCACTGGATGGCAGTTGGCTAGGTGTCGTTCCAGCCTCTCCTTCCGTAGCAGGGGAATACTCGTTGACAGACACGGAATACCCAAACCAAAGCTCGCAATGGGAGCGTGAAGATATGCAATGGAGGTGTCTGACGGCAAGCGCAGCCATTTTCTGACGTGTGATCTGACAATGCGATCCAACCGCTTCAATGTATTCCGGTGAACCACTGCCAGAGCTAACTGATGAACATGCTTGGGGAGCAGATAGGTCCTCAGAATCTCAAGTCGTTGTTGTGGTTTAAGCGGTGCCTTGGTAACTTCGTTAAGTTGCACAGTAATATCGTCGATTACTGTTAGAGGGAGCTTACCCTTCCAGTTAAAAGGCAGGCCCAACATCTTGAACTTTTCATCGGGCTGAATGGAGGGAATAAAAATAGGACCACAGTCCAAAGCATTCGTATCCAGTATGGTTCGTTTGCGAGCGCCATCAACAATTATATTTACCGAGAAAGATTTTAGATGGTTGATGTTGAGGCCGACGCACTGCAGTCGTTGATGGAATCGCTGAAGGTGATCTCCCAGAGAAATGCGGTCTTGAGCAAAGATGATCACGTCGTCCGCGTAAGCGAGGTACTCAATCGGGCCAGCCGGTGATATCCAAGGCGAAGTGGCGACTCCGTGTAAAACTTCATCTAGGGACATTATGAAGAGCAAAGGCGAAAGCGGATCTCCTTGCCGGACCCCTCTATCAGGATGAAGCTTGACATCATTAAAGATTGAGGACGCGGAGCTGTAATACGATGCCAAGTAATCTAATAATAGCGGGGGGGCTCCGAAAGCAGCTGCTGCTCGAAGTAAGGAGTGATGAGAAATGGAATCGAACGCCTTCGAGATATCCACTGCCGCAAATGAAAGGGGGGTACGAGAAGAATGAGAATGGCGAAGAGCAGCATGGAGTATGGACGGGGCTTCGAAAGCGCCATCTTTACGAAGAAAACCAAATTGAAGGCGGTCGGTAGGGAAAGTCGGAACCCAACGATCAAAGAGGATACGATGAAGAAGGCGTGTGAAGACAGATGAAACTGCGATTGGACGGAATTGGTCAGGGGAGATGGGCTGGGAAACTTTTGGTACGAAGGTGATCCGAGCAGTGTTCATGTGGATGGGAAATGGGTAGGAAGCAAGAAGACAGTTGAGAAAAGAAGTTACAAAGTAGGGATCCATCCTTGAAATATCGGCTGGCTTGATGCGGTCTACACCGGGAGCCGAACCCCGCATCTGTTTGAGAACACTTTGCATCTCCTCCAGGACAATTGGCTTCACCAAGTCATCATTAGCTGGAAGGAATCGACGCGGTGCGCGCTCATCATTAGCAGAAGGTCTGGAGAGGACATTCTTCCAATATTCCGTGAAACCTGGAATGTTCTCGTCCTCATTAAGAAAGGCAGTGCGCCATCTTCCGTCAATCACCGTACTTGCAGCGTCTTTCCGGCGGGTATGATAAAGACGTTGAATATGGCCATATTGTAGGCGTCGCCGGTGCTGATTGTTTCGAATCTTAACGGTATGTACACGTTTTTTCGAAGGCCTCCATCTGTGTGGAAAGAGAGTAGCACACACATCGTTTAGGGCCTCACTAAATGCTATCCTCGATCCATCAGTAGCGAATGAATTCACCAGATTCCGAAGTATGCGGTGTTCCTCCTTGGCAGGAGAGGCGCAGTTGCAAAGAAGCTGTTGGGCAGCTAGCAGCAGAGTGCGGAATACTGGTGTTGGCGCGGACGCAATGGAAGCTTCGTAATTAGAATTGGAAGCTTCTGGTTGATCCTGTACCGCAATGGCCGTGGGGCACGTAGTGGACGGAGGGGCCATAATACCAGCTGAAGTTTCGCTAGAGAAACTTATGGTAGACGACTGCTCCTGAGGGCATACTGTTGCCTCTGGAACTAACGCTGCAGATGAGTGAGGCGAGGTTGAATAATCTATCGAGGCAGTGGGGGATGGTACATTGAAACGCAAATCAGCGTCGGAGGAGGCGGTGGTCACCGCAGGATTGCCTTCGTACGATTCTCGAGGGGTTTGTGTAGACACACCCAAGTTAGTAGTTAATGTGGGCTGAGGTTGATGGAATTCATCGGACGTTATGGTTGAGAAGGGTGACGCTCGTACGGTTCCATCTGGAGGCGTGATTGGATGTTTGGTTTCAGTCGATGGTTGCGGAAATGCACTGGAAGTGGACGTTGTGTGGTGTTGATGAAAGAACCATCTAAGTCGTTGCAAGCGTTTTCTGATACCGTCCCTGGTGCGAAAGGGGAAGACGCGCCTCAGTCGTTCTAAAAGGATATTTAAGGAAGGAGACGTAACCGCAAAACGTGAGGCTGCTAAAAGTAGGGATTTGTCATCCCTGGCTGACCAGTTGTAAGATTGCCTCGGTAGTCGGGCTAGACAGTCTGCATTGTAACTGACAGGATGCTGATGTCTCCAATGCTGAGACAGGCCATTTTTAGTCGAAAACGTACGGTGACATGTTGGGCATTCGAAACTGGAAGTATTCCTGGCAGCGGCTGTGGTAAGTAAACTCGTAGGGTTCCTGAGATGGGCCGCCAAATGGCGCCGCAGGCCGCTCCTAGATTTAAACGTCCTCGAGCACAGCGAACAAGAGGGAGGCTGGAGTACGTCAGAGATCGTCGCCGGATCGGAGGCGGGAGATTTGGATGTTGATAAAGTAGCTTCGGCAGGAGAAACTCTTCGTCGTGGTGATGGCAGCAACTGAGGGAGGCGATCAAGTAGTACACATGGTTGTCGTGATCCCGATGGTAGGGCTATGGGTGATAAGGGTGAGTGTGTGGGTGACGGGTGGACGCGGTTCCGAGAGCTGGCTATGGAGTCGGCAGAGGCCGGTCCGTTTGATTCGTTGAAAGAGCAACCAGCAAATCCACTGCTCTGACTCTGCAGGGCAGGGGATGAAGGGAAACAGGTGGGAGCCTGCGCCGCGGGCCGTTCATAGGCCCCTATCCGCGGCTGGGGTGAGGGGGGTGCATCGAGTTGGGCGTGTATAAAATGGCATTCGGGTCATTGGAGGGGTTAAAATCTGGGGCGTTGGTGATAAAAGGGTTGTTGGGCGATCCGGGACGACAGCGGAGGTGCGAAATAGCCGGCTGGCGACGAGTAAAATATTTCCAAGTATAAAGTACTTCCAATTCTTTGTTGCTGTCAGAGGCAGATGATAAGCTGGATGATGTACGAGAGGATGCTGAGCCGGTGGAAGGCGCAACAGGAGCAGAGGGGCGATGTGATCGATTCTCTGGAGTGGGTGACGCGGTCTCTTTGGATGCTAGGGATATCACAGGAAAGCTCGGTGTGTTTTGCTCCGGACTGTGGTTACTGATTGTGTCCTCAGTAATATTATCGGTTGCACCCGTCGTGGGTGTTAACGACTGTTGAGGTTGGTGGCGATGAAGGCGGCGGCCTGGAGGGCGTTTCCATTTTAGAAATTGGAGCCGTTTCCTTATTGCTGTCATCGTTCGGAAGGGGAGTTTAGTTTGTAAAAGTGGCAGAAGCTGCGCTAGTGAAGATACAGATTCGCCTAAATGAGCTGCGTGCAGTAATAACTGAGCATCTTCCTCCGCAGACCAGTGTACTGAGGATATGGCCGCTCGGGATGACAGCATGTCTTGGTAAATAGTGGGGTGTGCCTGGCGGCAGTGAGTGGTAAGCGCTCTTGCTGAGGCGAATTGACGATTGCATTGTTGGCATGACATCACCGGAGCACCGCGCATACGTAGATCGTTGGGATGTCGTTTGTGGTATCCGGTATGCCGAGTAAGACCAGCAGCCGTCGAGAAAAGAGCGTGACAGATATTACAGGTGTAATTTTGCAACACAGTGTGAGGAGTCGAAAGTATGGCGGAGGTTGTCATTGTTGGTTGTGGAATGTTGTTTGTTACTCCGTCGATGTGCAGTGATGGGGAATTCATATTTGAGATGTGTGAGTGAATATGTGCACGGTGCATGAATCCGCGGTCGACTAAAAGAGACTATCCATAGGGCTCAGGCCACAATAAGTGAAAAATAGGAATAAAAGCTAAAGCAGAATAGGGGAAGGGAAATGGTGTAGGCGAGAAGGATAATGGAAGAATTTATAGAATGCACGAATTACCCCAAGTAAAATATGATTGAGATCTAAACACGAGCATAAAAATTCTCTAGCTAGTCGGTCAGGTCAAATATTGTTCGCAGCATGCGTAAAACGACAAAAACTGACAAATAAAAAATAGCGATTGCCAGAATACTCCCGAAAAATACCAAGGTAGGTGGACAACACTTGAAAGCCCAGAAAAATACCCCTACTTCAATCACAATTTATCAGCAACATCTGTAAAACATCAAAAAATAAAAGCCCCTCTAACAACGTGAGACCCATGACGATCGTAAAGCGTTGGCGAAACTTCGCCCAATTAAGATGAAAACCAGGCATGCGGGGTCAATGTGGCATCAATCAATAACACTATAGGTCAGATAGGCCGGCAAAATCTTTGTAGAGTGTTGATCAAAACTTAGCCTAAACTGACGAGAAGCTATTGGGGGCGATCAATATCAAACGTCGGTTCATCAAAAGGAGGCTCATCAAGAGGAAGCTAAAAGTTTGGAGTTTTCTAGGAATACAAACCAACATGCATAAAAAAGACTTTGTAAAAAGCACAAGCAATGTATATAGTATACAATAACAGCAAAATAATTGTATGTACGCATGTTGAAGGTATAAAATTCCCTTAGAGAAAATCCTTATAAAAAGACATTGCAGTAGGAGGCTCAGCCGGAATATGACATATAAAAAACAAATGTAGGCTAATCCCACGAAATTCATGAGCGTAAGATGACTTAAAAGAAAGAGCATAAAAAACTACATAAGATGGATATAAAATGTAAGAAAAACGTGGCCCAAACCCTACGGAAAAACCACTTTAGTCAGACTCACGGTACATGTTGGACAAGTGAAAACGTTTGTCACAGTTTTTGTAAAAACAGTTGTGAATTTGTCCAAAATTCTTGTTTCAGTAAATTCAGTGCACAGTTTCCAGCAAAACAGTGTATAATAATCCAAATTCCGTTGACTTGGCAAGAAGAAATCACACAAAACTGCCGGAGCACAGTAAACACGTCCGCCACACAACTCAGCTCGTGCAACATTGCTTGCTACCTTTACCCTTGTACAGTGGTAGCACAAGGGCATCCTTCAGCTCAGGAGGCACCTCCTCCTCAATCCATACACGTTGCACCAAGTGGTGCAGCGCAGTCAACAACGCGGGTCCGCCGTGTTTCAATACTTCAGGCGGGATCCCGTCGGCTCCGGCACATTTGCCGTTTCGCAGCTGAGCAAGTGCTCTCTGCGTCTCATCCAGTGTCGGCGTATCCGCCAGATTCGCCTTCACATCGTGCTGCTTCAGGCCGTTCAATGTAGGCCAGTCGATCTCTGAACGGTTGTTCAAGAGACAGTCAAGTGTTTCCGCCAGATCTGCATTATGTCTGCAGTCTGTGTGCAGGTAGCGCCTGAACTACCATCGATCAGTGTCCGCATTTCACCGGAGCAAATGCTTTGGTGAAATCAACAAAAAGTGAGTACAATGGCTGGTGTTGTTCTCTGCACGTATCCTTCAACTGACGAGCCGCAAACACCATATGGATGCGGCTGCGACCGGAACGGAATCCACACTGCTCTTCCGCCACATTGAGTTGCACAACCTGACTGACGAGACGGTTGAGCAGGATTCGGGCAATCACCTTGCCCACACAACTCAGCAAGTTGATACCACAATAATTTGTGGCACATTGCTTGGTTCCTTTGTCCTTGTACATTGGGAACATGAGGGAATCCCTCAGCTTAGGGGGCGCATCCTCATCAACACACACGCGTTGCATCAAGTGGTGCAGCGCATTCGCCAATGCGGGTCCGCTGTGTTTCAATACTTCAGGCGGGATCCCGTCGGCACCGGCATATTTGTTGTTTCGCAGCTAAGCAAATGCTCTCTGAATCTCATCTACTGTCGACGTGTCCACCAAACTCACCTGCAGATCGTGCTGTTTCAAGCAGTACAATATAGGCCAGTCAATGTCCGAACGGATGTTCAAGTGAGCGTCAAAGTGACTTCGCTAGATCTGCATTATGTCGGCAGGCTGTGTGCAGGTAGCGCCTGAACTACCATCGATCAGCGGCCTCAGTGGCTCCAATCTCAGTCCATACACCGCCTTCAAAGTGTCAAAGAATTTCTTGTGTCAGCGGTGTTCGGCGCAGCATTCCATCTGCTTCACCTTCTCCGTCCACCATACATTTTTAGTGCGACGGAGCTCACGGGTCAGTCGCCGTTTGCGAAACCGACTATGCTTACCCAAGTCACTGGGGTCTGCCACATGTGAAGTAAATGCTTCAGCCTTTTCAGACACCAATGCGCCAATCGTCGTATTGGTCACATAAAACCAATCAGGCCGCTTACAATTTGCGCGCCTGATGGTCTCCTCGACGGCAGCTGTCACCTGGTCGCGAATGTGGTACCATAGGTCCCCCACTGCAGCTGTGCATTTCACATCCCACAGGCGTGCAGTCATCGTCTTCTCCAGATCAATACGTTTCTTCACAGCAACGAGGGAGAGAATGCTAAATTTACGCCGGTTCACGTCAGGAGTGCAAAACATAGATCTATGAAAAAATATATACAGTTTAGTCCGCACCAACTTGTGACCAGTACCATACTCAGCTCCATGCAGCGCACTTGTCATGCGCACTTCACGCATATCACGCTGACGTACGACGACATATTCGATCAGGTGAGCGTGACCACTCAGTGGGTGAGTCTAAGTTGCTACATCACTCGCACTCAGTTCAAACCGACTGTTCGTGATCGGCATGCCATGAGTGGCACACAGTGAGAGCAGCCTGTCACCGTTCGCATTCGCTGAACCAATGCCATGCGGACCGATGACATCTGTCCACGCTGATGCATCACGCCCAACGCGCGCGTTGAAATCACCCAACAGAAATAGTCGGTCGCTCCTCGGCACAGACCGTATCACGGAGGATGGCTGAGTGTAGAATTGATCACGCGTGTCATCAGGATAACACATGGTCGGGTCGCAGGTGCTTATAACTTACTTACTTACTTACAACTTACTTATTTCGAGTCGTAGGCGAACAGTCATCAGTCGCGTAATGATGCCTGTTGGCTCACGCACCAGCTGGGCATTTGGGCGACCGGATATTGCAGACCCGACCGCATGTTCCAGTGGTGCTGGGGTGGCGTTTCCTACCCAGTAGAACGCAGAGCCAGCTCCAGCTTCATGCAACTTACCTTGCTCAGCGAGCCGTGTCTCACTGAGCTACCCAGGACTGATGTTATAGCGCGCCAGCTCCATCGCGACCAGTGAAGTGCGTCGCTGGGAGCATTCACTCGAGTTCCGGTCCAGAAGAGCGCTGGGGTGCTAGCACCCGATGTTGGCTGCTTTGCGCGCAGGTATACCATTGTAATGGTGGTCAATCGCACGCGTGGTGGTGGTTTCGCTTCGGAGGTTTGCTTGATGGACTCCAGCAGGAGCATTTGGCTCAATAACCTGATCCACAATGCAGTGCGGAGCAGATCCAGCTCGGGAATCTAATTGCTGAGACAGATTGGGATCTGCTTGACGGCCGTCACACGCAGTCTTGGAGGTACTGGAACGGTTAATATATGTTTTGCGACCGTAATAGGATACACCTGCGACCACGGCCAGGCGCAGGTGGGTTTTAGCGGGTTTGCACCAATATGACCAGGGGCTGTCTGGCTTGAGGCAGGCAGTAGCAAACCATTAAATACCCGGAGGTGCTCTCCCACTGTCAGAGAAAATGCCTGGCGCTCGTGCTCTAAGCCAATCGAGCTGTGAGCTTATAACCCGTAGACCTGTTGTCTCCCATGGCTAGGTTTTGCGGGAAGAGGGCCATCGACCACTTCCTAACCTCCGAAGAGGAAGGGGTTTGGACTAGGACACTAGCAGGGCGCCCACACCTGACAGGAGAACGACTCGTGTCTTCAGCCAAAGCCTTTGATTAAATGTACACCCGAAAGGCAGCGGGTCTAGCGCATGGTCAGTTCATTGATTCATATGGATTTGTGTCCTGGATCTTAGAAGGGAGAAGGGCGTAACCCAACTCCCACTCAGTGGTCGTTATGAGGGGGCGTCCAGGAAATGAGCCCATGGCACAACAGTAGCAGCAGTGGCTAGACCATCTGTCAGGATCTAGTCATCGCAAGCCTGAGCGCACCATAGTCTAACCCTGCATGTACTGCTAACCCATTAATTGCACGTAACAGCTGGTCTGAAGCCGTTGATGATGGAACCGGAGTCGATTTCCTCTACCTGGTCCTCTCAAAAGCGATTGATCGCTTAGACCATCGAACTCTCCTTCACAAGCTTCAGAAGTACGACATTGGCGACCCAATCCTGAGTTGGATAAGCAATTTTCTACACTAACGTCGGTTGGAGGTGAGAATCCGGGAACCTCTGTCCGATGTAATTTTTGTGGAGTGTGGTGTGTCAAAGGCTCGGCGCGTGGGCCTCGTCTATTCTTGGTGTTCATAAACGATTTAGCAAGATTAATTGCTTCCAATTTCTTAATTTTCGCGGATAATATCAAGACATGGCGAATGATCAGAGGACTGGTCGACCAGGAACGGCTCAAGTGCGATCTTAACATGATTTCGACCGGTCAGTTCAGAACGCCCTGCCATTCAACGTAGATAAATGTCGCGTTGTGCAATTACGCCATAGACATGAGTACACGTATTTGCTTGAGGCATACGGATTGCAAACCAGCTGCCAGGAAGGTGACCTAGTTGTGCTCGTACAGAGGGGCCTCAACTAGCCAAAACAGGCCGAGGTAGCTGCGAAAAGTGGCAGAGAACACGTCGGCCTGCTGCGAAGCGCGTTCGAGAAATTTAACCCATCATTCTTCCCAATGATTCACAATTCTATATGTGCAGCTCCATGTTGAATACGTTATCCAAGCTTAGAAACCTTGGGCAGAGCGTGACCTAGAGACATTAGAGGCACCACAATGAAGAGCAACAAAGAATGTTAATGGCCTGCGATATCACTCTTAGCACCGAAGGAGGAAGTTGCTGGGAGTTTACAGCGGACGCTACCGAAGGCTTCATAGAGATCTCATATTAGCGTACCAAATATTGTGTGACCCCAACCACGTATGTTGCTATTTGTTGAACCTTAGCAACAGCACACAGCTCAGGGGTAATTGTTTGAAATGGAGGGGACAATATATGGGTCTAAAGTGTCGACGGAAATACTTTTACCCTTAGGTTTGTCAACCGTGGAACGCTCTCCCAGACTCAGTTGTATCCTCCACTATATTGGACATCTTCAAAAAACGACTGGATGTTGTTCTTAGCGCCCAACACTTCGTTACCTAAACTACGCCATTTTGGACTACGTTAATCATGCTCTTCTACAGGACTTGTGTCCTAGGGACCCAAGAAGGCGGCACATAAGTGAGCGACCATATTTTACTTTTCTCGCGCTTTACATCAACGAGCACTGTACCCCAGGTATTTCTGTATGATTACACTTGATTTGTATTTTACACTCACGGTATTTAGCAACGCATCTGTCTTGGTAGATGAGTTACATATATTTCGACTCCATTGTACTCACCCCAATCATCCAACTGGACGTGTCAAGCAGTTGCTTTTATCCCGTGATAAATCATTGTTCACTGAACACAGTTATTGTGAGCTTATGACAATTGTAGCATTCCCCTAGCAGTTGAAGCATTGAGAAAAGTTGAGATATGCAATCTCATAGGGGCCGAAACTCTGTCTGTTCCCCTTTCACTGGAGACTCCACGGAGCAGAATGCAGTGCATGAAATTTGTCATTGCCTACACTCCATCTGATATGCAATAGGAACGTTTACTACCTAAGAGATCAGGCACCAACAGCATAAAATCCATTTGTTGAACTAACATAACAGAACGGGTGACTTCTTAGGTTGACCGATGCGGCTTAGAACCTAACCAAACTAAGTGGATGCAAGCTTTGGGAGTAATGAAAGTGGTCCGATAAGCTCGAAATCAGTGGTTCAAAATTGCTTCTCAAGAAAGCGTTGCAACGAATACACAAATGGGTATGCTTGGATTAACGCTTTAATAACTCAATGATAGCATGCACGAGACTCCAGAATCGGAGTGAGTAAATCAGCGGAAGCTCGGGAAAAAAGGTAGTATCATCAACTACATTAAAGTCCAAGTTCACGCCCAATAATAGCCACCTCGAGTTGCGCTTCGTCGCGCTACGGTCGGACTATCGTTGCTCTGTGTATACACGAAAATTTAAGTTGTGGCAACGACAGTTTCTTCATTTTGTTACGAGAGTCATACCATTCTGCTGCGAAGGGTAAAGCATTTATCATGAGCTCTTTTGATTAGACTTCATCGACCAAGTATTGATATCAAAGCATTCTTAACCTGTTTGCATGATTTCTTGTCGTCGGCGTCCATTTCAGACCGTAGCCCAAACGTTACGCTACAGAAACCTCGTCAACCACAAGAATACATGGTATCTGCGGAATTTGCTTCCGAATCCTAATTCTATCAGGCACCGGAAGTGTTCTCAATCTATTTCATCAAAAACACTTGGATCGTGCACCCTCAATGAACCGGTATTATTCAGCAGATCGAAGGAGATCAAACAACGAACAGTACCGAATTTTTCTCTTCTCACTTCTCATCAGGTTGATGTAGTTATGGAACGTCGGCTCACAACTAACAATCGTACAAACCGGATGAGATATATGGACAGAAGATCTTTTCACGACCTAAACACCGAGTACGTTTCAATGTGAGTTGCAATAAACTTGTCGAACGGGAGCTATGGAAACATTACATGGTGTGATGGTTTTGTGTAGTTGGGCAGCGGACTTCCAGACCTGTAATTACCTATGTTTGGTCACCAAAATAGCCAATTTGCAGAAGCGGTCTGGCAACAACTAGGGTCGTTGAAATCCATAGTTGACTAACGCACCAAGTGTAACATGACAAAACTCGACCTACGGGAGCGTATGATAGAACAAGTTAAGATGAGGAGCGTCATGCAGTAGAGTAGCAAATAACACACAACCGTCAAAGATGTTGATTACAACAGACGCTCCACCCCAGTGGTTCTCAACCTAAGAGTAATTACCCCCAAGAGGATGAAATGGAATTTTACGGGGGTAAATACAAGTACGAGGACTGAGTCGTCAATCAGTTACCAAATAACATTAATACCTAAATCATCTGTAGCAAAACAAGTGACCAACTACCTAATCAATATTGATTAGCCATCAGTGACTAATCACTAGTGAGCGGTCAGTGAATTAGACAATTTTCGGTAATAAATTTTATTACCTAAAATACGAAACCAAGCTTGCAAAGCAGCACAGCTAGATGATGCCTCTATCGGCTTGCTCATCGATCGTTGTTCTTTTAAGCAGTTGTTCGTCGGGTCGAAGTACAAAGTCGAATGAACACTATGGTGCGAGCATAGGTCAGCCGCTCAGGTAAAGGAGCGAGCGAATGTTTACAGGGTAGAAGAGACAAAAAGGCGTTTAGTGTTTAGGACGTATCGATACAGAGAGGTGGAAGATATGGTTGAAACAAATGAGAAGGCACTGACATCTGAGTATATTTTAACAGAGATCACACACAAAATGAGCATAAAATGCCTGGAATCGGGATAACAGCAAGCGATATCAAGTGCACAAAAACAATGGGCGTGGGGTCACACAACCAAAACACGTAAAGCAGGTTTGAGGTCAATGCTGATTGGTCATTGGGTTAATAACATTCATTCAGTGATATTTTAAGAGAAGAAAGAACAGATGAATGGATTAATTCTGTGGTTTGTAATATAGGTAATAATGAGTTTATTTGAAAATGTTTATGGCAATGTCACATGTCATACAGTAACTTGCATTATCTCGCGAAAATATGGTTGGTGGCATCTGGTTTCGGATTTGCCTGTCACTGTGGCAAGCCACAGGACGCCTGCGCCTACAGAGGGACCATGGGTGGCTTGCGCTGCACCACCCACAGCTACATCCACATACCCCATATCCAGTGTAAACTCGAAGGAATAAGACCGGGAGGCATGCGGATGGGAGCCAAGTTTCATCAACGGAGCCGGCCCACACTCCTTCACAGACAAACACAAACACGCTGTATTTGGGGAATCCAGCGCACACAAGGCGGTGGCTGGACGGTAGTCCGCTCCACACTGACTGCATGGAAACACTCTTCGAGCCTAGCACGGTCACAAGGACCGTGCACTCCGTCCCCTCCAGCAACGACCAACTGTTTTCTGGAGCCAATATGGACGAGGTAGTGGGTAATAGACAGGTAGGTAACTTATCAACATGCACATTAAGCGCAGCCACACCTGGGATGTCAAACCACAGCCAGTCACTCAAAATGCCGATATCGAATAAAGTAAACGCATATGACGACATAAATACTCGTTAAATAAGCATATAGAAGAAATTGGTTATAAGTGAATCCGTGATAAGTACAAAATGTCCGAGTTATTTAAAAAGTACCACGCGATACAATTACGCAAGTTCACCACAAGTTGCATAAGCGACGTGTGCAAGTTGGGAAAAGGTCATCAAGTACGCAGAACAAACCAAATAAAATGTAATGAATTTTATGCACATTAAAAAGACCCAGTTTAAGTGCAAGTTGGTTCAGCCCAACTGCAGTGAAGAAGCAGCACAAATGCAACATCAGCCTCAGCATATATATATATATATATATATATATATATATATATATAATGTTGATGTTGCATACATCATGCTTCTTCACCGTAGTTGGGCTGCACGGACTTACACTTAAACTAGACCCCCTTAATCTGGATAAAAACTAATCCACTTTATTTAGTTTGTTCAATTCTGTTATTCTGCAGCATTTTCTGTGTCAATTTTGCGTGTTTACTTTCCTTCAAATTCTGTGTTGGCTGTATGACATCCCTCTCATGGCTATGCTTGATGTGAATGCCGACAAGGTATCTAGCTGTCTAACACCCTCCACCTCGATTACTGACACCAGGAGACTGTTAATAATTCCTAAGAGGGGACAAGTTGCGACATCTTCCTGACAGTGGTAAGCTCAAATAATGGTTCCATCCAGTGTGGAGCAGGCTACGGCCTAGCCAACGCCTTGTCTGAGTCCCAAATTAGATAGACAGGAATGCTGATGCTGTGCATGTTGAAAATATGTGGGCCGGCTCCGTTGATCAAACGTGCCTCCAATCCACACACCACCCGGCCTTAATCATTCTGGTTTATACCGGGTATGGGGTATGTGGGTGGTGCGGCGCAAGCCACCCATGATCTTCCTGCAGGTGCAGGCGTTCTGTGGCCCTCCTATGGAGGTCACGGTGACAGGCAACCCCGGAACCGGATGGTGCCAAGCATATAGATGACACAACCAGCAAGATAAATTTTTGCAGGAACCATGTTCTCTGGAAAAAAGCGGTCCTATAAAAAGCCTTTTTGCATTGGGGCCTTACTAATTTTATCGGTAAAACTGTTGAGAATCCCATGGCGATTTGTGAAGCAAAGTTCTTACAACAGAGTACGAAACCCAGCAAATTTAAAAATGAACTTGAACGAAGTCAATCTCAGTTTGTAGGAAGGAGAGTACATTCTTCAAACGTAGAGAAGGTGCACTGCAAAGTTCACGCATGGATAGATTGAGCTACTTTAGATTTTTCAGTCATCTGAAGCTTGCTCTGAAGCTTCGTACCGCATCGCTGGAAACAAGAAAGCTCATACAATAGGAGTATATCTTATCAAAATTTGCATACTTGATGTGGTTATGCGCAACCTGCAAAACAGATAAGTATTATTTCGCTTTCTGACAGCGCCATCAAAAGTCGCATCGATGGTAAGCGCAAGATTATTCCGGTTACGTTGGTAACTGAAACAAAGTCGTTCTTTCTTCGCACTACAGTTGGATGAATCGACCGAAGTTGCATCTTGTTCCGAGCTGCTTGTTTGTGTTCGGTATATAAAAGGTGACCATTTCGAAGAAGAGTACTGGTTCTCTGAATCAGTGAGCATCAGTACATGTGGCGAAGACGTCTTTCGAACAAAGAAGAATTTGTCGAAGAGGAGCTGCAGTGGTCGAAGTTGGTGGCTATCTGTAAAGACGGAGCACCGTCAATGTTAAGTGTTCGTTCCAGATTCAAAACATTACTCAAACAATTTGCGCCGCACGCTACTTTTAGCCACTGCATTGTACATCGATATGCTTTCGCAGTGAAAACTCTTCCAGCTGCTTTGCTGGACGCGTTAACCAAGGTAGTGAAAATAGTAAATGTCATCCGCGGTAGTGCGACTTATACATGTGTTTTCAAAGAGTTGTGCAATGAGGTTGGAGGCAAATTCGGCGTGTTATTATTCCACACACGGAAGCACATTGGTTATCACGGGCAAGGTGCTGTACAGAGTGCTCGCGCTTCGAGAAGAAATTGCTGTGCTTTTGGAAAGGAAAGAATTGCATAAGGATAAGGAGAACGGTATATGCCATAAGAACAGACAATGTATTTATTTCTAAGCTGTCATAGCTTGAGGAATTCTTAAAAGAAATAAGTATCCTTAGCCTCAGTTTGCAAGAAAATATGACGAATATTTCAATAATTCAGGATAGGTGTTACTTTTCTTCACAAATTGCTGCTTTACCAACACAGAGCCGGTGTCGACAACTTACCGATTTTCTATGAACTAACAATAGTGCATGTTGGAAGAAAAGTGCACATTCGTAAATCAAATAACTCTCCAATTGTTATAAGTGGTACATTCTATCAGCAAATATTTCCGCCAAGTAAATCTTGGGTTCTAATACCCTTTCAGTGGATGAAGGAATACTTCCAGATATTTTAGGGAGTTGCCTGTACCGGGAGCCCGGAGCGATTCGAAAAGACAGATCGAGTTGCAGGGAAACTTTTATTGGTACAGTAAAAGATTCCCTGTTATCTAGCTATAAAGGAACGACACCGTTGACGCTCTAGCTAGGGGAACGGAGCATGCACAGCACACAGGGTAGTCGCGAGTTGCAACCGAAACGAGCGCCAAGCAAAAATGGCGATGAGCAAGTCAAGCATTCGAACTCAGCAATCAGTTCAACAAACCACACCGGTTGCCTAGGTGTACAATGAAATAATTTTAGTTAGAATTTTACACAGGCAAACCGGGGAATCTCCAGACTGCTACATAGCCCTCTCCCAGAAGGGACTGTGTAAGCAGTCCTTCGATCTACGTGAGGACTGTCCGTCGCGGGCCAGCCTTCTGCGAGACCAGGTTGTGAAACCTGATGCAGCTGCTGGGGGAGAACCATGCAATCGGACCCTAGCGGGCTCCCACCCGTGTCCTCCCTACGGTGTCGAAACGGTAAAAAACTGTTTGTGGGGGACAGTTAGTAAAGTTCACGTAGGCGGTTGAGCAGGAAGTTCGTTCCACTTCCAGTTGACGTGCGGGGATCCAGCGAAAAGTGAAACCGAGGTGCAACCAACTGGCGGTGTATATGGAAAGCAAAATGAAAAAGCAGCGTAAATGCATAGCAATACACAAAAGAGTGCAAAGCGAAAAACGTGCAAAGCTGTTTTTGGGTTTTCAAAAGGTTTTGCTCTTTTTTGGTAATTTCAAAACGTTTTGATCTATTTTGTGGATTTTCAAAAACGTTTGGTAAGAGCAGAAAATTTCAGAGGCACGTTCTATGTAAAATAGTGAGTGCTAACGAAGTCCGAAAACGAACTGGAGGTTTGAGCTTCCTACCGCGTCGATTGATAGTAGGGCGAGTAGGAGTGCTGTCGGTTGAGGTTGTCGGTTCTGCTGGAGCGAACTGACTCGTCTGAGGTTGCGGTGCGAGCTGTGATGGCGCAGGCTGTGAAGGTGCTTGCTGCACCGAAGAGTCAGACTTGTCGAGGAATGCTGGCTTGAGTCGATCGACGTTGGTCGTCTCAGTCTTACCATTGTAGTCAATGGTAAACGTCTTGTCGCTTCTGCGTACGACACGGTACGGACCAGAATAAGGAGGTTGAAGTGGCCGGCGTACGCTGTCAGTGCGAACGAACACGTGCGTGCAAGTAGTTAAGCGTTCGTCCACGTTGGTACGCAAGCTCTGTGCTCTGGGTTGCACAGGCTGAAGCTGTCGCATGTGATGAGATAGGCGAGCTGCGTAGTCGCCATAGTCGAAGGTTGTTGGCGCTTTTGGTGAGACAAGTTCACCAGGTAAGCGTTGTGTGCATCCAAAGACTAGCGACGATGGAGTGGCGTGCAAATCCGCTTTAATCGTGTTTCTTATGCCTAAGAGAACGAGCGGAAGTGCTTCGTGCCAGGATGTGCTAGATTGGGCACAGAGTGATGCTTTCAGTTGCCGGTGGAACCTTTCTACCATCCCATTAGCTGCGGGATGGTATGCGGTGGTTCGGTTATGTTGGCAACCAAGAACGTTGAGCAGTTTGCTGAAGGATCCGTCAAAGTGTGATCCTCTGTCAGTGATGACTACGCTTGGGCAACCGAATCGAGCTACCCAGCGTTCTAGGAAAGCTTGCGCAACTGTCTCAGATGAGCAGTTGACTATCGGAATCGCCTCTGGCCAACGGGTGAATCGGTCGACACAAGTGAGGAGGTACACGTAGCCTTTGCATGGAGGCAAAGGTCCGACCAGGTCGACATGGACGTGTGCAAAACGAGAGTCAGGAGCGGGAAAGACGCCAAGTGGGCTTTTGGTGTGTCTGTAGACCTTGGCGCGCTGACACTCTAAGCATGCGCGTGCCCAAAGGCGGACATCGCGATTGACGTTGGGCCATACGAAGCGTTCCGTTACGAGCTTCTGCGAAGCACGTATGCCGGGATGAGACAGGTTGTGTAAAGCGTTGAAAACTAGTCGACGCATCGAAGTAAGAACTACGGGTCGGGGAGAAGTTTGTGAGACGTCACAAAGAATGGTCCCCTCAGATGAAGCTAGTGGAACTTCGCGTAGTTTCAACGAGGTGTTGCGTCGTAGCTTGTCTATGTCGGGATCAGCTTGTTGGGCAGCAGCCATAGCGGCTAGATCAATGTTGGTGCCAGGCGATAAGCTGATCTGCTGAATGCGTGAAAGCGCATTCGCAACGGGATTGAGAGCACCTGAGACATGTCGTACGTCTGTCGTAAACTGAGAAACGTAGTCTAGGTGTCTAGTTTCCCGCGGAGAATACTTGTCCGTTGCGCTATTGATTGCATAGATCAATGGCTTGTGGTCAGTGAAGACTGTAAAATGTCGACCTTCGAGATAGTGACGGAAATGTCTGATACCTAGGTAAATAGCTAACAGTTCCCTACCGAAGGTGCTGTAACGCGATTCGGCAGGTTGTAAACATTTCGAGAAGAAACCTAGAGGTATCCATCGATGGTCGATGAGTTGTTGAAGAACTGCACCGACGGCAGTGTCGGATGCGTCAGTTGTCAGGGAGAGTGGTGCACATGTGTCTGGATGGGCGAGAAGCGCTATGTTGGAGATAGCGTCTTTGAGCTTCTCAAAAGACAGTCTAGCGTCGTCTGCAAAATGAAAAGACCGTTGTTTACCGCGGAGCAAGTCAGTCATTGGTTGAACAATGCTCGCGCAGTTAGGAATAAAGCGTCTATAATAGTTGACCAGGCCAAGGAATCGACGTAACTGTTTGAAGGAACTGGGAGCAGGATAGTCCTTCAGTGCCTGGATTTTGTCTGGCAGAGCTTCGATACCAGAGGCGGATATGCGGTGGCCAAGAAAGTCGATGGAGCTTTGGCCAAGCTCGCATTTATCGGGGTTGACGGTAACCCCATGCTGTGTTAAGCGTTGAAAGAGAGCGTCGAAGTGATGAAGATGTTCCTCGTCAGAAGAGCTCGCGATGAGAATGTCATCTAGATAAGGATAAACGCCTTCGAGTCCTCGCGTTACCTCATGAATGAAACGCTGAAAAGTTTGGACAGCGTTGCTGAGGCCGAAAGGCATTCTGAGGTACTCGAATAGGCCGAATGGCGTGATGACTGCTGTTTTAGCAATGTCGTCTGGCGCGACAGGTATCTGATGGTAGGCGCGAACTAGGTCGACTTTGCTAAAGATAGACTTACCAGCTAGAGCTGAGGTCAAGTCGTGCATGTGCGGAATGGGGTATTTATCCGGGACGGTAACTTTGTTAAGTGCCCTGTAGTCACCACAGGGGCGCCAGTCACCGGATTTCTTCGGTACCATGTGTAATGGTGATGCCCATGGACTTTTGGACGGACGGATTATTCCCAGTTCGAGCATTTGCTCGAATTCCGCCTTAGCAGCTTTGAACTTGTCCGGAGCTAGTCTGCGAGGGCGGGCCGAAACAGGTGGGCCCTTAGTGCAAATGTGATGCATGACGTTTGATGTTACAGGAGGCAAGTCGTTCAGTACGCGAACGAGTTTAGGATGCTTGTTGAAAAGTTCTATAAAAGGTTGTGAAGCTTGAGGTAGGACACGAATGGGAGTGATAGCAGCCACGTTGGCGCTAGTCCCGATAACACTGAGCTGTGTCCTGGAGTCGATAAGTTTCTTCCTTTTAGCGTCGACGATGAGGTCGAAGCGTTGAAGAAAGTCTATGCCTATGATGGCGAAAAGCACGGCAGCGATTATGAAAGGCCAGCGAAAGGTTCGCCGGAGGCCTAAATTGAGCATTAGCAGTCTTTCGTCGAAAGTTGCGATTGGTGTGCCATTGGCGGCACGCAGCTTGGTCGGCGATGGTGAGACGACCTCTTCTGGGCTACGGGGTATAACGCTAACTTCGGCTTCTGTGTCGACTAGAAACTCGGTGCCAGAAGTTAAATCCCTAACGCGGATGAGGCGACTTTGGTGTTGGCCGGTCGCGTCCATCGCCGTTACGGCGAAGTTGCAAGACTTTACACATTTATGAGCTGCGGTACCAAAACGCTGATGGTACCAACAGCTAGCCTGCCTGTTGCTAGACTTAGAACGTTTGAAGGGCGATTTTGAGCGGCTATGACGACGACGGTTCATAGTAAGCTGTTGAACCTGGCGACTAAGTGTCGCAGCTTGTGTTTGCAGGGCTTCTATAGTTGACTGTAAGCCAGTGATAGAAGTGCCCTGGGACGCGACGGCATTGATCTTGCTGGCGTCGGCTTGTGGCTGTGATCGCTCAATAACTCGATCCGCTAAATCTGCTAGTTGAGTGAGCGAAACGGAGCTCACTGTAGCGAGAACCGCTTGCGTGTTTTTCGGTAGCCGCTGTAGCCATAGTTCGCGAAGTAGCGTCCCGTCCATGGTTGAGGAACCAAGGAGTTGCTGCATCTCTCGTAGCAGGGTTGAGGGCAGTTTGTCACCCAGCTGCAGATCCCTGAAAAGCTGCTGCAGGCGAAATTTCTCAGAAGGCATAACACGCTTAATCGTGGCCTCCTTGAGAGTTTCATAGCGGTTTTCGGTCTGAGAAATGATAACGTCACGAACCTGCATTGATATCTCCTTGGGAAGATAGGACAGGAGCTTGCTATACTTCGCGCAGTCGGAAGTGATTCTGTGGTTGTAAAACAGCCTCAAAATGAGAGAACCACAAAAGAGGATTCATGTCCCAAAAAGGTGGCACAGAGAGAGATACAACGCTTAGCAGAGACTACCTTAGGGTCTACAGATTCCATGGCTTAAAAATAACGCAAAAAATAGGCTACCGTATGCAAAAATAAACCGCAAAATATGAAAAATAAATGGAATGAGCTCACCGGAGAAAAGTTTGAAATATCCGGCGCTGAGATTGTTCCAGAGTCAGGGTCACCAATTTAGGGAGTAGCCTGTACCGGGAGCCCGGAGCGATTCGAAAAGACAAACCGAGTTGCAGGAAAACTTTTATTGGTACAGTAAAATATTCCCTGTTATCTAGCTATAAATGAACGACACCGTGGACGCTCTAGCTAGGGGAATGGAGCAAACACAGCACACAAGGCAGTCGCGAGTTGCAACCGAAACGAGCGCCAAGCAAAAATGGCGATGAGCAAGTCAAGCATTCGAACTCAGCAATCAGTTCAACAAACCACACCGGTTGCCTAGGTGTACAATGAAATAATTTTAGTTAGAATTTTACACAGGCAAACCGGGGAATCTCCAGACTGCTACAATACTGAAATTGAAGCTAAAGCACAATTTCTTAAACTTCGCGAAGACAACACATGGTAAGGAAATATCCAAAAATACAACAAGTAACATCTTGGACGAAGATTGGTGGCGAGTATCCAACGTTATCGGAAAAAGCCCTGAGAATCCTGATCTCATTTGACATAAGTTATAGGTGCGAAAGTGGATTTTCGACATCCGTGACAATGAAAACAAAAGCACGGAACCGAATGAACTTGGAGCGAGACTTACGATGTGCATCAGCCGGAACCGCACCAAATATATCAGATATTGTAAGAAGTAAACAAAATCAACCGTCTCATTAACGTACACCACCTCTTGCCCAAAATGTTTTTAATTGAGTGATATAGTAATCAAAACTGGCATTCATCCTCCGTAATTAAAAGCAAAAAATGTAATAGCAAATCTGCGTTTTAAACTAGTATTTTGGGGTAAGTTTTTATAGGGAACCCGCTTTGTGGGCACCAGCATGAAAAAGGTTGAGAACCAATGTTTTACGCCATAGCGGTAAGTCTAACTACTTCTAGGAAAACCTGTAACAACGTGAAATTATTGCAATATCAGACATTTCGCGGGAGATTGTTATTTCCAACACCCTCGTGTATTCTGTGTTTCAAGTTTGATCACAACAATGGTCTTTTACAACTGGCTGGTCTCGCAGATCTCACTGCCAAGCAGCGGCTTTGGTGAACAACCACCGCCAAACCCCTGAGCCCATCAGGAGAATACTGTGTGACTTGCTCCCAGAAATAAACCCCATGGTTAGAATCCTATTTGTTTGGATTGTACAGGAACAGAGAAAGAGAGAGCAGGGATTGGATTTGGACCCGAGAAGTAGAAACGTTCAATGGTCATCTTCCCTATCACACCACCCAGATCTGCAGGCAACATTCATCACTATGATCAGGTACTAAGTTTTGGGCCTTTACAGTACCTGTAGTGTAACTAGAATGTGACACAAAATCTCAAGTTGAACCGGGAGTTATCTTGGAGCAGACCACAGTAAGTTCGATTACTGGGAGTGTATCCGAAATGGTGACAGAAGCGAGCCTCATTCACCCGGGAGCAAATGTAGCATTGAGCTTCCACACATGTCAATAGCATGCGCAATCTCTCACACGAGCCGAGACTGAAATGCTTGGCAGTATTGAGCGGATGTTATCGGCCATTAAAGTATGACCTCGTATTGGATTAACTGATCCTGCAATCCAAATCAGGTGTGTAGCTCTGCTGAACTACAGTTGTAGCCTCTAACTGAGAGACCACATTTTGAACCTTTGAATGTTACAGAAATTCCTCCTAAGACGCACTCTCCAAATCTATCTTTTTCACCATATTTAAGTGATGGTCGGACGATGCAAGTGGTTAGCTACACTTTGATACTTAGCATTGTCTTCCCGTTTCACATCGAGAGCAAAAGCTATGGCTTTACTAGTCGCCAGTCTGCCTGCATTGATGGAGATTCCGACCGAGCTCAGTTGAATGCGACTTCCGACAGCATAATCTCCTCCCCGAACTTTGGAGATCTACGATAGTCCCTTAACAGTCTAGGGGCAAGTTCCAATTTGTTGAAATTGATCTAAATATGAACACCCTGTGTTAACAAATGTTCTCTAGACATCATATCGATGTTTCAAGCTACCAAAGATGGTGTTGTGCCAGCATATTAAAAGAACGACGTAGTTGCCCTTCGTTACAAAGCAGGCTGTTTACGAGAAGAGCAAGTGCCGTCCAATCAACCATACTTCAATCCCCCCTAAGATGACGGAGTGTCACATCTAGTCCAAAAATGTCAACTTTAATTATGTGAAATCTTATTAACACCACACGACACGGTTTCCTAAGTTCGCGATCCTGTATAACATGTCAAATGGACTTCCACAATCCTCTGATTAATTCGCATGACTACGGTTCAGCAGCAATAGTCTCCTAAGTTGACGCGTAAAAAGCATTTGATAATGTTCTACATGCTGACCCCTTAGCCAAACTAACTGCACATGGCATAGGCAACCCGCTGTTTTCGTGGTTTGGTTCTTACCTCACGAACAGAACCCAGATTGTTCAGGTTCAAGATGAAACGAACACGTCTGAGCTAGGCACTAGTGGTTTGATACAAAGCAGTTTCCAGAGCTGTTAATTATTTCTATAGTATGAAAATGATAATCTTGAAACCTTTATATGTGGCAAACCTTTTCTATTTGCCGATGACATAGAAATTATTTAGACTTTCAAACCTACTGGTGATGATGTTATTCTCAGCAAAATCCAACGTGAGCTACATACGTTTGACTCGCGGTGTTTCGAGTGGAAGATGTCAATCTCCGTAACCTGTAGATATGAAATCACACAGGGTTTACTTATTAATGACGGCAAACCACTCTCACTGCCATATCATAAGTGACCTAGGGATACACTACTCGAACACCTATAACTTCGCTGAGCACACCGGAGCATCGGGCTGTTTTCCAGGACAGAAACTTTGTAGGAATCAATTAATGCCATGCAGAAGATACAAACGAGTCCATTACTAGATAACGGCTAGCTATTCTACTACAATTCCAGAGTGAGTGATCGTATAGCATCAGAGCGACTGCAACGGTCATTTACTAAACATCTTTTGGGCTGTTTCTATTCATTATTATATATGGATCGATGCAGTACCATACAACTTGATCCATTATGGCTGCGCCGAATGAAAATAAAATTGGTTGTCTTTTTTGATGTCCATACATACCTGAAATCCTGTAATTCATCTAAAAGACCCGGTAAAGAGACAACAACAAGAAAGTAATGGTAAAAAGAGCAAGGACGAAGCAGTCGGATAACTCTCCCTTTAACTGATGCTCCGCACCATGGATCAGGCTCCCAAATGAGATAGGTGAAATGCAGTCAGCAGTAAAGTTTCAGAAGGCTATAAATTCATTTCTCAGGGTTGAAACAGCTATTGGTAAATTGAAAACAAAGATGACAAATGAATTTCCTTATTAAATCGGAGCAAGACGGCTATGATTCGGAAGCCCAGTTTTCTTTTGGCACACGACTAGACCAATTGCCTCACAATTAGCAGTGACAAATGCTTATTTGGTCTGATGACGAAAATTTTCCGCGTAACATTGAATGCAAACGTTCCAAAGTGGAAATTCATCTTGGTCTTCCTCTTTTGTTTCTTTACACTTGTTCTGTGTCAAATTAGTCGGCGAAGACAAACTCATACACCAACAGAACTTAACGAAGAAATTCGCTACTAATCTTAAGATGCTCTACAAACACCTAAACAAGCTCCGCAGAGTGCAGCGTGGGATACCAATTCCACGTGCAGAAGATAGGCCGGCACTCAGTATGCAAGAGGTGGCGAATGCGTTTTGGCAGCCCTTCACCCACACTTTCCTAAGAGAATCATTCCCACAAGGATTGTTGACACGGCTCATTCCGCACCCAGGATTAAGCTATGTATTCTCCACTGCTGCAAATGTGATGGGAAGGCTACTGTCCTTGCGCGTGCACAGCTCCTCTGGTGTGGGCAATATCAGAACGAAGGTATTAAAAACGATAGCCATGAACCTTGCCGAACCGTTGGCTCGGGTCTTCCAATGAAGCCTTGAGGAAATGCAGGTTCCGACCATGTGGAAACAGAGAATAGTTACACCTATCTTCAAGAGTGGGAATCGTGCGGATCTTTCAAACTACCGTCCAATCATCATCTTCTTAGTGCAAATCACGTTATGGGAGGTACAGTAGCAGAGGCGCTCATGGGATACCTGGAGAATAACTACATCATAGTGTCACAGCAGCATGGATTCCACCGAAATCTGTACTAACCACATCTTGTTACTAGCCCGAGCAATCTGAAAGAAGTCAGCTGATGCCAAACAAGGACTTGACGTCGTATAGCTAGACGTTCCTAATGCATTCCATCATCTGGACTACCGCATTCATCTTCACAAATTTCGAAGTTATGGAATCGATGACCTTGTTAGGTTGGATAAGCAACTTCCTAATTCAACGTCAGTGGAATGTGAGAGTCCGCACATCCATCTCCGACCCAATTGAAGTCCAGTGTGAAGTGCCCCAAGGATCAGTACTGTGACCATGATGGTTCCTAATATTCATCAAAGATCTTGCTATGGGGGTTCCAGTCAGACTGCTTACTATTAGCAGACGACGTCAAGATTTGGCATGACATCCAGACAGTGGGCGACCATGCGGCACTACAAAGAGATCGCGACCGGGCCTACACATGGTCATTCCAAAACCGGCTCCAGTTTAACGGCGAAATGCAAAGTTATGAGCAAAAGCCCTCAGTGTACTCATGCATATCGACTGGGAGAGTAGATGCTGCAACATGCTACGCAAGAAAACGATCTAGGCGGAATCGTGCAGGACGACTTTGGCTGCTCAAAACAGGCCGAAAAGGTATCGAGAAGTGCCAGTCAGCACCCTGGCCTCCTACGAAGGGCGTACAAAAAGGTTAAGCAATCCATCTTTCCACAAATGTTGAATGCCTACGTAAAACCCGCGTGGAATAAGCGGTCCAGGCCTGGCGACCTTGGTGCAAGCATGATGATGCTGTGCTTGAAGCTCCACAACGTAGGGCGACGGAAATGGCTAGAGGACTGTTTCACCTCTCTTACCAACGCAGACTGCAAGCCATAGACTTGCATAGCGGCGAATACTAGCGCCTACGAGGAGATCTTATTGTGGTGTACAAAACACTGATTAACCCCAATCACGCCTGTCACGATCGTTTTAAGTAAGCCACAATACCAACCTGAGGGGGCACTAGCTCAAAGTGACCACACACCACACTCAACTTGACTGCCGATAAAACTTTTTCTCCCTTCGGGTATCCAGTACTTGGAACGCTCTACCTTTTCCCACATTAACGCTTTTTAGGAAATGATTAGACAACACTCTATCCCAGTTAGATTACACGATATGGTTGGCTTACACCAAAAGGCGAATTAACGCAGTGTGCCCACCATCCCTCTCCGCAACTTAGCAGTAGAGATTAGGGTGTGCTCATGTGAATAACTCGGTGAGTCACCTCAAACCGGAATGTTCCCTTTTTGCTGTCAATTTAAACAATCATTTTATACTTGTCAGCAGTGCGCATCCCATCTGACCCTTGTGATTAGGGGCTACCCTATCCTCTGCACGGTAGTAACGTGCAAGTCAGTGGATAGTGAGCGGCGCCATATCACATCTAGTAACTTATTCACGACGGTTGTTGCTGTCCCCCGTAGCTCAGTGATCTTAACCAAAGACTAGCAACAGCCGAATGGCGGGTACGAGTCCTACAAGGGCCAGATGGAATACGCACTGATGATGAATCCCGAAGGGATGAAACGGCCGTACAGTGCTTTCCCGGGTGTGTGATGGCTGTCTGAGTGAGTTAAGATTTGATGAATTTCTAGCTATACCATTCAACTCCCCCTACTACTCTACTGTAATCATGTTATAACCGTCACTCCGGTCATCCTACGGGACCTGTCAATCAGTGCTTTTTTGCCCGTTATTGATTATTGTTCATTGTTTATCTTCTATTCTTCTCTGGAGGCCAATATTCAGGTACACAACGCAGTTTCTGTGCTCCGCGAGATCCACCTCGGTATTAATTTCTCTGCTTTTCGAATGCCTCCACCAGACTGAATTGCCTGAAAATCCTTCAGGAGTCGCATGGTTTAGAAATACTTCGAACGCACTGCCGGGAGCAAACATTTATTTATTTAATTACTTGTCCTCTTCGATTGCTTGTATAAACGGGAACAGAGAACCGCTAGACCACATGTCATTCTACAGAAGCAGATAACATTTACTCATTTTAGTTTTCATTCTGTTTCATTATTTTTCTTTACTTTCCATTGTTGACCACCACTGAGCCGGTCGCCTGAGGTGATGTATGGAAGCTATGATAAATAATCCTACCCACGCAAGACGAATTGCCACAAACCCACTGGCAATAAAAAGATGCCGGAATCAAATGAGTCGGATGTTGCAACGCGTTGAATGTTTGGAATGCCTATTCTTTGTACCCAGAACAGCAGTCTCAAATTTGAGTTATTGCGGTGTTGGCTTACTCGCTCTTTAGCCACATTGATACATGGCTAAACAGTGCGCGAAATGCAGAGAAAACCTTTGGAAGGACTACGCAGCATGGAAACAGGCGCCCAGGAGTCAGTTCCACGGATGACCGTCTTACATCACTTTAACTTTCGAATATATATATATATATATATATATATATATATATATGCCCCACGCTGAGGCTGATATTGCATTCTTGATGCTTCTTCAGCGCAGTTCAGCTAAACCAACGTACACATAAACTAGGTCTTTCTAAGTTGGAAAAATTTCATTTCACTTTATTTGGTTTGTTCTGCCTACCTGAATAATGTTCTAACTGGCCACGTTGCTTACGCTAATTGCGCTTATCTTCGATAGCTTTGTTGCGCTTGTAGCATTTTTAAGTAACCTGTGGACATTTCTTACCTATCGCGGACTCGTTGCTAACCAACTTATTTCATATGGGAACTTAGTGAAGAGTTATGCCATCGTATCTGTATGCATTATTGGATTATTTTATTTCAGCTTGTCGTTTAAAGTGAATGGCTGTTGCTTGATATCCCTGGTGTGGCTGCGCTTCATGTGCATGTTTGACTAGGTGCCTACCTGTCTATTACTCACTACCTCGTCCATAATGGCTTCAGGAGACAGTTTGTCATTGCTGGAGGGGACGGGGTGCACGGTCCTTGTGGCCGTGCTAGGCTCCAAGAGTGGTTCCATGCACTCAGTGTGGAGCGGACTACGTTCCAGCCACCGCCTTGTGTGCACTTGATTCCCAAATACAGCGTGCATGTGTTTGCCTGTGAAGGAGTGTGGGCCGACTCCGTTGATGAAACGTGGTGCCCATCCACATGCCTCCCGGTCATATTCCTTCGGGTTTACACTGGATATGGGGTGTGTGCATGGAGCTGTGGGTGGTGCAGCGCAAGCCATCCATGGTCCCTCTGTAGGCGCAGGCGTCCTGTGGCTGGCCACAGTGATAGGCAAATTCGAAACCGGATGCCGCCAACCATATATTCCTACTCTCAAATTCTCTGTCTTAGCTGATTGAATACAATGAAATCTGCTTCGAGAACAACATAGAAAATCTTTAACTATTTCTATCATACCTTATCTCGTTGTACAAAATGGTCAGACTAACCAGTTTGTCTCTATCTCGCAGTGTCGAGGAATACAAGATTTATATATTTAACAGTAACGCCAACACATTAGATTGTTATTTAATGGAAGAACCACACGAACCAAATTTATTACAGTGCAGCCAAGAGTACAATGAAATCATCACACGTCCATCCTGATCATTTTGCGTGTACTCATGTGTTCATTCGCAATGATCGTGCAAAAATCTTTACAGGGTCCATTTCTTGTCCTTACGCGACGTGTTTGCTGTTCAGTTACAAGATAGAACAGGTACTGTTAGCACTAACCGTTTCAAAACCGGTGTATATCGATTTTCTGGAATCCACTCAGATAAGACCACAACTGAGATGAACAAAAAGCCATAGACGTTCCAGACAGCAACTCCTCAAACTGAGACTTCCAGTGAAATAATACGTATCACGATTCAGACGTGTGGATTGGTCCGACTGATCTGTCGCCAACTGAAACCAGTTACATAACACAGTCATGTTTCGGCTTGTCCCAGCACGTGCATTCACAGTGATTAGGAAGACATTAATGTTTACAACTTTTTAAAACATCACGTTTTTCGGAACTGTACTTTTCATCTTATCTACATTCCTTTAACACTAGAACTACACTCATTCAACACCACGTGGTCTACACTCAAATATCACGTTATCGCGCAAACGTTAAAACAACCCTTCTAGCTACATTCATTAGCGGGGTGTACGCGTTCGGGCACGCGAAAATCATGTGCTTGAAAAAGGACTTGGTCTGTCTCGCTCACATACTTATGCAGCATCAGGACATACAACACAAAAGACTGGATGACCGGGAAACCGACTAGCACGCCTTCATCCACCTTCTCAGTGCTCTTTGGTGTCGTGCGCAACCACATCGGACTGGATCTGGACTAACAGTCATTGTACAAGAACGCGCCATACGTCCCTTATTTTTATGTGTAATTAGGATATTTTGTACTGATATCCAACACATTCTGATGTTGAAACTAGTCTTGAGTTAGGATGCACTAATATGTGCACCCCAGTATCGGACAATAGATTGATAGTCCGCTGTCTGTAAAGGTTATTTAAGGCCTAAAATGCCCACCAGCCTTGCCAGGTGTGCATGGTAACTTTCTAGATGACTTGCCGACCAAAAGTGAAACATCCACATAGGCAAATGAACTCATCGATCCTTCTATAGGCTGACTTATGATCATGAGAAATAGCGGCGCACTAGCCATTTGCCCAAACTATAGCGTGAATTTAGGGGATGCGAAAGGTGTCATTGTGCGCCAGCCTAACGCGCAAACGGGTGTGGGGATAGGCGTGACCCAGAACGGTTCCACAACCCACGTACGCTAAGATTCACAGTCAGGCTGCAGTAGCACAACTCTGGACAAAATGGATGGGACAGAAGTGGTTATGAGCACTTGACTCATGCAGTTGAAGAGAAAACAAGAAATAAGTTGGAAGGAGTGAACTGTACGGATCTGGACTGATGCAAGAGGCCTAGCTGTGAAGAATGCTGGATAAACATAAGCGGAGCAAGCAATGCTTCAAACGTATTTATATCAAACCTGGTCAAAAGTCAAAATGTTATATTCGCAGGAGATAGAGAACTTAGTGTTTGAGTTGTGCGCGGCACTCGGAATTTAATTTGTGAACAAATATTTCCAGCACCGTGTGCCACGGTAGAATTGTCAGGATCACGAAGTAAATCTCGTGATTTCAAAACAAACCACTTACTGTCAAGGCCAGTCTATTCTGTTAACACTCAGAGATTTGTGCTCGAGAAGAATGAGACAAAAGCTGATTTGTTGATGTTTAGTTATGCATATCGCGCGTCATCACTGATGAAAGTAAACGATTAGGCACCAGCTCCAGGCCACGCCCATTGTATCGGCGGATGCCATGCCTGTCGGTTAATCATTTACGACACAACATGTTACAACTGCATGGCTTTAGTCCACAAACGCATACAAACGATAGAGGAGCATACAAGATTGATCACACAAGTGAGCGTGGTCGGTGATAAAAGGGCGACAGGGTAAGCAGGTAAGTAAACAGACAAGAGTCGTGAAATGAATTTTGAGAAGCAGATTCGCCACATTAAAGAGAATACAAACTAAATGTAGATGGTAGGAGACACGGGAACACATGTTACAAAGCAGTGACACATGAGCAGGATGTGCGTCACAAGAAGTTGGGGTATTTGACAACATTATTGGATCTGAGCGCCACGCGATGTGTGTGATCCAAGGGGGCGTGCTCGTTGGTTCCAATTTGTTTCCTCTGCTGACATCCATAACAGGCGGATGGCTGATAAGAGCAAAAGCTGTTTACATCAAGTTAAGAATATATCGAGGACAACCAGCAGCAGTGTCTCACAGCGTTGGGAGTTCTGGACTAGTCAGCTGGTTCTACATCAAATATCACAGGAGCTCGTAGGCGTTGTGTCAAAGATAATGCGACCAATTATACAGCCACTGACCGTACTCACTTCTGTAACCAGATGTGAGTGCCTAATGGAGGGCGATGAACAATCTTTCTGGCCACCGGATTCTTTGTGGACTGCCACCGAACACTAAGAAAGCGTGTGAACCACCTGGCTATCAACGCCTAATTGGACGTTCCAGTAATATGCGTCAATCGCTCCGCTGCCTTGCGGGTCAAGTCTTTCAGACCAAAGGCTCCGGATGGGGCACTTTAAGTCAACGCTCTACCAACACAACAGTTGAACCTAAGTGACTGACTACCTCTTTCCCTTCTTCTTGTTGTTACCCCTGCGTTGTGACACTCGGCAAATTGTTAACTGGTCAAGTGTTGAGTATGGTTGGCGGCATTCGGTTTCGAATTTGACTGTCACTGTGGTCAGCCACAGGACGCCTGCGCCTACAGAGGGACCATGGGTCGCTTGCGCTGCACCACCCCCAGCTCCATCCACACACCCCATATCCAGTGTAAACCCGAAGGAATAAGACCGGGAGGCATGTGGATGGGAGCCACGTTTCATCAACGGAGCCGGTCCACACTCCTTCACAAGCACGCTGTATTTGGGAATCAAGCGCACATAAGGCGGTGGCTGGACCGTAATCCGCTACACACTGAGTGCATGGAACCACCCTTTGATCCCAACACGGCACAAGAACCGTGCACCCCGTCCCTTCCAGCAAAGACCAACTGATTCCTAGAGCTAGTATGGACGAGGTAGTGGGTAATAAACAAGTAGGCACCTTGTCAACATGTACATCAAGCGCAGCCACATCGGGGATATCAAGCAACAGCCAATTACTTGGCTAACGTAGAAAAGAAATCGAGTAAGGCATAAGGAAACGTGATAAAAATCTTAAATTAATGAGCATATGAAATGAGTTGTTAACAAAGAATCCGAGATAAGTTCAGGGGGTCGGAAAGTATATTTTACGGAAATGACACAAACACGAAAATGTTATCGGAAGTAACTACAACTGGCTTAAGCGAGTTGTGCAGGTTTGTAAAGAGCGTACAGGTGAACATTTATTTCAGAAAGAAAAGCATTAGGACAAAATTGAAAGACCACAACCTGAAATAAATGGACTTAGCATACAAGCATGCGGTTAGTAAATCGAATGCAGCGTACCTACAAACGCTGCGCTGGTTCTGCCTACGTTCTCTGCAGGACCCGTCGTCGCTTCGGTAGTGGTCCCGAGTGGCCTCGCTCAAGGCTCACTAAGCCTGCCTGATTCAGACACTCGCGACCGCATGTGCTACAGCACCATGCGCCTGATCTCGATGGAGAACAACCCATCGGTGCTTGCCGCTTCTTCTCTGCATGCATGAGGGCTTTCTCCCGCACTTCGGCAACTGCCTTCGTGATCAGATCGCGCCATGCATGCCGATCAACCGCCTTGGATTCCCATGATCTGCAATCAAGAGTAGAACGTGAGAGGCTCGCTTTAATCATGTCCTGGTAACGTAACTTCGGTTTCCCTACGTGCCGCTTCCCTATACTCAGCTGACCATATAAAAGTTGCTTCGGTATCCGCATTGAATCCATACGGCTCACATGACCGATCCACCTCAGCAAAAGTATGCAGTACACTGTATACATTCCACTACAGCGCAACACTTCCGTGTCTGCAACTCTGTCGCCCCAACCGATGCGCAAAATCCGTCGCAAGCACTGCTGATGGAACCGCTCGAGATATCGCACATCACGCCGGTACATCGTTCACGTTTCACTGCCGTATAGAAGAACGGACAGCACCATGGATTTGTACACCATCAGCTTCGTGCCAATGCTAAGCTGATGGTTGTTCCACACTCGGTACTTCCCGAATACCGCCACTGCCTTCGACACGCGGATACGCAACTCACTGTGTGGCTGCTGATCAGTCGACATCACACTCCCAAGGTAGCAGAAGCGGGAGGTGGTTTCCAATACTTCAGCACCAATGTTGATTCGCGGCAATATTGAAGATTGCACCTCCGGTGAAGGCTGAAAGAGACAGACAGTTTTGCTTGTGTTGATGGTGAGCCCGAATTTGGCCGCTGTCGAAGCCAGAGCACTAGTCATGTGCTGCAACTCATCCGCGCTGTGTGCAAACAACGCACAGTCGTCAGCAAACAGCAACATACGGATAGTTGTCTCACAGACTAGAGTTCTCGCACCGAAACTACGGATGTTCATCAATCCACATTCAATACGGTACTCCACACGAGCACCGTAAGCACAAGCCGAACCAAACGCACAAGACATTATTGCATGAAGATATATATTAATCAGGGCAAGAGCTAAGACACAGCCTTGCTTCACACCAGTGACAACTGCAAAGTCATCCGAGGTCTGTCCACTCAGCTGCAACCTCGCCCGCATACCACTGTGCAGACATTCAATTAAACTTACAAACTTACGCGGGCAACCAAACTTACCCAACACCAGTCACAATGCCTCGCGATTCACCGTATCAAATGCCTTGGTGAAATCAACAAAAAGCGAGTACAGTGGATGGTGTCGTTCTCTGCACTTCTTTTACAACTGACGAGCCGCAAACACCATATCTATAGTGCTGCGACCGGGGCGGAATCTGCACTGCTCTTCCGCCAGGTTAGGTTCCATAACCTGACTGACGAGGCGGTTGAGCAGGATGCAGGCAATCACCTTGCCCACACAACTCAGCAAGTTGATGCCACGATTATTCGTGTATCATCGCTTGCTACGTTTGCACTTGTACAGTGGTAGCACAAGGGCATCCTTCAACTCAGGAGGCACCTCCTCCTCAATCCATACACGCTGCCCCAAGTGGTGCAGCGCAGTCAACAACGCGGGTCCGCCGTGTTTCAGTACTTCAGGCGGGATCCCGTGGGCCCCAGCACACTTACCATTTCGCAGCTGAGCAAGCGCTCTCTGCGTCGCATCCACTGTCGACGTGTCCGCCAAACTCACCTTCACATCGTGCTGCTTGAGGCCGATCAATGTAGGCCAGTCGATCTCTGAAGGTTTGTTCAAGAGGCAGTCAAAGTGCCTCCGGCAGATCTATACTATGTCTGCAGTCTGTGCGCAGGTAGCGTCTGAACTACCATAGATCAGCGTCTCCAATCTCTGTCGATACACCGCCTTCAGGGAGTCAAAGAATTCATTGTGTGGACGGCGTTCGGCGTAGCATTCCATCTGCTTCGCCTTCTCCGTCCACCATGCATTTTTAATGCGACGGAGCTCTCAGGTCAGTCGCCGTCGAAGTTTGCGAAACTGACTACTCTTCCCCAAGTCACTGGGGTCTGCCACATGTGCAGTAAATGCTGCATTTTTCCCCGACACAAATGCGCCAATCGTCGCACTGTTCTCATCAAACCAGTCAAGCTGCTTACACTTTGTGCGCCTGATGGTCTCCTCGACAGCAGCTGTCACCTGGTCGCGAATGTGGTGCCAAAGGTCGCCCACTGTGGCTATGCAGTCCACATCACACAGGCGTGCAGCCATCGCCTTCTCCAGCTCAATACGTTTCGCCACAGTACCGAGGGAGAGAATGTTAAATTTACGCCGATTCACGATGGGAGTGCAATACACTGATTCACGAAAATATATGTACAGTTTGGTGCGCACCAGTTTGTGATCAGTGCCACACTCAGCTCCATGCAGTACACGTGTCATGCGCACTTCACGCATATCACGCTGATGTACGATGACATAGTCGATCAGGTGAGCGTGACCACTCCGTGGGTAAGTCCAAGTTGCTATATCACACGCACTCAGTGCAAACCGAGTGTTCGTGATCGGCAGGCCGTGAGTGGCACACAGTGAGAGTAGCCTGTCACCGTTCGCATTCGCTGAACCAATGCCATGCGAACTGATAACATCTGTCCACACCGATGCATCACGCCCAACACGAGCGTTGAAATCACCCAGCAGAAATAGTCGGTCACCCCTCGGCACAGACCGTATCATGGAGGATAGCTCAGTGTAGAATTGATCACGCGTGTCATCAGGATAACACATGGTCGGGTCGCAGGTGTTTATAAAATTGGCAAACTTACCTCTCCCGAGTCGTAGGCGAACAGTCATCAGTCGCGTAATGATACCTGTTGGTTCACTCACCAGCTGGCCATGGAGACGATCGGATATTGCAAATCCGACCCCATGATCACGTGGTGCTGAGGTGGCGTTGCCCACCCAGTAGAATGTGTAACCAGCACCTGCTTCGTGCAACTTACCTTGCTCAGCGAGCCGTTTCACTGAGCGCCGCAATATCGATGTGGTAACGCGCCAGCTCCATCGCGACCAGTGCAGTGCGTCGCTGGGAGCGTTCACTCTAGTTCCGGTCCAGTAGTGCGCTCGGGTGCTAGAATCCGATGTTGGCTGCTTTGCGCGCAGGTATACCATTGTAATGGTGGGCAATCGCACGCGTGGTGGTGGTTTCGCTTCGAAGGTTTGCTTGAGGGACTCCGCCCGGAGCCTTTGGCTCAATAGCCTTACCTACAAGGCAGTGGGGAGAAGATCCAGCTCGGGAATGTGATTGCTGAGACAGATTGGGATCTGCTTGACGGCCGTCACACGCAGTCTTTGAGGTACTGGAACGATTCATATATGTTTTGCTACCGAAATAGGATACACCTGTGACCACGGCCAGACGCAGGTGGGTTTCGGCGAGTTTGCACCAATTCGACAAAGGGCCACCTTGATTGAGGTGCCCTCCCACCGTGAGAGACAATGTGTGGCGCTCGTGCTCTACGCCAATCGAGCTGTGAGCTTATAACCCGTAGACCTATTGTCTCACATGGCTAGGTTTTACGGGAAGAGGGCTATCGAGCACATCCTAACCTCCGAAGTGGTTGTAATAGGATACTGGCAGGACGCCCGCACCTGAAAGGAGAACGACTCAGGTCCTCAGCCAAAGCCTTCGATTAAATGTACACCCGAAAGGCAGCGGGTCTAGCACATGGTCAGTTCACTGATTCATGCGGATTGGTGTCCTGGATCTTAGCAGGGAGAAGGGTGAAACCCAACTCCCACCCAGCGGCCGTCACGAGGCGTCCAGGACATGAGTCAATGGCGCAACAGTAGCAGCAGTGGGTAGACCATCTGTCAGGATCTAGCCACTACCAGCCTCAGCGGACCATAGGCTCTCTCGGCTATATATATATATATATATATATATATATATATATATATATATATATATGGAATAAATTCATTGGAGACAAGAGGTTAAAAGGAAGAAGGGTAGCAGCAGTGCGCTGACGCACTACCGACGCTTCGGTGTTATGCGAACGGCACTAGCCATGCGAGAGCTAAGGACAACGTGAGGTCACTAGCACGTGAGCGGACTCGAATCAACAATCAATGGATTACAAGGTAGACACATCTAATGCAATTGACGACTGACAGACAAGGAACAATGATTTATCACGGGTAAAATAGCGTGTTCTTGACAAGTCCCGTAGGATGGTTGGAGTAAAAATTAAAATTTGAAGGATCATCAAATAATTAAATAGTTATTTTAAACGTCCACCGAGTTAAACGCACTGCTGAATAATAATAGTGTGAAGTGGGAATGGGATGTGTACATGCAAAATAGTATAGAGAGATGTTATAGTTCAGTAAGTGCGTGAGAAATAAAAAAGGAAACGACAACACTCACTCGTTTGTTTCTTCATTTGTCAGATGTAGTATGTTAATGCAGTTTAGCTACATCCAAGCTAATCTATGAAAGCTTCCGTATGAAAAACTTTGTGAAAGGTTCGGACTCTACACACTATCCTACCGCCGACTAAGAATTGACCTTATTATGACCCATCGAGTACTACACTTAAATCACTTCTCCATACTGCGGCCAATATTTCACCTGCGGGAACCTTGTAACACCCGAGGACACCGTTACAAACTCAGGGTCCCCAGTATGAACAAATTATCACATCAGCTTTGTATCGAACGAAGAACCGTAAACTTATGGAATACACTACCAGAAGGATTAATAGAGGCCGATTCTGTGAAGTGTTTTAAAACCCGTATCGACGATTAGTTCGGAAGCCTGTGCTTTTGTGAAACGATGCACATACAATGCCAAAAGAAGACATCGTATGCCCGGAAATAATGACAACAATACAAATTCCTTATCGAACAAGGATGAACGATTGACGGACCAGACACAACTACTGATGATTCACAACTAGTTGTTTTGATTTTTCGTAATTCGATAGTTGTAAAGAAACCTTTCTACTTGCTCTTAAATACAGTCCCAGTCTCACATGGACTCTTCTGTATGTATCCTCACCGCCACGTTGCGGAGAGGTCCGTTAAGCACATAGTTTTGTTTGTGTTATTTCGTCCTCCAAGTGGAACGGACTATGTCAAGTAATGCGTTTGAAAGCGTTTCATCAAGGCGTTTTTGAAAAGCGCTAATGTAGGGGCAAGGATAACGTGAGTCAGGAGGGCATTCCAGGCACGGAACACACGGAGGGAGAAAACGTTGCGTCGACAATCAAGTCGACTGTAGTGCGTAGATAGTTTGAGCTGATGAACTCAGGTTGGTAGTTTGGCTCAGCTGTAACAGATTGCGACATGGGTGAGTTGGGTTCGTCAGTATTAAGTAAATCATGATTATGTCTCCTTGCAGAAGTCGACATTCACCACTGTACAATCTCAGGAAGTGCAGTCTGCGTTTGGTCGCTCTACGTTGTGAAGCTTCAAATGCACCGACGTCGCGCTTGCGCCAGCGACGTCTCGTCTGGATCGCATATTCCACTTGAGGCCTCACGTAGGCGTTCAGCATTTGCGGAATGATCGATGGCTCAAGATTACCCAAAGCCGTCCGTAAGAGTCCAATATGTTGACTGGCTGTTTTTGATGCCACTGCAGCCTGTCTCGAGCAAGCAAGGTCATCCTTCACGATCACCCCGAGATCGTTTCCTTGCGAAGCACGTTGTAACTGCTGGTCCCCAAGTCAATATTCATAAATAAGCTGATGGTGTATGCTTACGACTTTGCATTTGGTCACGTTGAACTGGAGCCGGTTGTCGGATGACCACGCATAAGACCTGCCGAGATCGCTCCGCAATGCCATGCGATCAGCCGATGTCCTGATATCATGCCAAATTTTGACATAAGCTGCAAATAGTAAGAAATTCGACTGCAGTACACTGCCAAGATCGTTAATGAATATGAGGAATGAATGTGGCCCCAGTACCGATCCTTGAGGCACGCCAAACTGGACGTCGATTGGGTCGGAAACGGAGCTGCGGACTCTAAAATTCAGCTGACGTTGAGCGAGGAAGTTGCCGATCCAACCGAGTATAGGGGCACCGATTCCATAGCTTCGAAGCTTGTGAAGGAGAATGCGGTGGTCCAAATGATCGAATGTTTTCGAGAAGTCTAGGTAGACAATGACTCCCACTCTGGCATCGGCTGACTCTGTTCAGCTTGCTCGGGCTAGCAGCAAGTTTGTAGTGCAGGATCGATTTCGGCGGAATCCGTGTTGCTGTGACACTAAGATGTTATTGCTCTCAAGGTATCGCATGAGCGCCTCTGCAATTATACGTTTCATTACTTTGGATAAAATTGGGAGAGTGATTGGACGGTAGTTCCAGGGCTCCGAACGATTACCACTTTTGTAAATAGGAGTGACTAGTCCATGTTTCCACATTATCGGAACCTGCATTCCGTCGAGACAACGTTGAAAGAACCGAGCTAATGGTTCGGCAAGGTTCATGGCCGCTGTCTTCAAGGCCTTCGGTTTGGTGTTGTCCACGCCAGTTGAGCTGCGCACGCGCAATGACATTAGCGTTTTCATCACATTGGCTGCCGTGAACGATACGTGGTTTAACCCTGGTGGCGATGGAAGCTGTGTAAAAAGCGGATGAAATAATGATTCACTACGAAAAGTATGGGTGAAGTGTTGGCGAAGCACGTTGGCTGCATCTTGTGCGGTTTGCACAAGACCATCTGTTGCACGTAAAACCGGGATCCCGCGCTGCACTCTGCAGAGCTTGTTGACGCGTCTATACAGCAACTTGGGATTTGTACTGAATTTCGCCGCTAAGTTCTGTTGATGCTGGAGTTTGTCTTCGCAAATCGACTTGACGCAGTGGCTTCGTTGAGCTGTGTAACCCCCCCCCCCCGGTCAGGTTACTTGGACAGACTTTGTAAGCGCGCCAGGCTGAATCCCTTAAGTTCATGCATTTTCTAGTACGGCTCCTCAGGAATGAATTCCTTTGCTTCGGGCGAAGGACCTCGCTTTCTGACGCATTTGCCACTAGCTCAGTGAATTGGGTGAGGAACAACATCCAGCGGCTTCTCGGCCAGGAAGGACCAGTCGGTTTCTTGAACGAAGTTGGACAGTATATCGTAATATGTAACGACATAGGTTTCCACGTGGTTCTCACTGATGTACTCCGAGTAACAGAGGTAACGAAAAAGCATCATCGTGTGATCGCTACGGCTAAGTGGTGCATCTATGGTCACGGTGTCGACCATTACTTCCTCGTTAGAGAGCACAAGGTCCAAAACAGAGGGTGTGTCACCCGTTCGGAATCGCGTGGGAGAGGTGACATGGTTGTACGGGGGTACATCGGCGATCACTACTTGCAAAGTTGCCGTGAATTATTCGCTGTGCGATGCCGGAACATCGATTACGTGCAGGTTGAAGTCCCCCACCAGAAGGACGTGATTGTATGGTTGTGTCGGGACTCGTTTCATCGCAGACGTTAGGCATAAATCCATTTCCAAGGTGGACATTAGAGCGCGATAAACCATTGCTAGTAAACACACATCACCGTCTTAGGTGCATACGACACCAAAGAGAATCGAGGACTTTCGTTTCTGGGTCATCAATGATATTAACATGTAGGTCGGATCGATAATATAGGAGCACTCCCTCTCCTCTACTAGGTCAATCGTTTCGTATGGAAGTCATGCCGAGTAGTGCAATCTCAGCATTCGTGATCTCCGTGTTCAGCCATGTTTCGGTGACCATAACTAGGTCACAAGCTATGGACTGAGACAGGCTGGCATGGAGCACGAGCGTCGTTGGTTATCTCTGATAGTTGGAGAACACGACAATTGTTCAGTGGTTTAAAAACAACCGTCGCAAACGAGCCAGTCGCTACCTAAGGCGTAAACCTGTCGAAACCCATCATCCACCTGTGGTCGTGGGTGAATCGTCCGCTACGGTTTAAAAAAAATAAATAAGCCAAGTTCAAAATTTCAAAACTGTGGGAGACTCTTCAGTAATCACTACGAGATAGATCTACTCTCCTCCGCATAGTGCTAACTACCAAAAGGAACTCTCGGACAAAAGCTATAAATGTGTAAAATGTGATCCGGAGTGCGTCATACAGCTACATGGCTCATCAATAATGATCTCTAATACGTAGTACCACTAAGCATGTAACGCACGCTTCCGAGACACGTAATCCCAGCAAGCAGAAGACGTCTAAACAGCAGGAAGTTTATCGATCAATTGAGGAAGGTACAAGACTCACGGAACTCGCGTTGCGAGACCGGGGGTGGGTGTCTGATGATTGGCTGGCTGGTGTGTGTGGTAACCAATCCACGCACGGCTGAGTAAACGGATCGAAGTCATTCGCGTACGTGACAATCTCTATCTTGTCTTCTGCTTCCCTCACTTCTAAATGTGCTTTTGCTGTTAAGCAGTAAGAGGACTTCACGTTTCAGCAGCCATACTAACACAGAAACCAAGTCGTTTCATAAATCCTGATAACATCCAGAATGCATTTTTCAATATCGGCTGATCACCGAATAGATAGGGCATCTGCCTAGTAATCCATAAGTCACTGGCTCGAACCTGCGTAGATGCAGGCGGCAGTATCCCTAGTTCGCAGGTGACTGGTGGTGTTCATGTGAAAAAGGAAGCATCGAACTTCTGACTTCTCCATTGCCTTTTCAACATCGATATGCTGTGTTAGCTAAATCGGAAGAGGATGTTTACCATGACTTTGCACCACATCGGAGTGGAGGTTGGTAGCAACTCCGAAACCGGCATTCAGGACAATGGGACCCAGGTCAGAGTTCCAATGATAGTAATCATAAGATTCGAGCCTCCGACGACGCTTATGGTGTTGAGGTGGCTCATAACAGACATGTGGAAGCGGTTTCTCTACTGTGAATACCGGCAAACATGTCGTGTGTGTGCGATTCAACTTCGGAGTTCCAGCATACCTCGTAAGTAAAAGGCACAAGGGTACGTGCTTTTTCAGTATTTCTGCATATCTTGTCACTAAATGCGGCCTAGAGCTCACGAAAAATCAAGTCTATAAACGACCATCTCTTAGTTAAATGACAAAGTACATAAATCGTGCTAATTGCAGGCGACATGGACACTCAAGCCAGTCATCCATCGTAGTTTGAGTAATGTTTCGTAGACCAATTAGGCCTCGGAGATGGCTGTACTGATATTGGCGACTACAATCTCCATCTGTTGCCTACCACAACACACATATCGGTAGCACAGCCGCGCAGTACAAACTTTGACGTCGGAGTACCTGAGGCTTACCGGACGACCTGACACACAAGAATCAAACCAATCACATTGTCACCAGTTATAGATGGCGCCCGTCAGCCAGATTACTAACCTAACTAGAGTATTTGACCTGACTCCAGTTACAGTGTTGTGTATGTCTGTATAATCCTCAGTCTTTCTGCCACATTTAGATGTTCAACCCCGAACGTGTCTACTCGTCCATAGTAATCGCCATTCGCGAAACAGCATTTCCACTCGGATTCGCAACGTCACCTATCGCTGATAGCGGAAATGTAATAATCAAATACATCTCATCCATCAGTGACAGCTGTCGCTGTAATAATTAGATATCACTACAGCGAGAATGGACATAGACGTGGTACGATGATTTGCGTGCCTCAATGTTCAAATAAGCTGTGCTAGGTGGTGCTCTATGCACCTTCAGAGTCACTCCTACCAGATTGGTCAAGGGTTAGAGGCCAAACAAACTCAGTCTTCTAGATCTACAATATAAGGAGTGGAGTGAGACTGGCTTCGTATTCCTTAAAACAAGCTCTCTGCTATCTATTGTTAAACTCCCGTTGTCTTACAGTTAGGTTTTTGAACCAAAAGATTTAGATTTAAAACTCTAACCGTTCTCCTGTCTAGACTTTGGAAACCTGACAGTATCCTGCCAACGCAATACAATGAATTTATCTTCATTTATTGGTGCTCTGGATGCTGCATAATCGACCGCGCCATATCTGCTGCATCGAGCAGGGTGGATAGGAGTGAGGATGCTACTGCTCAGGACTCCTGTATCCCTATCCTTTTCTTAAGCTTCATTCTTATCGTCCCGTTCCAACTTCGCTCTTCCTCCATGTTTCCAACTGCCAGTTATTGGTCCTCTCCCACCTTACCCCAACAGTCGTTCGTCTCATAGTTTCAACTCGCACACAATCGCGGAGCACAACTTCTCCCCTGTCGACAAGTCCATGTTCAACCATGCGGGCAACATTAGCCTACTCGTTCCTATTTAGGACTCTGAATCCCCCGCAAGACTGGCATGCCTCGAGGTGTGTACTTTGGTACTGGTCGGTCAAGAGTCAGCACTTGCCTGACCACTAGAGACCCACTTGATCGACAGCTTCTGCCTATTGGAAGGAAGCCGTTACTCTGAGAGCCAACCCTGTTCTCTGCACGTTCAAGCATGCATGACAGTGGAGAATGAGACGCGCTATATTGCAGTTAGATATCAGTCATGGCGGTACCTTGCCGTCACCCACGGTTGTAGCATAAGTCGCTGGCTCGCGAAAGTAAGGTCGTGGGTGCGAATACGGGAGGAATCGGCGGGTGTGCGCTAATGATGAACCCCAATAAGACGAAGAGACCGTCTAGCGCTTTCCTGAATCTATGGTGGCTGTCTGCCTGAGTCTAGCTGTGATGAATTTTCACAAAAATCCAGTAAAACCACTACTACTCACTAATATCAGAAACCCGCTTGCAAGGCTCGAGGTCAGTGCTCACTCTATGGTCACGTTCATGTGACGCGGACGGTACTTTCTCACTGCGCCAATCCGGAGATGATGCAGCTTCGAATGCTAGTCAAGCCGGTGTGGGTACGCTCTGAGCTCCCGGGCTGAAGCTGCCCAGGTAGAAGGGATCCCAATCAGTAGCCCGATTTACGCCATCAAAATGGCTGGATCGTTCGAGGCTTCGAAGTCGAGCAAGACTAACAAGTGCCTGTTTGTAACTGCGGCTCACGGCCCCACAAAGTGTGGCGCTAACTCGGTGAAAGATGACTTATATCACCAACTGAACGGGCACCTTCGTCACAGAAAAAGCGCGGATAGTGCAGTGCTGGTCGATGATCTGAATGCTCAAGATGGAAAATTGTCAAATGTTTAGTTGGGCGGAAAACACGGCGTGGACTCTCATAACGATAACAGTGAGCGGTTAATACATTTGGGTGAAGATGCTCGTGTAGTTCTCATGAGCATTAACACCCGACACCTCACCTGCCGGAAGGTGAGGTGGAGCTCACCTTCCTCGAATCAGAAATGGATGCAAATCGATCACATCCCGATGTTACCGTAGGACGGGTTGTGTAAAAACTGCCCCGCGATTTGGAGTAGAAGTGTGGACTTCGACCATGCAGTTGATTACGCTGATCTGATGGTGCATTTCAGCGGACACCCACGACGATGCTGTGAGCGTATAGGCAAACACAAAGTGCCGAAGCCGAACATTCTGAATACGAATCAGAGTACATAAGCATCCGAGCTAAGTAAAGACTAACTGAACACAACAAAGGCCACTAATGGTATATTCACCCGACATCAATAGCAGCATGTATGTCTACCTGTGACAAATCCGATTGCCAGCTTAGACAATGGGTCTCTTCGCAGTCTCGGGCCTCGGGAGCCTCGCTGACGCATTACGGCTGGAAAGTGAGACAATGAAACTCACTAAAATAGAAAATGAAAGCTAGCCTGAAAATCGACCACAAAGTTAATGATCTCACAAATCCTCGGAGCAGCGTACGATCGCTGTGCCTGGTAACCATTGAAAGTTATTCCGTCTGATACGGGAAATGGGCAAGAGAACAACTGGTATTAGGGAAACCATATGCGACGAGAGTGAACAGCTTATCCACAGATATTCAAATCTTTGGTGTTAGGCTGAAGATTTTGGAAGCATTTGAGCCGGGCTGGAAGTACCGGATTTGCTGCCACCAAATGATTGGCCTGCTAGCTGGAAGGTCACTTTAAATCCTCCCTCTCGCGCAGAAGTCAAACGTGAGATTGTGGAAAATAAATATGGCCGCAGTGCCAGGTGGGCTCCTTCTAACCATCTTCAAATTCGGGGGACCAGCTCTTGTGGACGATATGTGGATTTATTAGTGAAACTGAGGGAAAAAGTAACCGCTCCAAGCGACTGGGATCACGTTTGGAATGCGGCAATCATATAGGTATTAGTCTTAATTGTCTCTAAGTTACTCGCCTCTATTGTTATTCATGGACTAGCTGGCGCACATGAAGACCAACTTCGTGAACAGAAAGCCGAGTTCCGCAGAAGCCGGGGCTGCATTGATGACAACAGTATGTACACTAGTTAATGGAACGAAGCCACTTATATCAGTGACCAACCGTAGTCGTGTTTCTGACTTCAAAGGTGCCTCCGATTCGGTGGATCGATGTGTCTGTTTGGATGATGTATGTCCGAAAAATGCATAAACATCCCCAGAGCGATATACGATTGTAGCTAAGGCAGATTGAGGACTTGCGGCAAGCTGTCACCGCCCTCCTATATCCAAGCAGTGAGACAAGTTTGCCCGCTGTCATCTCTTCTTCTTAACTCCAGTTTTGACGAAGTTACCGAGGCTGTGTTCACCGGACACAAGTTGGAAAGTATGGAGCTGCTCCAAGGTGATCGAGTTGTTGAGTATGAGGATGCTGACGATATTTACATCATCTCTGACAGCTAACAAACCTGCATAGCAGTACTGGATAGATTGGCACAGGTTGTCAATCTTTCCGGGCTATGCTTTGCACCCTTGAAATGCAATCCTTTTTCTATGATCGACATGCGTTTAGTCTTGGTGCTGAGCAGTCAGAAATCGTTCAGAAATTGAGTACTTGGGCATGTATATTAGCACCTGTGGAATAGAAGACGAGGTCACGAACCGTACAGTAAAAATTCGAGGCGCTTTTGCCCATCTCTGCCGCCTGTGGCACCGGTGTGACATCATTCTCGCATTGAAAGACAGAGTTTACACCAAATGGTTGCACCAGTCCGGACGCTGGAGCATCCCATCATAGTAATCTTCCTTAGTTTTAATGACACGTGATAAAGCTGACCGCTCCTGTTGTCAGTATTCTCCTCTTCTTGGGTGACGTGTCGAATAAATATGTATAATCTGATTTCGATATACTGACCCCCGAGGGCAATTGCGGGTCTACAGTAGACTATCCCTGTTCTTTGTAACAACTGTGGCTCGTTAGGACCAGCCCGTTCTCTTTTCCTATTCGAATGTGTGGTCAAAATAATCACTTGTGCTTTGACCATGGTAGCCCTTCGGAAGCGTAAATCTTGTCGGGTGACCAACTGTCATTCGGAGAGTGTACATCTGATATGACCATCTTTGGGCGGTGTTAAGTAGCAGCACGGTTATATACATCCCGCACCAAACACCGATGGATGGGCCCCGTGTTGCCCATGCCAGCCCACCGACCCCCGCGTCGTGCGTTGTTTGTGTGCCAGGGGGGTGGATGGAAGAAGAGGAGGGGTGGCCAAGTGCTGACTTAATCAAGGGAAATGAAATCCCACATTTTGAAGTTGGTGTCAACTCGTGTGTCCCGACTGCCCAGCAGATGTCCGAAGGGCGATGAACCCGTTTGGCTGGATACACTAGTTGACATGGCAAACAGCCGACCTCAGTGGCGTTTGTGTTGAGTTGCTTTGTCCCTCCCCATTTCGTTTATCCTCCCAATTCAACCACGATCTCTCACTTGACGCATACTATGTCACTAAATGTGCTGCCTAGTTTTGCATCTATAATTTTCAGTATCCTGCTTTGTCGTATGTCGTATCTTTATGCATTACGGAACAATAGTTGAAGTGTGCTTCTGTAGGACTAATAAATACTAGTTCGAGACGATGCGCGTAATCAAGCGCGGATATCAGAAGGCAATTGAAGTCGGACACAGCGGACTATCTTAGATGGGCTGCAAAAGACGTGGACGGATGAAGCGAGACAGGAGCGACACGTTAGCACGGCAACTTACAGGACGGTCAAGTGAAGAGCCGGACGTAAGTCAACATGTTCATAATGTAAGGGAGATTAAAACAAGAAAGAATAATGTATAATTGGTCATCAATGAAACGGTACACAAAAGACAATACTTATCCCTTGGAGCGCTACAGAGCTCCCTCCTTAGAAGGCTGAACAAAAGAAGTCTTCGATGTCGAAAATGACGGGTGAATCGAAGTTTGTTGAGCAAAATCGTGCCGAGTGAGTGAATGAGTGGGCGTTCGTGTCAAATAGGGGTTCGCCGGAAGTCGGAGTCCGCTGAACCGTTTGGTATTTATTGAGTGCAGGGCAGGATGCAATTCAGCGAGCCGTTGGAGCGGGCTTGTCGAATTTCAGAAAAAACTGGCTAGCCCGGAAGAAAAGCCGACAGGACCTCAACCTTAGCTGCCACCAAATGGTGCGCTTGGGAATGGTCTCTCCTCGTCGCACCGCCCCGAGCCAAAATGACCCTCGTCCCACGAAGAAACGACCCGCATTCGCGTAAGGATCCTCGTTGACTGTAGCGATCCCGAAAACGTCACTCGTGAGGGCCAGTCGATCGAAGGGGAGGGTTGGGGCATGTAGAGACGGGCAGAAAAATACGCAGAACACGCCAGAAAGAACGAACGATCTGTCCCAAAATGTTTGGGTTTTTGGACATCTTTGAAATAAGGTTTTACAGGATTTTTTGATTACTTTGTTTTCAAAACGATAATCGATCGAAAACGGGGCAAATATTTACAAACCTAAAAGTCTTTACACTGTCAACAATCGGGAAAACGAATAAGCTTATAAACCCCCTGACCACGGCGATTGATTGCGGGAGACGACAGGCTCACTGTAGACGATGAAGTCGGAACGACCCTAGCCTGTTAACGTAAATCGGTACCCGTGCATGAATGCTACGTGTTTGTAAGGTGGCGCGATTATTCGTAGCGTCACACGAAGCGTTCGAAGTAGCCATAGGCTCAGCAACCTCCTCGATGAAAGTTGGTTTGAGGCGATCGATGGTGACGACTTCGCGTCGGCCACATCTTAGACGTATGGTATAGCACTTTAAAAGGTCCTATGTATGGCGACTGAAGTGGCTGCCTAACACTGTCTGCACGGAAGACGTGTGAACGGGTAGACAGCTTCTCGGGCACGGACCCTGGTGTCTTCTGCGATCGAGGAGCGGGCGGACGTAGCTCGTGCATCTAGTGAACCAGTGCGTCGCTGTAACTTCCATAGTCAAAGGAGGAAGCAGATGGGGCTGGTGCCACCAGATTTCTAAGCAAACGCAGCGTGCAGCCGTAGACTAGCTGTGCTGGTGTTGTGTCGAAATCAGTTTTAATCGTGTTACTTAAGCCTAGGAGGATGAGAGAAAGTGTTTCAGACCATGAAGGATCAGCGTACGCACGTAGCGCTGCCTTCAACTTGCGGTGAAAACGCGCCACCATGCTGTTAGCGGCCGAATGATACGCTGTCGTCTGAAGGTGGCGACAGCTTAAATCCTTAAGCAACGTGGCAAAAGTGGAAGAGAAATGTGACCCTCGATCGGTGGTCACGATGGCGCTCCAAAAATGCTTTTGCTACTGTTTCCGAAGAGCAGTTCGGAATCGAAATGGCCTCTGGCCACCTGGTGGATCGGTCGATACAAGCCAGCAGGTACACCGAGTATTTCGAAGGAGTCAGAGGACCTACGAGGTCGACGTGCATGTGATGGAAACGTGCGTGTGGTGTCGGAAATGTGCCAATTGGGCTTTTCGCGTACTTGTGCACCTTCGCGCGTACACACAGAAGGCAAGCAGCTGCCCAAATACGAACGTCCTGATTGACGTTGTGCCAGACGTATTGTGCAGTTACGAGTTTAACCGACGCACGAACGCCTGGGTGAGACAAGCCGTGCAACATGTCGAACACAGTCTGTCGAAACGCGCGTGGGACGACTGGGTGCGGCGTACCCAGAGAGAAATCGCAAAGTATAGCTCCGTCTGAGGATGTTAGTGGAACGGGTCATAGGCCCAGTGAGGGAGACCTGCGTAGTAGATTAACCTCAGCATCATAGTTGCGCTGCGGCCATGGCTGCCAAGTCGATAGCGGTGAAGACAGCAGCGGAGATCGCTTGAATTCGGGAAAGTGCGTCGGCGATGGCGTTGTGCACACCTGAGATATGTCGTATATCGGTCGTAAGCTGAACGATATAGTCCAGGTGGCGAAACTCTTTAGGAGAGTATCGATCGGTAGTCGAGCCGAGCATATAAGTCAGGGTTTTGTGGTCCGTGAAGACGGCAAAAGAGCGTCCTTCTAAGACATGTCGGAAATGACGTATGGATAGTTAGATGGCTAATAGTTCGCTACCGAAGGTGCTGTAACGGGATTCGGCAGGTTGCAAACGTTTGGAGAAAAATGACAATGGCTGCCAAGCGTCAGCTACCTTCTGCTGTAAGACTGCCTTAACTGTCACATCGGAAACGTCGGTATTGAGCGACAGTGGGGCTGCCGGGTCGTGATGCGTTACAGAAGCTATGTTGGCGATAGCTACTTTCAAGGCCTGGAAGAGGGCGCGTGCTGTAGCAGAAAAATCGAATTTTTCAAGCTTCTCTCGGAGAAGGTCCGTGAGGGGTTGCATAAGCGAGGCGCAACTAGGTATGAAACGGCGATAAAAGTTGGCGAGGCCGCCAAAGCGTCTTATCTGCTTGAAAGAATAATGTACAATTGGTCGTCAACGAAATTTTACGCAAAAGATAATAGTAATCTTATGGGGCGTTACACTTCTCACCGTCATCTAATATGTAATGGTAGTGTTGAGTAGGCTGACACAGTGTTACGCATGCTGACATTTGTGTCGTACCTCCAAACGGTAAGGTGCGGTTACTTTTGTAACTATATCACTTCTATCGTACGGGTTACCGCATACAAGGTCAAAGCTCTGCAGCTATTCAAAGACTGCAAAACGTTCTTCTGTTGGTCGAAAGTTGTCTGTAAAGTGCTGTAATATGGTCGGGGTGATTGTATTAACTAGAAGCAGACCAACTGGAACCGAAGTCGCATCTAAGCGCCAGTGTCTGTGGAGTGTTGCTCATATCAAGCAAGGTTTTGGGATAGGTAACATGGGTGTACACCAGTTTGTATTTGGCAGAGGACCTGCAAGTGCCGCGCTGGATTGTCAAATAGTCAACGCTGGTTGGGTCATAATAATAAATAATAATGTGTCCGTTGTACGCCGCAACAACGCTTCGCTTCCGCGTGACCACCACCAGTCGTGCGTGGGATGAGTATACCGCGAGGACGCCCACCCCTAAGCTGATTCGAACCGGTGACCGTATGATTTCAAGCCAATGGTGCATACCACTCGGCCACCGGCTGAGCTGGATGGGTCACGAATTTAACACACTCGCTGTCGGACACTTCAAAATCCATGGCATTTCAATACTAGGGGTTGGTTAGGCGAAACCACAGAGTGGCTACTCAATAACATAGCAAAGAAGCCTGAGGAGTCATAAATCCGTATAAGCAGTAAACAGAAAGACGCTATCCACATGGAGTCTGAGCTAACATACACGATTTGTAACGGCCACAACGGCTCAGCGGCTGCATCTGCGCCACCGTCATAGCAAATGTCAGAACATTCATCACACGCGGCGCGCTAAACTAGGGCTTATAATCGCGAGCGCTAAAAGAATTTTCACATGCCGGATCCCATTTAAAAGCGCAATCCACATAGACTGCTATATGCTCTCGTGACCAGTTTAGAGATGACTTATACTTTCTGCTTGAATTGTTCACGCACTCAATGGAATACAGTAAAAAAGCAAAAATAGGACGAGTCTTACAATTTTTCCGCAGCACGATAACGGCGGCGCTTTGCTTTGAAAATATCACGGGTAATCTAACTGTATGATATTCGTCTCAGCTATCACTATGTTGAAAGCACCTTTTGGAGCAAAACCAGTGGCGCGCGATCCGAAATGCTGTAATTGGCAAACATCTGGTTTGTGGAAACAGTTTTATTGCTTACTTTCTAGCATTTTTTCGTTCAGGTAGACCGGTGTGGGTGCGGAAGTTCGGGCGCCGATGCTATCTGTGGCTGTTTCATGATGTCCCTTTAGGATACATTCATCGACAATATCGAAATAGTTGACTGGGGCTATTGGAAGTAGGTTTAGTACTATGTTATGCTGCTATGGTGCTTTTTCCTATTAATCCGGTTAGAATTTAATTGGTTAATGCATAAATAGCAGCCGGAGGTAGATGTTCAGCTGAGGTATATATAGATTAGACTCAGTACGCCTCGGACACTAGTCGCTAGTGATGACAATTAAGATACGTGCCAGACACGGAACAATAAAGATAGAGGCAGATGGATGCAACATATATTGAACGGGCTATAATGAATGGATGGCAAATCAGCAAGGGAGAACGGTCAACGTTGAACTCACGAGAGCGATAGTGAATGAGGATATATGCAGAGTTAAACAGGTAGACACTGAGAAGGTACAAAGAACAATAAAAGCAAAGGTTGTGAAACCCTCAGTGTGTGTTTCCAGGTTCACTACGTAAGTAGAGGTGACCCTCTGATAATCCTCACAACACTAAAATTACTGGGTCTGGCTGTAACGTTGATTCAGCATGCGTTTTTGGTGAAAGAGATGGGTGCTCGGGTACGTGAACAGGATTAATTGGAGACATCCATATACTTGGCGAACGCGAAACGAATAAACTATTCGCAGCCACACTCTTTTCCAAAGTAGCATAGACGCAATGTTTGTGAATTCCGCTGGAACCATGGCTAGCTGGATAGAATCACTCATCATACACCATGGATACGCACTTTTTCAGCGCCAGACAGATGCTCAGAGCTGAAAGATCAACAGCGGTGGTTCACAGATCAGACCCTTCACTAAAGCCATATCGTTTCCGAAACGCTTTAAAATTCGTACGTAGCAGAATTTCAATGTTGATCAGGGGGAATCGACTATTCAGTCTGGAATGTGATATCGAGCAGTACCCGTACATACAACCCAAAAACACCTTCAGAAACGATAGGCATAAAAGGTCAGTCAATGGTTTCAGAAGTCCGAGAAGAGCGCTCACTACATTATTGACAAGAGATGCATAAAACATTGCACATTTCAACCATCCAAAGAGCCACATCGGGTAAAAGCGTCAGAAAAAAGGGGACAGGAAAGAGCTGTAGTGATCGTAAATGGGCATTCGTCACACTTCAAATGCAGTTGCGCATTGTTACTCGTAGCTGATTAGAGAACAATCAGGTTTGTAGTTCATCGCCTGCATAAAAGTAAGCGATTGAAGTGTGGATCCAAAAGGTTATCGTCCAAAAGGACTCGTACCACCAGCTCGGCATTTCAACATGGAGCGTCATACGACTAAATTAACAAAAAGTGGAGATTAAAAGAGTATTTCATGAAAGAAAAAGGAAGAAAGAGGTGCGAACAAACTGCCAATAGTGCTCACAGCCACGCAAGATTCCAAGCTGAGTAAAAAAGAAGAAAAAAAGGATAAAAGCAAGTCACAGCAATAATGAGTAATTATGAATACGGTTACATAAGAACCAAAACAGAACAGTGAAACATATAACTAAAGAGGGAGTTGTAGGGGCCACGTTACAGAAAGGGTGGCTTTTAACGCATTCTGTGGTGTAGTGGTGTCAAGCAAAGAACCCAAAAACGTGCAACTCATTTCCTGACTGAAGGAATCACATAAAAAGTTAGGAATGGCTAAATAGCTACACCAGAACTTTACCGCAATCCGACAAAAAGCTTGAAGCCTCCTCCTACAAACACGTTTCCGGTATTTAGCCTTTTATAATTTCGCATAGGAAATTACTTCTTTTTGCTGCACAGTAGCCGGCAGATAGCTTACCGGAACGATGCCAATCCGTTATCGGTAACTCAGATGGCTTGCACCTGCTGCATTTTACTCCCTTTTTTCTTTCAGGCATTGCGGTACAGTAGATGAAATATTTCCCACCTCTAGCTAACCTGTATAGTGTGTGTGCGTTGAGGGTAAACATCAGGGGCTTGTAAGCGGTTAAAACACAAAATTGTTTAGCTTCAAATAGATGGCAAAGACGACGAATATCCAGATAGCTGGTAGTTCCTGACCAAGTCTTTCAGTCAATTTGTTCATACCTTTTCGCCCAGTCATGGATTGGCAAAGGGCATCAGCAATACGCCGGCACACCATACCAACGCTTAGATGCCACACCGCCACCACCAGTCGCGCGTAGGCTAAGAGAACTGCGAGAGTCGCCCGGTCCCCTTGCAGACTCGAACCCGCGACCTCCGGACTATAAGACAGACATGTGACCCTTCCGGCCACGAGCAAGCACAGATTAGCCAGCACGAACTTTCGCCCAACTTGATCCAGCCACGGCGTACGGTGCACGCCGAGGAATGCGATCGACGGGTCTACGGGGGACATGACTAGTCAACGCAGGCGGTTAAGATTCAGCAAACACTACAGTGAGGCACCAAAAGGCCTTATGCCAAAAAGCAACTGGCGAACTTCAGCATTGCTCACTCAGTGTTTCCACTAGACGGGAGCAACACTCCGCAAGCATCAGCATCATCAGTATACACGTTAGCTAGAGGTGGTAAATACCTCAGCTCTTGCGCCGCAACGCATGGGAAAAGAAAATGCAACAGAGGCACGCCAACTGAACCACCAATAATGGATGGACATCGTTCCAGAGAGATAGCAGCTGGCTGTTGCAGCACTTACTCGAACATTAGAGACCCTCTCAATCGATATCTGCTGCTTATCAGAGACCTGCCTGCAAGACTCGAGCTCTGTGCTCACTTTGCGATCCCCTTCAGATGACACCAGCAGCACTTTCTCATTGCGCCTATCCAGTGACGATGCAGCTTCGAGCACCGGCCAAGCTGGTGTTGGCATTGCCCTGAGTCCCCGGGCTGAAGCTACCCTGGTTGACTGGATTCCAATCAGTAGCCGGATGTGTGCGGTCCGATTGGCTGGCTCGTTCAAAGCTTCGAAGTCGCGCGGGACTAACAGGTGTCTATTCGTCATCGCTGCCTATGCACCCACAAACTCTAGCGATGATTCAGTAAAAGAAGACTTTTATCGCCAATTGAACGAGCTTCTTCGACACAGAAGGAGCTCGGACACTGTTGTGCTGGCTGGGGATCTGAACGCTCAAGTTGGAAAAGTATCCACTGATAAACTGCATCTGAGCGGCCAATATGGTGTAAGCTCCCGTAATGATAACGGTGAGCGGTTACTTCATTTGTGTGAAGATGCTCGCTTATTTCTTGCGAGCAATAATTTCCGACGCAGCACCCGCCTTAAGGTGACTTGGCGCCCACCAGCCTCGAACCAGCTATGGACGAAAATCTATCACATTGCGATAAGGTACCGATGGAGAGGCTGCGTCCAGAACTGTCGCTTGATTTGGAGCACAGGTGTGGACACCGACCATGCACTTGTATGTGCTGACCTACGGATGCGCTTTGGCGGACGCCCACGACGACGATGTGACCGCATTGACACCACCCAACTGGCGAAACCAGCTATTCTGAATGCCTATCAAAGTACGCTGTCATGCGAGTTAAGTAAGCGCTCACTGAATGCAGCTGAACCTCACTGGTCTCATATTCACCAGTCCTTACTAGCAGCTGGAAAATCCTCATGTGGTAAGTCTAATCGACAATATGGACATTGGGTCTCTTCGCAGTCTCTGGAAATTATCGATGCTCGCCGGCACATTCCGGCTGGAAGCGAACACAATGAAACTCACAAAGAGCGCTGGGCAAAACTCCGTGCTAGCCTGAAGAGAGACCGCGAATCCTGGTGGTCTCATCGTGCTTCAGAGATGGAAATGGCCGCTGCCCTTGGTAACCATCGTAAGTCATTCCGGCTAATACGGGAAACGGGCAGCAGAAGACCTGGTGTTTGTGAAACTATACGTGACGAGAGTGGACAGCCTATGCACAACTTGTCAAAACGCTTGGAGCGTTGGGCGGAGCACTATGAAAGGCAATTTAATCGGTCGAAATTGTTAGATTTCTCACCGGCCACTGATCGCCCCGCTCCCTGGGCTGTCCCTATGGATCCAATCACTCACTCAGAAGTCGAAGGTGAGATCGCACTGTTGAAGTTAAATAAAGCCGCGGGACCAGATGATCGACCTCTAGCCCTCTTCAAATTCGGGGGACCTGCTCTTGCGGATGATTTACACGAGTTACTAGTGAAACTGTGGGAGCAGAAAACTGTCCCAACCGACTGGACCCGCTCCGTCATAGTCCCAATTTTCAAGGGAGGCTCACGATCGAAATGCGGCAACCATAGAGGAATCAGTATGATCTCCATCGCCTCCAGACTAGTGGACTTCAAAATGCCACCATCTTCATCATACACGTTAATTGCAGGTGGAAAACACGTCAGCTACTGTGCCGCAATACAAAAGACAAGAGGAAAAAACGAGAGGCACGCCAGCTGATTCCGCAGTAACGGATGGACATCGTTTCGGAGAGCTACCAGCCGGCTATCGTGCCGCAAAAGAAAAGTATATTATGCCGCGAACATGGGTTGGCTGGATCGAAAGTTGCTAGCATGTCTCGTAGATCCCAGTTATTCGATGCGTTGTAGAGAGCAGAAGGGAGGTCCCATGTTAGCCCCGTCACCTGCAGTATAGCACTAGGAGCATGTATGTCATCGCAACTTGGTAGTTCTCAGGGTACCGGAACAGTTGCAGTACGGTCCTAGTGTCCAAAAGTCGTTTGAAACTTCCCTCGGTCGGCTGATCGACAAGTCTCCGGTAGACGGATCCAGTCATTCAATACAAGAGTGGAAACAGCGTCAGTGGTGCGGACTTTGAGCTTCCTCTGTGTGAATAGCTTCCAGTTGTAACCTCGTATCGAGTCACCTATGTTGAGTTGGAAAAACTTCTGTCGCTCATTCCCTAGGTCCCCTCTTAGTATGCGCCTCGTAATTATGAGGCCGAAACGACAAGGACGGTATTCCATGGAGAACAGATTCATCTGCTGAGGCCGGTGGAACTAAGTTAGATCACGAAGCCGGGAAACGGACTTAGAGCCACGACCCTTGCACTTTCGATTGAGGCAGCTGGTAGACCATACTCCGGAACCGGTCGCAAGTGAGAAGCGAATAGGAGTCCTAAGATCTTCGAGAGAAGGATCTTCATGTGGAACAGCACATCCTGTTTGCAGCGGCGACTTTGCAGTGTATCCTGTGTGATTTTCAGGTCAGGTGCTATTATTACGCCTAAATATTTCTCCTGAGTGGCGTGGTTGGGAAGGTACCTCCCAATGTCTTATGCTCCAAATGGCTCAAAAGCCTCAATCGGTAAGTTGCAGCATGTTTCGTATTTCATTGGTAGACCCCACTTGACAGGACGAGTTATGCAATAAATCAAGGGTCACCTGTCGCTAATACTGCTGACAGACTCGCCAACACGTGATAGCACATCGCTTGACCATGTGTTACGGGATTATATGAATGCAAACGGAACACATCTGTCAACTTGAAGCGCAGCGAAATGGGACATATGTTAAGGTTACTTCTAGAGTGGACGACAGTGCCCTCATCTGCGATAGCTCATAAACATACCAAGCAATCCTGGCTGTTAGCCCTTTCAGGCTTTGCTTTCAGCTCTCAACGTGCAACGTTTACCTCCAAGATTGATATGTACTGCCTTCTGCGCAGAGCCTTGGTAGGGATAAGCTAGAAGTCCTTCAGAAATTCAAATACCTAGGCAGTTGTATCAACATCTGTGGAAGCGAAGACAGGTTCTGAACCGTGTAGCTCGAGGCGCTTTTGCTAACATTCCTCAACCATGGCACCGGCGAGACACCACTCTCTTCCTGAAGGGCAGAGTGTACAATGTAGATGTACGTTCGACCCTACCCTGAGGTTGTGTAATATGGCCCATTAGATCGGCAGATATAAAGAGGCTAGAAACGTCCGACGACCGGTGTTTTCACAGTTTGGCTCAAATCTGGTGGAAACAGTGTGAGTAATGAGCGAGTTCGGCGTCTTGTTTATGGCACAGAAAGAGGAAGTGAAACACTCATCAGCGTTATTTCACGAACCAGGTTCCGATGGCTTGGCCAGGTGTTGCGTATGTAATCACACACCAACGCCCGCGATGTGAGTTGCTTGCGTGAATGGGGTGTGGATGGAAGAAGAGGAGAGACCAACCAACGACACGGACAGGAGGAATGAAGGCACTTATTTCCAAGTTGGCCTCGGTTGGAGCCGCTCGGCTCCCGGGTCGGGGTCAGGAAGACGATGAACATGTGTGATTGGGTACACTAGCTGACATGGCTAAGAGCAGAACTCAGTAACGGTTGTGTTGTGAGTTTTTCTGTCCCTTCACCTCCAACCACTATCTCAATCCTGATGCAGAATATAACTTTCCTTGCGGCACAACTGTTGGCTGCTAGCTCTCGCGAACAATGTCCATCCGTTACTGATTATTCAGCTGGCGCGCCTGTGTTGCATCGCTCTATAATTATTTTCTTATATATTGCGGTACAATGACTGAGGTGCTCCACTTCTAGCTAAAGCGTAGAATAATGATGACCTTTAGATTGAGTCGATCCACATACAAGTAACCGTGTCAGGGGTGTGAAGACGAGATTAACCCGCCAAACTGAAAAGTGGAGCTACCAGTGTCATCTTGCAAAACGCAAACTTTTAGACTCCAAATTATTAGGCAGTTACAGAGCAAGCTGAGGTGTGTAAAAATATGTTTCATGCATGGGTCCACAAAAGCGGTGTGAGAGCGAAGCAAACCATGGCACTGAAAAAAGCTGGTGGTCTGAAGTATAAAACCATGGAAAGTGACAGTGCAAAGCTTATCAGCTTAAATACAGTGAGTGCATAACTCGTCCAATCCAATTGAAGTGGCTAAAACCAGCGAAAAGAAGAATAGTTAGTTCCCTTCGGTGGTTTGAACAACGAAATGAGAGCATTTCTCACAAGTACTTCCAAAAGCTTTACCAGCACGCTTGTCAAACTGACCGGTCTATAGTTTTCCGGGTGTTTCTCATCATTTTTAAATATGGGGCATACAACGGCCTCCTAGTCGGTGGGTAGATAGCAGCTGCGTAGAGACTTCTCAAGCAGATGCGTAATCGGAAGGCAAAGTTCATCAGGTAA
>OX104060.1:23394319-23419317 GCA_944474145.2 Dicrocoelium dendriticum | reverse complement strand
GGTGGTGAGTAAATCGATTTCAAAGTATTCACTATAGTAGTCCACCGTGAGTAAATAATCCTTTCCGTTGTCCCAGAATAGATCCACTGCTACCTTTTGCCACGGTCGGTCCGGAACATCATGCAGCATCATCGGTTCCTTCGTTTGCCGAATGTCGTGTGAACGGCAGGCATCACAGTTAGACACATGATCCTTGATCTGACTTGTCATTCCTGGCCAGAACATCAGTTCTCTTGCTCGATTAATGGTGCAATTTGCACCCAGGTGAGCGCGATGGACATGCTCCAGCATCTCCTTTCGGAGAGAAGAAGGGATTAGGATTCGACTTCCCTTGAACAACAGACCGTCACAAACAGTGAGTTCGTCCCGAAAATTGAAGTAGGGTGTTAATTCCTTCGGGAGCTGCTTCTTTGTTTCTGGCCATCCATTGAGGATAACGTCTCACAAAGCTGCAAAAGTTTGGTCTTCCTCCGTGAAACGCCTTATGTCTTTCAAACGGTTTTCTGTCACTGCCAGATGCTGCACCATGCTAACTGTCTCGATCTCTTCTAGCTGATGTTCGGCCACTGGCGGATGTGCTCTCGACAGGGTGTCCGCGATGAACATCTGTGTGCCAAGTGTGTACACAATGTCAATGTCATACTTCTGGAGCCGGATAAGCATACGCTACAGACGACGAGGAACGTTATTCAGTGGTTTAGTGGCTATCGACACCAGCGGCTTATGATCAGTGTACACGGTTGCCTTTCTTCCAAACGTATAATCATTGAAACGCTCCATGGCATAGACCACTGCCAGCATCTCTTTCTCGATCTGTGCGTACCGCTTCTCGGCCTCTGAGAGTGCTCGACTGCGGAAATCCAAAGGTCTTCCGTTCTGCAACAGAACAGCACCAATTCCACTCTGGCTACTATCACACTGTACCTCCAATGGTTGTGCTGGATCGTAATATCCGAGTACGGGCGCATTACTGATGAGGTTCTTAATGTTTTCGAAAGCCAAATCCTGTTCCTTCCCCCAGCTCCAATTTACTTCTTTGTGAGTTAACTGCCTAATCGGAGTCATAACATCAGCGAGTCCTGGTAGGAACCGGCTTACATAGTTCACCATACCGTTTAGGCGATGGACTGCCTTCACATCGTTAGGGGACGGCATCTCTTGTATCGCCTTAATTTTCCCTGGGTCAACTCTGATTCCGTCGGATGTTAACACATGCCCATGGAAAATCACCTCCTCTTTCCGCAGCTCTACTTTCTCGCGTTTTAGCTTGATGTCCTTTTGCACGCAACGCCTCAGGAACCGGTGTAGCTTGGTGTCATGCTCTTCTTCGGTAGAACCGTAAATCAGAACATCATCTGCCACACAAGTTAAGCCATCTAAATCATCTATTGCTTGCACCAAACGCTTTTGGAAAATTTCGCTAGACACCTTCAGGCCAAACGGTAATCGCAGCCAACGCTAACGTCCGAACGGTGTAGCAAATGTGGTGAGGAAACTGGATTCGTCGTCTAGAACAACGTGCCAGAATGCGGAAGAAAGGTCTACTTTCTTGAAAAACTTAGCTTTTGTCAAACGTGGTAAAACATCTTCTAACGTCGGTAGCGCATAATGTTCTCTACGCAGGGCCTCATTCAGTGGCTTCGGGTCTATACATACGCGTAGTTCACCATTTTTCTTCGTAATGATTGCGACCTGGCTAACCCAGTCTGTTGGCTCATCAACCTTTGCAATCACACCCTGCATAACCAGCTTGTTCAATTCCGTGGAAAATCGGTCACGTAGCGCAAATGAGACTCTCCTAGCAGGTAACGCAATCGGGCGTGCCAAAGGATCTAACGACAGGTGAGCGGTACCCTCGAATTCCCCTAAACCTGGACTAAACACAGACGGATACAGGTCACTAACATCGGCTTCACTCTGACAAGCGTACACAAAACGATCATGGTTTAAAATGACAAAGCCGAGATAAAATCGAATCAATGCCGAGAATCGGCGTGAGATCCTCATCCACGATCACGAACTGCAGACGATGCGAAACACCGTCTCTCTGATTGACTACTTCAATTGTCGCTGAGCCCTTTGGCTTGAGTCTGGAACCATTCCACATGCGCAAATAATCTTGATCCGATTGAATTTGTACGCCGCGGCAGTGCTTTCTGGGCAAAATATTGATCGTCGCGCCTGTGTCTAACTGGAATCGCACAGACCGTCCCTCGATCAGAAGACTTGCATAGACACACTTCTGCGACGCTTTCCGAGACACGTTACCAATCGATTGTTCGGTGTCTTCTGTTGATTTGTCTGGAACGAGTGCACTGACATCTGTCGACTGACAGCAGCGGGCGAAGTGATTGCGCTTCCCACATTTGACACAAATGTGGCCCCACGCCGGACACTGTTCACGGTTCCTCGGATATTGTGTTGCACAGAAGTTGCAGGGCTCCTGTCGCGCGGTCGTGGCCCCCGTAGTTTTGCTCCTGGAAACGGCGCACAACTCTGACTCACCTGCGATTGTCATCTGCTGGAACTGATAGGCTGTGGCGGACTCACTGTTACAGATGTCGATACATTGCTGCAGAGATAGGTTGCGCTTTCGTAATAGTCGCTTCGTTAAACCTTCGTCATTGATCCCAAGAACAATGCGGTCCCGTATGAGACTGTCCGCCATGCATTTACAGAAACTGCAGGATCGGGCCAAAATCTTTAGCTCAGTGACATACGTGTCAACGGATTCACCTGGCCGCCTGTTCCGCGAAAAGAAGAGGTAGCGTTGAAATGCCTCGTTTGTTTGGCGTTCGCAGTATTCACTGAACTTCTCAACAACTGTCTCCAGGTTGTTGGCATCTTCGCTCTTGTCGTAGCACAATGTCTCTAGCACGCGGCGCGCATCGTCTCCTGCTGCGTGTCGAAACATGGCCAAGCGGTACGCCATCGGTTGTTTGTCCAGACGCGATAAAGTGCAGAAATCCATCCATTTGCTCTTCCACAAACGCCAGTTGCTTTCCAAACTGCGTTCATCCATGTTCAGCGGGGCAGGCATTCGAATAGCCGGTGCAGCTCCAATCATCGTCTGGGGGGTACTAATGTTCTTCTCCTTCTCTGACACCATGTATAAAGTCGGTCCTTCAGGGACAAAATGTATATTCTGCAAACAACAGGACCAGGCGAAAACAGAGACCGAGGGCGAGTGAAACATATCGGTATATACAGCTAGTTGGATCCATAATTAACGACCTTTGTTGATGCATGACATTTCTCCTTTGATTCAGTCAAACAAACTCACTCCAATGCGTCCAGCTGTTTGCCAATCAGCGTGCATGCGAGAAACGTGTGAACGTCCAATCGGCTGCCGCCTTTGCTTGCGGCAGCCAAACGGCTTCCTTGCTGGGCTGGCACCGCACGTACGTTCGAGTGTATACTCCCATCACAGAACCATTTTAAATGAGTTGGTTAGAGATGCCCTTTGGTTTGTGTCTGGTGTCATTCGGAAGACTGTTGCAGAATGTTTTCTTTGATAATTCTAATTACAGGCATTTTTGCATATATCCCTTGTGATTTTGGCTCTGATCCAATAATGTTTGCCGCAGCCTTGCACATGCAGGGCTTACCGCGTGCTTGGCCATCTGGTTTACTATCGATCTGCGAAGCAAGCGGCGTATTGTATTGTGTATTGGATTCTAGTGTATTGTAGTGATTGTGGTTTATTTTGCACTAATTTAAGTACGACAGCGATTTTAGCGTTTATAGGGATGGTATCCACAGGCTCCTTGTCTTTATACTGTCCACTCAGTGGCTAAGCAAACTTCGTGGAGCCTGAACTGCCACGGTTAGTGGGGCAAATTTAATAAATTCTGAGGACTATTAGCAGAGATGTCACCCAAAGGCTAAACTGGGTCAGTGTCAAACATACTGCCTATTCCTGGGTAAGCTGTTTTTGACGGACTATATGGTGTCGATGTTATAGATGCAACATCCACTTTGGCTGGTACATTGGAGTGGCTATTGTCAAGATTCACTTCGGCATCTAGGCTTACGTGGCGGCGACATCGTCAACAGAGCATCAGAGATCAAGCCCCTTCGTCCCGCAAAAATACCTTCCGTTCTAAGGAGCAGGACTGGAAAATGCGTGGCGATAAGGGATGCAGCATGGCGTGCCTACAAACTTAACCTCGACTCAGAGACTTGGTGCAATTTTCTGATCCATCGCAACCATTGCACTGCACTTGTCCGTGAGGAGAAAGTAACTTATCAAGTGCACAGCCAAAAACTTCCTGGTTAACAACAAACTGCTGTATAGACAAGTCAACAAGCTTCCTAAAGCGAAGACTGGCATCCCTCCACTTTTCACGACAGGTGGTAAAGTACAAAGCGCCGAAGAAGCACCTAATGCCCTGCGGCTACAATACGCCCCAATTTTGGAATTCGCAGCCTCTACCTGTCACATAATGTCATGCACATCACCGACTACATTGTTTACAAATGTAATATTCAACCCATCGCTTGTGCTATCATAGCTCTCCGGGAGCCAACAACATGCGCCCGAAGGAACTGAAGGCTGAGGCCACCAAGCTAACTGAACCACTGTCACAGTTCTTCCAAAGGTGCTTTGATGAACAACAAGTCCCCACTATGTAGAATGGTAGCATTATCACCCCAATATTTGAAGGCGGTAACCGTTCAGATCCTGCAAACTATTGCCCAGTTACTCTCATCCCTGTGCTCGCGAACCTGATGGAAGCGGTCGTCGCTGTGGCTTTAATAGACTATCTGAAAAAACGCAGCATTTTGGCACCGGAGCAGTATGGATTCCGTCAACACCGGTCATGCACCACCAACCTACTGGTTGCACGAGATTGTTGGACGGAAGTGGCTGATGTTGGGGTCGGAGTTGACGTCATCTATCTGGACTTCTCTAAAGGTTTCAACTGGCTGGATCACCGCACTCTGCTTCACCGGTTACAGAGCTGCGGAATGGGATATCCTGTGCTCGGTTGGATTGTCAACTTTTTGACCAACGGAAGCTTCAAGTACGCGTTAGGCGATCACTCTCTAAGCCAATTGAGGTTGAATGTAGTGTCACACAAGGCTCAGTGCTACGGCCGCGCTTATTTCTGGTGTTTACCAACGACCTGGCAAGATTTGTCCCCTCGAATTTCTTGCTTCTCGCTCTTGACGTCAAGATATGGCGAGCGATTAGTAACAATGAAGATAACGATCTACTCCAACCTGACCTAGATTGTATTTATGCATGGTCAAAGAGGAACCTGCTTCAATTGAACATAACTTAGTGCAAGGTGATACATCTGCGTCACCGGCCGGTGAGCGCTTACAAGCTTGGAGACCACATCTTAGAGAAGGTCTCTCAAGAGCGTGACTTCGGTGTATTGGTACACGAAGATCTCGGGTGTTCAAAACAAGTAGAGAAGGCGACGAGAACCGGCAATCAACACTTCGGCCTGCTTCGCAGAGTGTTTGGTCGGTTTGAACCCTCAATCTTTCTCCAAATGCTTAACGCCCACGTGAGACCGCACGTGGGATATGCTATTCAGGTGTGGCACCCGTGGCAGAAACAGGATCTTGTTGCTCTCGAGACTCCTCAAGGAAGGGTAACAAAAACGTCTGGGACCTCTTTCATCTGCCCTATCAGCTTAGACTGAAATCTCTAAGAATGTACAGCAGTCGATATCGGCTTTTGCTGGGGGATCTCATAATGATTTACCAGACTCTGAAGAACCCAAACCACATTTGCTGCGCGCTGCTTGAATTGAACCATGACACTAACCTAAGAGGTCTTCCTCTGAAACTGACAATACAGTATAGCCGGCTTGAATGCCGTAGAAATTTCTTTCGGTCCGCGTGTGCCAACCTTGGAACGCTCTCCCTAATTATGTCGTCTCTGCTCCCAATCTGACGATATTTTAAATAAGAGTTGCTGATGTATTGTTTCAATTGCATTCCATTTTATGACTTGTTAGCTAGAGGCTACAAAACGAAGTCAAAGAGTGTCTTACCAAACTCCCAACCAATGGGTTTTTGAATTCATAATTTTAATGTGCGAACATCTTCGCTATTTTACATAACTATGGTGAGTCCACCAAAACGCTTTTCACTTAATCATACAATTTACTTTTCGCAATAATTTCCATCCCATGGAACTTGTTAAACATTGTTTTTTTACCCATAATACACCATTGTTCCATGTTTACAGGAGTGTGTTCTTTCCAGCCTACCCGAGATCGTCTGCATCGAATCATTTCCCTCTGGAGTGGTATCTCATCGTGTTCAAGAATTATTCTTTCGAAACCGGCCTTGTGGCTATAAGAGTTTGAGGACGGATGATCTTTTCGGCATTTGCTTCGTCAGAGAGCTTGAACGCGACCGGGCAGCAATGCTTTATCGAATTCTTCTTTAATCAAATGGATGTAAAACGTATGGACCGTAAGTTGCTGGCTTCAAGCACGACATTTTCTACGGTTTCGATTTTGATCTTATTAGGCACATTGAAAACGGCTACATTTTTCTGACGGCGTATACATTCACAAGCTTCTGATGCAACTGCAAACATGAAGTATGAAGCCTTGTGCAGGTACTAGTTGGGGATTATCAGGTATACTACACAAGTTCTCATATATTGGTATTATTATTATTCAGCTGACATTCCTCCTCTTGTTTTCTTAGCTTACCCTTCACTCTTCCTTACTTCACATACACCGGCCTGGCCGGGACTGCTGGGCAGGAAAATGTGAACAGTACTTGGTTGGACAGGGTATGATGCGGCCTTTGTTTTAGACTTTTAACATTTCAAGCCGAACTATCAATTCGCGGTCAAACGATGCGCAAAAGAAGGAACATTCACCGGATTATCCTATTGTTCCAGTCCCAAATGAACTTGAACTTGACTCTCTGTGCTTTTCTAGGACATACGGTCTTCACTAAGATATTTCCCTTACTTCTGATCATATTCCTTACCTGTGTGACTGTTACTTAGTTGTATAGCAAAAGTGTACTAAGTGTGTGACCCATTATGATGCGCTTCTCCTTGGGCTCTTCATCCCAACCCTGAATTTGCCATTGAATGTCCCAATGCAATATCTGTAAACCCATTCCCACAGTGCCATTTCGTTTCTTCGTGTGCGGCATGGTTCATGTCTCCCCTTCTCTCGTGGAACCCAAGCTCTAAACTCGTTCCATCCTACATAATGTTATAGGTGGAAATTCGTCACATCTAGACTCACTCAGACAGCCGCCACACGTCCGGAAAAACACTGTACGCGCGTTTCATCCTTCCGGGAATCATAAGCAGTGCGCATTCCATCGGACCCTTGCTAGGGCTGGAACCCGCGACTCGATTGTTGTCAGTCCGTTGTGGAGATCACTGAGCTACGGGGGACGGCAACGACCATCGTGAATAAGTTACTAGATGTGATATAGCGTATGGCGGCTGTCTAAGTGAGTCTAGATGTGACGAATTTCTACCTATACCGTTCAACTCCCCCTACTACTCTTCTGAACTCCATAATGTGTATGTCACTTCGCATTTCCATGACCCACACTTGCGCTTACCTTAGTGTTGCAATGCTTATGATTGTCTGTTGACTTTTGTTCCTCACCGATTATGTTTGTCTGTCCACTCCCACATTTGTGTCTATGCATCTGTGACTCATTTGACAAACGCCCCAAACAGACTGATATCATTCCACCTTAAGATTCCCTCAGTCCTCGCGTGATCCACCAATCCCACACTTCCACCTATCCCATACACACACCGTGCACTGTGGTACTGTCACTTAATACCGGCTTGTTGGCTCTTGGACCGAAACATTTGTCAATATAGCTGTTTTGGTTTTAGAAGTGTCATTGTTGAGGTATGTATTGTAAATGTCCACTTATTCATCCGTAAATAAATAAATAAAAAGATAAATACATCCGGATATTTACCGAAAAGCGGTATACGGAAGGGATCATTTATATAGTGAATAGGTTTCATGCTTTATGCGACATAAATTCATTATTATAACATAAATTTAAATAATAGAAATTCGGATCGTGAATTTTCCTGGGGTCCTAGAGCCGAGCACCTGATGGGAAAAGTGTGCCGCTATTTGTATCACCACTTTCTAGTTTGTGAGTCTCAGGAGTAGATAATAAAAGGGAAGGGGATAATAAGTTGCACGGACACAGAATTCGGTGTTTAGGTAAAGATGTGGAGTGGGCAAGCGGATTATAGGCAACTAGCTGCTCATATGTTATTTATACCAACTTCAGTCAATGTTTCTAGGGTTTATTGTAAGTCAAAGATCTCCAACACATTTTGTATAGTGCGGAAAGTCTGTAGGGGATTTCGAAATGTGACATAGTTGACACTCATGCGTATCTGCAGGGGTAGTTGGTTCCACAGATCGGTGTATCTCACTAAGAAGAAATTCGATCTAGTTTTATGACTTGCAAGTTTTGTGCGTAGCAAGTGGCCGTCATTTCGTGTGCGGTAGATTGCAGTCTTCCGTAGCTCAAGTGCGGTGCTGTCTGCGTAACTTCGTTGGTTACTAATGTTGTAGAAGAGAACGAGGTTGTTCTTTAAGCGTCTCAGCCAAAGAGGATTCATTTAGAGTTTTTGACAGCGGTTATAATAACTCAGGTTTGAGCAGCGTCCAATGACCAGCTTCGTAAATGATCGTTAGACAATTTCCAGAGCTGTTCTGTCTTTCGTTCGCAATTGGCTGTGAACGATAGTACAGTATTCCAGAGTCGGTCGTACAATTATTTTGAATGACTCAAGTCGCGTTTCAGCCACGCAGAATGTTCCGGTGATATATCTGCATAGCTGCCTCGCTTTTGCAACCTGATAAAGCACATTCGAAGAAATTGAAAAGTTGGATTACCTAATTCCCAAGTCTCCAACAGAATCAGACCTTGGGATCACGTTTCCGGCATGTGTGATTGAGCCTTCTGGGATGCGACATCTGTACCCAAGCACTTGTGATTTCACTGTTAATCCTAACTTGCACTAGCTATATTTAGTTCGAATAGGTCTTCACAGATGCTTCCCAGGCACATTTGTAGTTGGTCTGGATGGAATGAGTAGACCAGTTTGACGTCATTTGCGAACAGAAATGGGTGTCCATGTTTGATCAGGTTGCATATGTTATTTACCTGGATTAGGAAAAGTCGTGGTCCGGGCACACTTCCCTGGACGAAACCGCTGATTATTTGTTTTGAGGTAGAGTATTACTGACCGATCCTAACTACCTGAGTGGTGTGTATTCGGTCAGCATGCTTGCTGGCTAGTCTAGACAGACACGTGTACACGACCCCAGACATACACACATAAATGCATATTTCTCCACTTCCCTATTGGTTCATCCTTCTCCTTGCGACACCTTAATGTACTCACTTAGTTAGACACTTCTCAGCTTACAGTAGTTTGTTTACCAAAGCGACCTTCTTACTTCGATTCGTGCATTTGACTTTTCGTACACAACACTAGCGTCGCGGCTAATGAATCTACGTCATGAAATTACATCCTCCTACAGTTTTCTGGTCTGAACCGATCTTACGTCCTACCGAAAGTGCATGGGCCCAGTGGAAAACATGGATTACAAACAATCTTGACCTACTACCTGCGGGTTCTAACTACACAGCAGGCCAGAAACTGAAGCTTCTCAGATACCTACTCGGTAATGAGGGACAACGTCGATTTGATGCTTTTGAGCTCCACTCTCAGGATACCTTAACGAAAGCACTATAGCATTTTACGCAAAATTGCATAAAAGGTTCAAAATTTTGCAAAGAAAATGTACCATTTTGCAAAATCCTGTGCGATTCGCCAGCCGCTCTGAGCCAATCCTCTGAACTCAATTGTGTTCTCACTGGCCGGGTGTTAGGCTTTGGTGCATAAGTCAAGTGAACTGAAGGCGCTGCCCATTGACTAGGTGAGACTTGTGAATTAACATCGAGTCCATGGACATCAACGATGCCACGAGATACTATGGGCCCCCTGCTAGAAATAGCCAGTTCTGCATTCGGGGGAACACTGTGCCACCCAGGGCAACTAGTGCGCGTGGTCGCGTCGCATAACCGGTTTCGCTGCCGCGTTGTAGTACAAGCGCGCGAGAGCTTGAGAAATGGATTCACACCTAACTACGGATGCATGGCGTGCAATTATGATTTCTCGCCTATCTCTGTTGGCGTTTGATGAGCTGGTGGTTAAGGATTTTGATAAGGACGTATCAGGCTTGACCGCCATGGGTCGAGGTTGTGGTCGTTGATCGAGTACCTAGCATGTAAAACCAGCCCGGGCGAATGGACGCCGATTTGTCGCGCGGCATGATGATCAATGCGAACTGTCAGAGCGCATAGGGAATGCACAACTTACGTTTACCACGATCTCAAGGGAAATATTTCCGGCAAGATCACCGATAGATTAGCAGCAGTTGTGTAGCCACTGCTTATGCCACCCGGGGCAGTCGTTCGTTGTTCGCACCCCTGCCAGTAGTTAGTTGCGTAAACCACCACATCTGCGAACAGCGGTTCAATAGGGCGTTTCATAGAACAACAACAATAACCGAAAATTTTAGAGTGCCGTTGTAAGTGTTGGCATTTGTTAATTGTTACAATGCTCGTGCACAAAAGTTGCAAACACATGTGGCGCGAAAACTACCAATAACCCCAATCAAAATTCGTTCCATCGACTAGGTCCCTTCTTTATGGTCAAGTCCGTGAAGGTTTTCGGGTCCATAGGTGACCGAAGGTAGTTCTGTACAAGCTTCGGTGTTGAGAAGCAGCCCTCACCGATGGCAATGATGATAGCTCGTGTAAGAAATGTTCGCAACAAGATATCAATTTGTGGTGTGGGTTCACCGCGGTGATATTTACGTATGCAGCTCAAAAGCTCTAAATGTCCACTGAATTTTTCCTCCCCTTAACCCTTTCATAAAATACTGTAATCTTTTCCTCTCAGCGAAGAATGCCGCCTTCTGTATATTTTCCTCAACGTAGCTAAGCCGACAAACATAGTTATGATCCAGCCAAAAATACCACGCATTTGACGCTCAAAGACTTTCTGCAATTTTTAGCGGTTTTTAGGATGCATTATCATGTTAACTGCATTGTGAGCGAACTGCCACGCTGACCTCACTGTCCCAAACGATCATTCATCTCATCGCATGCTACCCCGACCCGATGATCCGGCTTTCACGCACCTACTCTGCCCTCTGTAAGGACATGTACCAGCATACCACTGACGCCGACAAAACGTTATCGTGCTTGACCTCATATGTTGGCCAGGTATATGGTATGTTAGCACGCATTTCTCCGTGAGTGCACTGTTACTTCCTCCGTAGTACACGCACGACGACGTATGTTCCAGTTGTCTATCCGAAAACCCAGTTTGGACAATGATCTGAGTGAAGCTCACACGGGCGTCGCCGACTGTCTGGATGACCGCAGCTCTTTGGAACACTGGTGTGAGTGCACATCGTGTGTTCAAACCACTAACCTGCAATCACCGAGATACAGGTGCGTGTTTCGGAAACTGTTTACAAAGTGGATTGTAGGACCAACTGAATTTGCCGGGTGGAGTAACCATCACATATATCACAGTATGGAATATCAGGAAGCTGTACGTTAGGTTTCCAGTCAATCTTTCCTACAACAGACCCAATCTAATTTACGTGATCGAAATGCCAACACGACTTGGATACCGTTTTGATCGTTCCGATGGTTCATCGTTTGACCCAATAGCATTTGTAAAGGAATGGGGTGCAGTTGGTGTAGATATATGGATGTTCTCACATTGCACACGGGGGCTGTGCCAGCCCCAGCGGGAGTGATCCACATGACTAAGTGTGACACTGAGCCAATACCGTGAACAAGATGATCGGGTGTCGCGATAATCGATCAGCGTTGATATCGTGGTGCATTTGTGACAAATGTCATTGCCAGTCGTACAAATGCGAACTACCGACAAACAGTGTAAGGCACATTAGGATTGCAACAAGGCCCGACCCCGTACCTTCGTAATACGAATTCAGCACTGATTATCCCAAGCTGCAGGACAAAAATGTGGTGCGATTTCCTTTTAATCGAATATGCGATCCGGTGTAATAGGCTCCCATTCACAATCACCTTGTGTGACAGTGTAGCATTATTTCCCACTAAGCTGGGAATCTATGTTGATCGGAACAGGATTACGAGGTTATTCACGTGGGCAAGAACACCCGACGAACAATTCCAAGAAGGTCCAGATAACATCGAATGGGTGATTAAGAGGAAAGTCACGCAGACGGTCAGACATTGCCAGATGGATGGTATAGGGACTTTAAAAATTCGCTGGTCTGAATCTGATGTCCTATCATTACCACGTTTTACAACCTAGAATCATTTCGATAACTTATTGAAGCCGTTGGGGAAACAGACAACTGTGAAACCTATGTACACAAATTTTCGATAATGTAGATGATCGCACCTCCTCCGCGGTGCCGAGGCATTTCTGGGCGGTCGGATTTAATTTATCGTCCGCCATTGAGTCTCACGCGGTCATTTCCATGTCGAAATATAAGCCAATTTCTTGTAGCACCACTATACCTGTGTTTTAGAAGTCTTTTTGTTGTAAAATGCTCTCTTGATTATCAGATTTCCTGTGTAGAACTCTGTCAAACCCTTGTTGTATGTTAAGAAGATGACAATGTGTAAAAGAACATAGTCAATCGCCTGTCATCTGATTAAGAAAGCCAAATTGGCTGGTGACACCACGTGAAATCATTTTGACAAGCGCCATAACCAGTTGAAATAACATATTATTGCACACCCATATGGCGCGCTGAGAGATACATGTGACTTACACTGTTTGGCGATATTTCGCACTTGTACGACTGGCAGTGACATTTGTCACAAATGCACCTTGATTCCAACGCTGATGGTTTATCGCGACACCCGATCATCTTGTTCACGGTATTGGCTCAGTGTAACATAGTCATGTGGACCACGCCAGCTGATGTGTTAATTTGCATCAGACAAAGAGGCAGGCACAGCCCTTCGTGTGCAAATTGAGAACATTCATATTTCTACGCCAACTGCACCCCATTTGTTTACGAATGCTAGTGAGTCAACCGATGGATCACCCGAACGATCAAAACGGTATCCAAGTCGTGCTGGATAGCTGTCCGGGCATTTCGATCACAGCAATTAGATTGGGTTTGCTGTAGGTAAGGTTGACTGGAAACTTAACGTACAACTTCCGAAACGGTTGATGTCGCTCCCCAACTTGACAGACTCAATTCCAATCGGTTAACAAAGTAACTCGCCAGTACACTATAATACAGCGGACGAATATCGCACAGAGACTGTGTTGATTAGACTCGCGATTCGTTCGGTCCGTTTCCATGACGACCTATTTTTCAGTAATGGACGATTTTGTGAAATGATATCTGCGCATCTATCAGTACCTCTCACTCGTGCAAAAGGCTGACATGACGTACTCAGTCATTTCCTATTCTCAATTTTTCAACCATCCACTCTGATTTCCCATACTGTGACATAGGTGCTGGTTATACAGAACTACCTTCGGTCACCTATGGACCCGAAAACCTTCACGGACTTGGCCATAAAGAAGGAACCTATTCGATGGAACGAATTTTGATTGGGGTTATTGGTAGTTTTCGCACCACACGTGTTTGCTACTTTTGTGCACGAGCATTGTAACAATTAACAAATGCCAACACTTACAACGGCACTCTAAAATTTTCGGTTATTGCTGTTGTTCTATGAAACGCCCTATTGAACCGCTGTTCGCAGATGTGGTGGTTTACGCAACTAACTACTGGCAGGGGTGCGAACAACGAACGACTGCCCCGGGTGGCATAAGCAGTGGCTACACAACTGCTGCTAATCTATCGGTGATCTTGCCGGAAATATTTCCCTTGAGATCGTGGTAAACGTAAGTTGTGCATTCCCTATGTGCTCTGACAGTTCGCATTGATCATCATGCCGCGCGGCAAATCGGCGTCCATTCGCCCGGGCTGGTTTTACATGCTAGGTACTCGATCAACGACCACAACCTCGACCCATGGCGGTCAAGCCTGATACGTCCTTATCAAAATCCTTAACGACCAGCTCATCAAACGCCAACAGAGATAGGCGAGAAATCATAATTGCACGCCATGCATCCGTAGTTAGGTGTGAATCCATTTCTCAAGCTCTCGCGTGCTTGTACTACAACGCGGCAGCGAAACCGGTTATGCGACGCGACCACGCGCACTAGTTGCCCTGGGCGCCACAGTGTTCCCCTGAATGCAGATCTGGCTATTTCCAACACCGTATAAAATTGCACTCTGACCCGACATCACAATAACGTGAGCATAACACTCGCCCATTTTCCGGTGGTTTACTGACCGCACAAGAATTTGCATATCAATTATTTTTGGTGCAGCAATCCCTTGGGGATTTGTTGATGCCTTTCGATAACCCAATATTTCGACGGTTCAATTTCTAGACGTCCTAGTTTTCGGAATTCTGAACCCCTGTCTGCATTATCTAATGTTGTCCATGAACGAGTAACGCGCGACGCACACCAATACGAAGTAGACCATACGCTACAACTGTCACTCGCACATGTCTCATTGGAAGCCAGTCCCATGTCATTGCCTTACGCTGGACATCAGATATCGCTGTAACCCCCGTACGAATGTATAACTATACGTAGGTGCATACATATTTCGCCGAGACTTTGAATTTCCTCGTGTCCCTACCCGCTCCTAGTAGTATTCGTTATACAACCATATGTCTAATGTGATGAGCCGGAAATGTAATCAATGCTTCATTTTTTTCAAACAACCAGGAAAATGCACACGGTTGTGTCGAATCACACTACCACATCCCGCAACACTGATCTCACTGGTTGCTGTTCTGACAATGCGTTCCAGAAACTGCAACCTCCATTCCATTTGCGTCATGAGGTTCTGGGGATCTCCGGCCAGAAATTCATCGTACTGCATTCGCATTTCATTCTTCACTCGGGCCTTCACCACCTGCCAAACATTTTCGATGGGATTGAGGAACGGTGAGTTTTGGGCTCAATCTCAAATTGGTAACCGCTTCGTATCCTTCGACTGACGCAAGTGCTTCCAAACGTGTGTGACATGGTGCATTGTCACACAATAAGACCACCTGCCGGAGCTCCACTTCCCGCTTCAGCTTGTCTCAACTGCCTCGCAGTCATTCGAGAGATAGGGGGCCAGTGAAAGAGCTTCTCCGGGTAGTCATCGAAACGTTTCCATCCATTGTGAGTGCACCGGTGATATGCAAATTCAGGCCTCTACTGTTGGCTACTTTGACACAGGCGCTCGCTCCACCGGGCGCCCAAAAACGAGTACGTTTGCAGTAAACATGAAGTTTGTTTCGTCGATCCATATGAATAACTTCCCCTCCCTTTCAAGTTCGAGAAACTTTTGAACACACTCCTTTCGTATCGCTTTGCTTCAATCATTGTTCATTCCTTCTGGAGCCTGATAGGCGTTCTTCATAAATAAATAAATAAATAAATGATATATTTCTCGACATGCGAGACACAGGCAGACTACGAGCCTGATCATGTGGTACAACAAAGTCGGGTAGTGCACAGATAAAAGTGGGTGGACGTACAGTAACGTGAAATGCTAGATTTTTGTCCGACGTTGTTCGATTCAGATTGTACAAGTTTCACTGGTAACTGACAACACCAGGAATATACATGTTTTTTACAGAAAAGGAGAAGAATTTTCGGAGGAAATAGTAAGATAGCTCCAGCAGTTGTCGGAGATCAAAATGGGAAAATTGGTGATGCGAAATAATTTTGTATGGTACTGGGAAATGTTGTATGTACGCATGGTATTTTTCAGGGAGGGAGAGAAGACTGTACGCAAAGTAAAGTAAGTTAACCGTCGTTCCAACTGTTCAGCTGTGTGCGGTAAGAGGAGAAGCTGATTTCGATGAGGGGATTTGTTCAGAGTGAACGTAAGCGTGGAAGATCATGGTAGGTTTTCGGAAGGTGTTATCAAATGGATTCAGTCCAGAAGCAGAAGGATTAAATCAACATTGATTTCGCTGAGCACGTAACACAGCAGCTCGTACCTAGAGGAGGGGTCCAGGGGAAAAGATAAGTAGAAGATAATTAGCATTGCAGAACAAATGCGAAATAATTTGCCCGAGAGGAGCTCTAGGGCACATTTTCGTCTTGGTGAGTGTGAACTTCATTGTTAATCAGGATATTTTTGCCTTTAGAAAACACGTTATTGCTACAGATAAATTTGGGGAGGGCAGTAAGATCGGGCAACAGGAGAATAAAAAGATCCCCTGATATTGATACTATATCCATCTTGCTCCTATTTCGTATGGGGATTCACTTGTCAAGGTAGGTTGCAATATACCGATCGCTGTTTCGACGTTTAGAAAGGAATGTATAACGTGTCGGAACTTCATCCCTGACTGAATTGCACGTATCTCAGATGGAAGCCTGTTCCACAATATGGAGTATCGATTTAGGAAAAAGTTGTCAGACAGTTTCGTTCGTGATCTTTTCACTTTTACTTTATTGTGATTGTTATTTCGGGTACGATAATTTGATAATTCTGCTCGTTGTACCGATGGGCGTGAAGAATGTATTTTTTGGGTAATTGTGTCAAAGAAGATGAAAAGGTTAAGTTTCATTCTTCGCAGCCACAGTGGATCAAGTTTTAAGGCAACGCAACGATCCATGTAAGATAGGGTGGTGGAATAGCCTAGAAGACGCTTAGTAAATGATCGTTGAACACGTTCCAATGCCATACGATCACTCACTCTAGAATTACAGTAGGTGATGGAGCCATATTCAAGCAGCGGGCGCGTTTTTATTCTATACATGGTGTTAATGGATTCTTTTAAGTTAAATGTTTTGAACAAAAGCCCAATGCTTCGGCGGGCTTGAGCTGCGGTGTGTCCTGCGTGTTCGGAAAAGTTAAGGGTGCTCGAGTAGTGGATCCCTAGGTCACGGATGGTGTGGCAGTGGGACAATGGTTTACCATCTATAGTTAGCGAACCTGGTGTGATGTCACATCTGTTGGATACCACGTGGCATTTATCAGTAGAGAATGTCATCATCCATTTGGAACTCCATGAGTCTAGTGTACGTAAGTCACGCTGGATTTCGCTAAGCGTATCACTGACCTCAGTTGGATTAAAAGTGTAAACAATTTTGATGTCATCGGCAAACAGGAAAGGTTTGCCGGAAGCAAAGACATCAAAAATATCATTTACGTAAAGTAGGAATAAAAAGGGTCCCAGAACACTACCTTGTATCACACCACTGGTGACAGGCTTTGGCGTGCTTGTTTCGTGCTCGATCTGAACAACCTGGGTTCTATTAGTTAGGTAAGAATCAAACCATGAAAGCAGAGGGTTGTCTATGCCATATGCAGTTAGTTTGGATAAGAGGTGGTTATGAGGGACACGATCAAATGCTTTGTGCATATCTAGGTAGATGACTATCGCTGATGAACCGTCATCGAGCGAAGTAGTCAGGAGACTGAGAAAGTCTATCTGACATGTTATGCAGGATCGCGTGCTTAGGAAGCCGTGTTGTGAGGTGTTGATAAGATTTCGCGACATCATGAAGTCCACAGTTTTGGACTTTATGTGACGCTCTATCATTTTTGAGAGGATAGAAGTATGGCTTATTGGGCGGTAGTTGCTCATTTCATGCACAGAGCCTGACTTGTAGCGAGGAATGACTACAGCCGTCTTCCACTGTGATGGCACGGTACCGGTGTTCATGGATAGAGAAAAAAGATTCAAAAGTAATACAGGGAAGTCAGATCCACCGTATTTTATAAGTGTTGGTGGTAATTTATCAGGTCCGGCATACCATGATGACTTCGTAGAGGTGATAAGCCGATTTATATCACGAAGTTCAAAATCAACTGTGCAGATCTTGTCATCAGTAAGCAGAGGGATAATGTGCGAGGGAGCCGCAGCAGCGGTGTTAAAAGTAGAACAAAAGTAATTATTGAAATCCCTGCTTATTTTAGCTGGATTGTTAGTTATTTGGTTACCAGAAATCAGGATGTATGGGGTTTCTGTATTCTTGTTTCTATATTTCATCAGCTTGGTGAGTTCTAGGTTTTTATTCATGCTATTTAGCGCCCGTCTTTCTACGTCCATAAGGCTGATATGCCGAAGTCTGTCAAGTTGAGCAAGGATCTTTTGTTGCAGCAATACTAGGGAGAAGTCATTTGTTTTCAAGTAGTAATTTCGGAGTCGTGCAAGTTTGCGTGAAAAATTTTCGGGGATGGACTCTAATTTTATTTTTTTGGAATGACGGCAATAATTCAGTGGTATTAGAGCATCTAGACACATCTCAATGTTCTTGTAGAACTCATCGGCTGCCACTTGTGGATCATTGTTGGATCATTGTTGGATCATAGTCATCAAGCAGATGTCACCGGCCTAGCCGTTCTTCAGCCCATTGGCAAAAGCGATCACTGTGTGGCTTCATTCCTCTGGACTCGACGCCTTACTCTCCACAACCGAGGTTGCCTCCACAGCAATTTCTCAGGTGTTGATTCCCAACGCCTACAAACGGCCGCCAGTACTGTGGACTGGAGTACACCCGAACCCCTGGATCTGGACGATGAGTGGAAACTCTTGTCCTTCAAAATGATTTCGCTTGTTGAGCACATCGTTCCCGTCTACAAAAGATCTTTTGCCATAGATCATCCATGGATTGATCGAGAACTGGGGGGCCTAATAAACAAAAAACGGAAACTATGGGTCCGATTCAAGCTAAAGCAATCCGAGTCTGACTGTTCAGAATATAAAGTTGCTAGGGATATTTGCAACTTGAAAAAAACGAGGGAAACATCATATGTACGAACACGGTTTGGCTGTGCAATACAAGATGACTCCCAAGACACTGTTCTCTTACCTGAAGAGAAGTATCAAAGAAGGCAGTGGTATTCCTGCTCGGTGTTCCTTGGCGCATGTCGGTTTACTTGACGATGATCCTGCGAAAATAGTCTCCTGGCCATGTAATAATCATCTGTTTACTCGATGGAGACGCCGTTTCCCAGTGACGCGGTGCCAGTACTCCCTTCTTCGTTGGAGAATGTAGAAATGAGCGCTGATGTCGGTGCCAAAGGCATTCATGAATTAGATCCGAACTCCTCGCCGGGTCCTGATGGGTTGCATCTGCTATTCTTCAAAACTGCGGCCGATTACATTGCAGCTCCTGTTTGCCGGTATTTCGCCCTTCCATTGAAGTTGGACGTCCCCCGATTGCTTGGAATGTTGGATTGTTGAACCCGTACACTAAGGAGATCGTCAAAATTCTGGCAATTCTCGACCCGTCTGCTTAGTGTCAATATTGTGCAAGGTAATGGCGATGATTCTCAAGCGGGCACTTCTTCTGCACCTCGAGAACCTAAACCTCATCTCTTGTACGCAGCATGGTTTTCTGCGGGCACGCTCATGTTTTCTGAATGTGCTTGTGGCCCGTAAAAGATAGGCGAAATCATTAGACGCTGGGAAACGTCTGAATGTTATCCTTGGCGACTTCAGCAAGGCCTTTGACAGGGTTTCTCATGGAAAGCTGCTTTATAAACTCCGATTAATCGCGGTTTCTTGGAGCGTTCTCTCTGGGATTGCTGATTTTCTGGATGCCCGGACAATGCGATTCGACGTGAACGAGACTTACTCCGCTCCTCTGTTCATGACTAGCAGTGTCCCACAGGGATCGGTCCTGGGCCCAGAACTTTTCAAGATCTTCATCAATGACCTTCCGACGGAACTTCAGTTGAATTGCTTGATTTACGCTGATGACTTGAAGGTGTGGATGGAGGTATTCTGTCTTGACGATGCGGACCAATTATAGGCTACACTTGATACGTTACATGCGTGGTCAGTCAAATGGCGATTGCCCATAAATCGCGATAAGTGCTCGTTTCTCCCATTGGTACTCCTGAGCCTTTCGGGACGTACCACATTGGTAGGGCGTTGCTCAGAACCACAATCCATGAAAAAGACCTCGTCGCATTGGTGGCATCTGATCCACGGACTACACAGGACACGTTACGAAGGGTTGCTACTGCCAACAGGATGTCCCGTGCCATACGAAGAGCCTTCACGCGTTTGACTCCGGATATCTTCCGACTCTTGATTACTTCTCATGTCCGCCCCATCCTCGAATACGTATTACCTGCCGTCTTCCTTCTCACAAGTTCGAATGTGACTTCATTGAGAATGTCCAACGGCGGACATCGAAATATATCTTGGAGGTACGAGACTTGCCTTATTGCCTGAGACTTCAGCGGATGAACCTGTTCTCTCTCGATTATCGCCGACGTCGCGGTGACCTGATTTTCCTCAGGCGCTTCCTGAGAGATGAGATGGGGACGGAGCTGCATGCGTGCTTTCAATTCAATGCAAACAGTTCAACTAGAGGCCACAACTAGAAACTCTTTGTACCCAGAATGCTCTGGGTTCATCCTCCTCTCACTCTATCAACTCGCGTAGTCAACGATTGGAACGACTTACAGAAGCATGTGGTCGATGCCCAGACTAAGGAAAGGAAAGACTCCATCAGCTGTCCAACCGAAGAAAGCAGGCACTGGTTCATCCAAAATGAAGAACATTAAACAATACCGTAATTCTCTGATTCTTATATGCTCTAATGTGACCGAATCCGGTGCGAACTCCATAAAAGATAAAATCCTAGACGACAGGAAACAGTGGGACTCCTTGTGTCAATTAATAGGCCTTCAAATTCAATGAATCATTATAATGGTCCTCCTCCGTCACCCAACCTCCGTACACTACGGTGAACCGCGGTTACTCCAGGTAACACTTCACTCAGGTAATGATGCATAAATAGTTCTCTTGTCAACCACTCGCCTCCGTACCATCACATGCACTGTTCGAATTTTTCCTGATGTTCCTTGGAGCGAACGCAAGAAAGGCAAACAAACTCCGGATGGCGTCCGGAAACAACAAGACCCAAATCTGTCCTTGTGCACGGTGTTCCTGTGCCCCAGACATCAAATGAGTTAGAGGCCAAAGGGCATGAATAGGATGAATGGCGTTTTATTCGTGAAGTGCTCTCACTCGAAAACCTTATGGCTAATTCGACATCAAGCTTACCGCTATCACCTAACTACAAAGAGTGTGATCCCCTAGTGATGAAAGTAGCATTGTACTCCGAACTTATGGCAGAACAAGTGATCAAAATGTGGCGCAAAAGCGTAAACTGTTGCCATCCGGAATAGGCATAAAGGCGATAAGCACTGGGCCACAGCTAGATAAGGTAAGACTGTGCAGACAAGTTACCAATAAAATTCCGTCACCGTGTATCTCAGAACGCAGACGATGCCAAAACACGTCGGCAGTTGAGGATCGTCAATCTCTTGCTGGCGCTGGGAACTCTATACAGCAACCTGAACTCGCCTTGTGGCCTTCGTCATCGGTCCTACAAAAAGCGACCAGCAGCCGACCCCCAAGGGTCGGCATAGACCCTCACCGGAAATCAGCATTCACAAACACGCTTCTAACCCCCGGTGACCCCACCTGATTGTGGGCCAATGCACATGGTCTTCTCAACAAACTAACCAAACCTCATATTCATCAGGTCTCCACGCCTTGGGACCTAGTTATGGTCACCGAAACATGGCTGAACACGAAGATCACTGATGCTGAGATTGCAATACCCGGCATGACTTCCACACTTAAAGATCAACCTATCAGAGGAGGGGAAGTGCTCCTGTATTATCGATCCGACCTGCAAGTTGATATCTTTGAGACTCAGAAACGCAAGTCATCGATTCTCTTTGGTGTCTTATGCCCTTGATACGAGGCAATAGTTTACCGCTGTCTGATGTCTACCTTGGAAATGGGTCAGTGCATAGCTTCTGCGATGAAGCGAGTCCTGACACGACCACATAGTCATATTATTCTGGTGGGGGACTTCAATCAGCATGCAATCGAAATCCCAGCATTGCACACCCAACAATTCAAGACTGACTTGCATGAGGTGATTGCCCATGTACCTCTGTACAACCATGTCACCTCTTCCATGCGATTCCTAACGGGTGACAAGCCCTCTGTTTTGGACCTTATGCGCACTAACGAGGAACTAGCTTTCCACCCTAAGCACGAACAGCGTATTCCCCAGTGGGTATGTACGTGGAACTCCAATACAGTCCGTTATTCAAATAACGACGCTGAACTACCAGATATTACCTGAGTTGCCTCCGTCCACACAACTTTTCGGTTGGCTTCCGGCCTCTGGATATTTTCATGCTGTGAACTGAGCGTTAACAATACATTCACGTGATAGAATGATGTGGGGCTTCCACGTGAACCCATCCATGCGTGCTGGACCAGTGACATCATCTGTTTAGCGCCTTGGCTGCTGCACTGTTTTTCAAAATCATATGGAATCGACGTGTATGTATGCATGCTGTGAGAGATTAAAGTGCATCGCGCAGAAACGACTGGTGCACCAGTTATCACGTTCGCCAGAATTAGACATTGGTTAAACATGAAAGTCCAGATAACAGATAGAATAGGACAAATGGATTAGAATAGACTCAGTAGGAATTGAACTAAACGACGGACAATGAAGCGAAACTTAGTTAGAAACAATCGATCTTTTCCAGTTAAGCCCCGCCAAAAAGTTAAGCCCCGCCATCCAAAAAAGATTATGAAAAGGGAGGATATGGAACTTGAACTTTTACTCTCTATTGAAGAGGGTGAAATTGAGACAAGTCATTAATAATTTGCATGAAAAGGTCCATTTTTCGGTGTCTTTGCCTCCAAACGAACTCACACAGGTAGCTGTCCACTAAAGATCGGTGTGTGCCGCATTGGCGCTTATTCTGCATCTTGTAAATGTGCCAGAGAGATTCGATGGTTTGTGTGTGAGCTCCAGTCGTTGGATCCACAAAGTTTTCGGTATGATTAACCGTTTGATGAGTATAACTCATGCCAATCATCGATTCAATGCATTGGTATGATGCCCACATATCGGAAATGATAATTGAGCCGGGAGCGATGCAGGCCTGGATTGTGTCCAGCAGATTGGCCGCAGTTCGATCTGGCACTGCATACAAGAACACTTCTTTAGTCTCCCGGCAATTCCCTCCGAAAATCCACTGCTGGGGAAGGACTCGCCCTGCATGGTTTTTACGACGTGATATTAGGGTTTCATCGATCTCGACATGTAGACCTGGGCCGCCGACAATCGTTGGAGACTGCAAAAGCTGACAGGCGCAAATTTCACGCAGAAAGTTCTTCCAGTCGACAGCGGTCGCGTGGCCAATAGATAACTCCTCTGAGCAGAATTTGATTGTTGTCAGATTTTTGGACCAGCAATAAATGAATAGGATTATTGTCCTGAAATCCATCCTAGACCGCTCCAGCCAAGTTCCCTTTCGAAGACCGATTTCTTGCCGACACTGTCGGGCATCACACCTCCACTTGTCAGAAACAGTTGGAAGGGTCATTTGGTGTCCTCGTCTGCATAAACGTTGATGATGAATCACTCCATGGCTTTGCAAAAAACGTATTGCTGTTTCCTTGTCATGAACGACCGCCGAAAGCGTCAGAAAGTTCATGTCAGGTTTTACATGCGAACGTAGAACCTTTATGGACAAAAATGAACTTAGAAGCGGATAAGGAGTGTTTTTATGGGGCACGTTCACATGCATTACGTACACTGGAGCTGGCAAACAGTGGCGGGGCTCAACTTTTCATGCGCGCCCTTTTTGCACTATTGGTGGGGCTTGACTTTTCAGGTGTACCCTTTTTGCCTTAGTGGCGGGGCTTAACTTTTTGCGCGTGCTCTTTTTGGATTAGTGGCGGGGCTTAACTGGAAAAGATCCGAAACAATCATATCAGGACCGCAGCGTCGGTGTAAGAGAACTAGTAGTATGGGTGAAGCTTATAAACGAATATACCGGAAAATGCAGTTAACCGAAAAATTGAAGTGAAAAACGCCGCATAAAAATGTAAAATCCACTCAATACGAGCGCAACTGAGAAACTAGTGAGATTACAAATGCCGGAAATAAATGTACTACGTTAAAGACAATGGAGGGATGCGAAAACCCCAATGAATTCAAGATCAAGTTCACCATTTCAACTTTTTTGGGTCTGAAGCAGTGGTTATACAAGCACTAGTGACTAGCCTGACATGTAGTCCTGCACGCCATCAAATGCAAGATTTGACTCCAGGATTGGACCGACGCGTCACTCGTTTTGGCTATCAGCGAACAGCCACTGAAAATGGTGGATCGATTCATTTACCTTGTTAGCTGTGCCCCTCTGGTGGTCACATCACTGAGGAGTTTATCTTGCGTATCAATAGGGCCCTGTGGTATTTCTAAGGATCAACTTTGTATTGGGATCGCGGGCTATCAACCTATGCTTGAAATGCAGGGTGTATAACGCTGCCATAAGGCTGGTGTTAGTGTTTGAAGCAGAGACTCGGCCAGTTAGCGGCGAATAGATTAAAGGCTTGACCGTGTTTGACCATAGGTGCTTGAGGAACAATGCTCAGGTCTGGTGGGAACACTGAGTTAGCAATGCTGAGATTCATCAAAATCTTTCTGGTAAAAAATCCTCTGGTGTCTCACTCGAGGGTTTGCTGAATATTACTCGCTTATCTTGGCCAGATCATGACCTCCCTAAGCCAGATGAGCGGCCTCCTCGGCGTGCACTACAGGCCGTCGTTGCACCGAGTTGCGCGAGGACCGTGAGGTGGCCAGTCGATGAAGTGGCATAAATGCACGAGGAAATTGACGGCGACTTGGTCGGGCTGGTGCTTGTCGTCATCGTGGAGAGGAGCCCCGCCGTGGTGCACATCAGTGATAGGAGACTCTTTGTCTGAACGCCCTCATCCCGTTGAGGTATCGGCGCTTTCCGAGCAAAGAAAATCCATCTCCACTCCCGATAACTTTGCCAATAAACTCAGGTAATATTCGAACTCCGTGACATTAATCG
>OX104060.1:23378785-23394070 GCA_944474145.2 Dicrocoelium dendriticum | reverse complement strand
TGAGTTTAGGAATCGCAATTAGTGGTCAGAGTTCGGAGCTCTTTATCGGACCCCATACAAGTCGAGTGTGGTGTGCCGCAAGGCTCGGTTCTAGGTCCACGTTTGTTTTGGTGTTTATTAATGACCTTGCACAGGGAATCGCTTCAAACTTCCTAATGCTTGCCGACGATATCAAGATCTGGCGCAGGATCCAGGTGATCACCGACCAACATATACTTCAGAGTGATTGAGATCCGGTGTATCAATGGTCGATCCAAAACTTATTGCATTTCAACCTCAGTAAATACAAGGTGCTTTCCATCCGACATCAAAGCAGCTACTCATACGGACTCGGAACGGATGTACTGCAACAATCAACTCTCGAACGTGACTTGGGTGTCCTGGTTCAAGATGACTTGGGTTGCTCCAGGCAATCCGAAAAGGCCTCGAAGACCGGGAACCAACACGTTGGGCTGTTGAGGCGGGCGTTTGGACAAATAAACAGCTCCATATTTCGACAAATGCTCAGTGCGTATGTTCGCCCCCATGTCGAATATGCAATTCAAGCCTGGCATCCATGGCTGAAACACGACCTTAGTGTACTGGAGCAGCCACAACGCCGGGCATTGAAGAACGTGATTGGAATGCGCAATCGTTGCTACCAGGAGAGGCTGCGACGACTGGGATTGTTCAGTGGAAGCTATCGCAGACTACGAGGCGACCTTATTATGGCATACTTAATTCTGCGAGACCCATATCATGTGTGCCGCCCTTTACTGCAACTCAGCAGCAATACAAACCTGAGGGGCCACTCATTAAAACTCACAGAACAATACAGTCGTCTGGAGTGTCGCAGAAATTTCTTTTCCATCCGTGTCTGTCACCGGTGGAATGCTTTCCCAGAATCGGTCGTCTCTGCACCAACACTAACAGTATTTAAAAGACGGTTGGACGATGCACTCATCCACTTACACTTTGTTACTTAACACTATGTCTCCATCCTACACCTGGAGTATACCCTGGAATTATTTGTTGTTAAGTGTGGATGCTGTGAATCTAAGAGGATCGCAGGACTGCAGCGAAGCAAACGATAAGTCCTTATTTTCATATTTAAAGTATTAACTATTTTACTGTCCTTATCATCATTATTGCTATGTTGATATCCCCTGCAACTACCCAACGGGACTTGTAAAGCAACACTTCTAAACACGTATAAATTCATTGTTCATTGTTCACTGGAACGTGGCCAGCAAGCTCATGGAGCTGCCAACCGGGCCAGTGTTGGGTTTGCATCTGTATCGTGACCTCTTCTTTTGTCTGTGGGTGGGGGCCAGGCCAGGTTTGGTCCCCTTAGATCGTGCGGGTCTGCGAGTGGGGGCCAGCCCAGGTTTGGCCGCCTTGTGCGACGTAGGATAGCAGTATCCATCACGGTGCCCCACCCTGCCACAACGTTGGCATCGATGCTGTCGTAAGTTGCAATCTCGGTGGAAATGGCCTGCACCACAGAATCGGCAAGGATGGGGTGGGGTCTTGGCTCGGTTGAGTTGGGAGAGCCGCTCAGAAGGTTGCGGCTTGGGGGCTGCGACCAACTTGACCAGACTAGGCGCGGAAGCGTTCTGGATCATCGCGGAATCGTGTTTCAGATTGATCAGCGATTAACACTCCTCGGCCAGGTTGTGGAGTGTGATCGTGCTGTCTTGCTGCAGCTTGGATAGGAGGCGCGTTCGGATGTCGGAATCATGGGCGGACCGGAGGCCAGAAATGAAAAGCAAGCATTTGAACTGGTCTTCTGTGAGCGAGCCAAGCTGGAACCGTTCGCATTCCCGATTGACGATGCCCGCGTATGTGACGAAATTATCGGCATCTCGTTTGGTCAGCTGCAGACATTGGTACCGGGTGTTGAACAGCGAGGACTGTTCGCCAAAGATCTGCGACAATGTGCGGACCGTTTCACCAAAGGGAACATCGCGGGGCTTCTTTGGCAGGATGAAGTTTGTATAACGTTGGTGCTCGACCGTGCCCAGTTTGCGCAGAAGCAGCCGGACCTTCCATGCGTCAGCCTGGGAAGCCAGGTCAACGGTGAACAGATCCTCGTACCGCTTATACCTGAACTCGAAGGTAATTTGAGCGCCAGGGTCATACAGGAATTCGGAGATGCTGCTGCAGATATTGTCAACCGAAGGAGTGCTGCCCGTGGAACCTGATCGAAGGGAAGAATTGGAGAGTTTTTCTGTTAAGGCAGTCATTAAAGCAATCTGGTGTTCCAAAAGTGATTTAAACTCATTATATGCAACTGCCATGGGTTCAAAGACTTCGTCGTCACTGTTGAATACCGCCTCTTGAATACGTCAAGTTCTAACAATGTGATACCAACTCTCCTAGTCGGATGAACGAACGAGACTCAGAATTATTTCCTCGCATAGCACGGTAACTGACAATCTCGAAGTCTGTGGGTTCTCGGAACTTAGCCGCGAAAGATTTAATTCACGCGAGTCGAACGGGTTCCTAGACCAAACGCAAAGTTCCTACGCACGATTTCCCAACCCAAGACGGAATCAAGAAGAAGACAGGCCTTTTGCCACAGGCGCTTTTACTGGCCAAAGCTAAGGCGATTCTAGCGTTGTACAGCCTCATTTTTATATCACGAAACGGTGATGAAGGGGGTTTTCCCTTGGAAGGGTTTGCGTAAGCAAACCCTGGAAACAAGAAACATGGTTTATGTAATATGCCAAAGTCCATAACTGAGCAGGAATGTTGGAAGTTTGGCGAGAGTTGTCCGGAAAAATAAATGTTGCTTGGATACAACAATGAGTGTTTGGTTGGAAACGAGACTGTTTCTGGGTACAAAGGCTAAACGAATGTGAATGTTTCACGAGTTGGAAGGCTGATTGAACGTGTGCGTTTTGTCTGATCCGAGTACCTGTGCACTTGTGTGAATCGGGTTTTCAGCCTTCCGTAACTTAAGGCTGTAATAATTATAGGGACATTGGGTCCCCATAACAGGTGCATAAAGCTTATTTTGTCTTGACATGACTTGACTGATCCCAGCAATCACACACTGCCACACCGTAACTCGGATGTTCTCTAGGTGACTCCCGGTTTGATTTTCCCCTGGGTGCTTGTGCTCCAAAGGCGTATGTACACTCATTATTTGTCTCTGTGAGGAACCGAAAAGTTTTTATGATAATTTTACATAATTATGTGCACATAGAGTTTATTATGCATTGAAGCCGTTATCGAAATTCTTTTGTGCATCATAACCTATGAACGATTTCTATCATTCTGTGAACTATTTAGATATACAATAAGTGTTACACTAGACCGAGTATGCACACCTGCTTCCTAGGTAAACTCAATTGCATTCGAAACGCAAGAAAGCCTCCGTAGATCGCATAATGTTACCCTTTTTAACGTGGCTGATAAACCGAACATCGACAGGGTAACAAATACCGTCTTAAGAGCATGCACTATGGATGAAGTCTCCTGTCAATGCATCAAACCGAGGACAAAGGAAAATATGACCTCTTACCCTATATTCCGACAGAAGCCAGACGATAGGAGTGTATCAAAATTCGAACGTAGCAAAAGGCTAGTTGTCACGCAGACTGAGTTCAAAAAAATTATAATCAGACACGATCAAACGCCTCTTCAAACTCGACTAACAGTTAAACAAAGCCTCTGCACTCATCGTATACCTCATGTTCCTACTATTGAAGCCAGTACTGGCGCTATCACCAGCAATGTGGATCTTGACAACTCAACTACGATTGACCTTCCAGACCTCAGTGACCTCATGAGAGCCACTCAACAGCCGTAGTGATGTCCTCTACCGAAAAACGCTAACCAAGCTGAAAATTTGACGACTCAGGAGACACCTGATGACTACACACCCAAATCCTTTGTCCCTTCTCCCAGTCACGAGCCTTCACAAAGCTAACATTAGCTGTACCTAGTAACTATGGAGAGAAAACAAAAACTCAGATCGTCAAACTGGTAACATGAAAACCAATCTAAATCCGACCCGAATGAAATAAGCGATGGCTTCTTTCCGATCAACCGAGGAGTAGGTAAAAACAGGGGCAAATACACTGCCAGAATTTCTCCCATAAACACTCATAGCTGAGTAGATTTGAAGCGAAAGCTACACGAACGTAGGGATATACAGCTAGGCCAACTAAGAAAAAGTGTACGTCCCCAAGCTTCCACATGCAACACCGACACTGTTGTCGGGATAAGTCAGAGAGAGTCGCCCCAATATTTACCCATAATGCCTCTGAGTACGAATCCAAATCCCGCAAATTCAAGTTGGCAAAACCCTTATGTGTGTGACATAGAAATAGTAGACAAAATGTTGGTAGACCTCAGGGACTTACACGCAAAATGGTACAACCTCTATTTACCACAAATCAAAACCCGCCCACCACCATACCCTGTAGTAGTAAATTAGCAACACTACAATTCGAGCAAACAGGCTTTTATAGACTTTAGCATCCCCCACCTCTGTATATTAAGGATGTAAGTCCTTTTTAGAATATCGTAATCATCACATCCTCCCCCACCAATCCAGCCGCTATCACATGCCATTAGGATTCAATGGAGCACTGGTTTATGACAGTTATAAAAGCGAATGATTGCCATGTCCTGTAGGTTAGTTAGGGTGATAACTGCAAAGTAAAAATGCAGTGCCACTTAGAGAATGTGTGAAATGCAGGACTCACCAAGTGGTTTGGAGTAACTCATATGCGAGTAGGTTTATGAAATCGTCCACTGAATGTTGTGCGTTAGTGTCAGCTTCTGATGGTCATTGGCCATATCACGTAGTGTAAATGTATCTGAGTATCGTCAAGGCGTTTTTTTGAAAAGTGACAAGGTGGAGGCACTAAGTGCATATGCCGGGAGGGCGTTCCACGGCTGCGATACTCAAGTGAGAAAAAGTTTCGTCGACATTCCAGTCGGCTACATTGCGTGATCAGCTTAAACTGATGACCCCTTTGAGATGTGTTTTGCCTGTCTCGAAAGGGAGGAGCATCTGTGGTTGGGGTTTCTCATAATCTGATTCATCATTATGAGATCGCCCCTTAGACGCCGATAACTTCCGCTGTATATTTTGAGGGTTTTCGGCCTGAGTGGGTAGAGAAGGCTGGACGAATAATTGGCGTACTTTGTCGCCCTGCGTTGTGCAGTATCGAGCGCGGCGAGATGATGCTTCTGTCAGTGTTGACACGCTTAGATTGCGTATTCCGTATGCGGCCGCACGTGCGCGCCATTTTCGGAAAGACTGTGTTAAACTCCCGGAATGCTCTGCGAAGAAGGCCGAAGTGCTGGTTTGCTTTCTTTGATACCTTCTCAGTCTGGCACAAACAACAGATCTTCTTCAATAAGCACGCCAAAATGGCACTCGTGAGAAGTCCGCTATGGAATTTGTGGTCCTAGGCGGTAGTTTTGAATACTCTGATGCGGTATGTTGAGAACTTTGCACTTGGCGGTATTGAAATGCAACATGTTCTCGATGGACCATGAGTACGCTTTATCCAGGTCATCCTATAAGGTTGTGTGGTCATCCACTGTAGCTATAGCATGCCATATCTTTAGATCATCGGCAAATAACAGACAGTTTGAAGATAGCATGCTCGCGAGATCATTTACGAAGCCCAGGAACAGGTGGGGCCCGAGTACCGAGCTTTGAGGTAGGCCGCACTGAAATTGGATTGGTTCCGATAGAGTGTTGCGAACCATCACATTCAGATGACATTGTAGGAGAAAGTCGCTTATCCAGATTTGCTGGTTCAGCACAGCTACCACTTTTGTAGATTGGAGTGATTATCCCGTGCTTCCACATCGTAGTTATGTGCATCACGTTAAGACATCGCTGAAAGTATTGCTAGTGGTTCCACTAAACTTATGGCAGCAACCTTCAGTGCCTTCTGGAGAATGCTGTCTGCACCAGGGGAGTTCAACTCGCGCAAGCACATCAGCCTCTTCAGTATAGCTGTGGAGCTAAGCACTATGTGATTAAGTCCTGAAGGCGGCATGATCTGCCTAGGCTGGATGCAAGATGATTGTAGGCTTTGGGTAATACGGTCAAAATGTTGTCCCAGTAGGTTGAACGTCCCCTTTGCCGTTTCTGCTAACCCGTATGCTATGTGCAGAACAGGAATTCCGCGCTTAACCCAGCGAAGTCTGTTTACGTGTCTGTATAGCAGCATAGGATTAGATCAACATTTTACCCTAAGGTCTTGTTGGTTCCTCAATTTATCCTACCGGTCGAGTTTGTCCCAGTGGTTCCTTTGTTGCATAGTAGTCCCAAGTGTCCTCGCTCGGTGAGGCTATGTGGGTGAGTCATACCAAGTCCCGCAATGCCGTGCATTTACGTGCCCTGCTCCTTACGAAAGACTTCACCATTTCAGATCGGTGGATTTTGGTTTCAGATGTGCTTGCCACGAGCTTGTTGAATCTATTGACGAATTTTCCGCAAGCCTCCTCAGAAGTTTATTCGGCTAGGAACGACCAGCTTGTTACACCAATGAGGTAGGAAAGGTCATCGTAGTTGATTACGATGTGAAATTCCGCGGTAATTCCTTACGATACTCCGCGTAGCACATGTAATGGAACACCGTTGTCGCGTAATCCCCGCGGCGCAAAGGAGTGCACGTTGTTATTACGTCGATCATTAGTTCCTCGTTGATGTAAACGAGATCCAATTTGGCCGATTTGTTTCCTACCCTGAAACGCTTTAGGGAAGTGACATGGTTGTACAGCGGTGAACCAGCAATTAGGTCTTGCAGTTCCGCCTTGTATTGCTCACCGAGTGTGGCCGGGGTTTCTAGGCAGTGCAGATTGAAGTCCGTAGCACGAGCGCACGGCTGTAAGATCGTGCAAGTAGGTTTTACATGGCAGAGGCTAAGGTCAGGTCCATTTCTAAAGTGGGCATTGTGGGCGGTAAACAATAGGCACTATATCGCATTCTCTTAAGTGTAGCCAGCAGCATAAATCGTCCATGCAGAACACGTAAATGTATGTCCCGGAGGGGTTTGGCATGGCGAGATCACCAGGACTGATTGGATGCCGAAACCTGGACTGCATACGTGACACATCGTAATTTCTGTGTGAAACTGATCCGCGAAGACAAGGTCAGTCATCAGCAGAAGTCAATGAAGCGATTCTGCACGAATCGCAAACTCCTGTACAGACACGTTAACGGCCTTCGAAAGGTGAAGCGGGTGGTTCCAGCGCTAGTCACGGCTGATGGATGCAGCGATCAGCAATGGAAGCAGCTGATCTCCTACGGCTTCATTACTTCAAAATTTGCACCAGGTAACGAGCCCGAAAATTCTCCTCATTTCTAATGCTCCACCATCTGATTTAGACAACGTCATCTTCACTGCGGAAACTGTGTTGAGGCAGTGGTTATCCTTGCGTATCTACAGTTCTCCCGGAGCTGACAATATCCGACCAAAGGCTCTGCAGGCGGTAGCTAGTGGTCTAGCAGAACTACTGGCTGTTTTATATTAGCGATGTCTAGAAGAGAACCATATTCCACCAGTATGGAAGCGAGAGGTCATCACTCCTATCCATAAAGGAGGTAGCCGCACTGACCCTGCCAACTACCGTCCAATAACACTACTCCCCTTACTATCCAAAATGATGGAATCAATCAGCGCAAACGCGCTGATGCAATACCTGGAAAGCCACAATTTAATAGCCACAGAGCAACATGGCTTTCGTCAAAAGCATTCGTGTAATACTAACCTATTAATTGCACGTAATAGCTGGACTGAAGCTGTTGATGATGGAGTAGGAGTCGATGTCTTTTACCTAGACTTTTCAAAAGCGTTTGATCACTTAGACCATGGCATTCTCCTTCAGGAGCTTTGGAATTACGGCATTGGCGACCCAATCCTGAGTTGCATTAGTAATTTTCTACAAGAACGACGGCTAGTGGTGAGAGTCCGAGAATCATTTTCTGATGCAATCGACGTGGCGTGTGGAGTACCACAAGGCTAGGTTCTTGGACCTTGTTTATTCTTTATGTTCACTAACGATTTGACGAGATCAATTACTTCCGATTTCCCATTTTTCGCTGATGATATCAAGATATGGCGAAGGATCAGAGGGCCGGAAGACCATGAACGGCTCCAGTGCGATCTTAACACAGTGTCGAACTGGTCACTTCAAAACGCCCTACCGTTCAATGTAGACAAATGTCGAGTTGTACAATTACACCATAGGCATAACTAGACCTATTCACTTGGGACAAACGGATTGAATAATAGCTCCCAGAAACATGACCTTGGTGTGATCGTACAGAGCGACCTCAACTGTTCAAAACAGGCTGAGGTAGCTGCGAAAAGAGGCAACCAGCACGTCGGCGTGCTGCGAAGGGCATTCGGGAGATTTGACCCATCAATCTTCCCAATGATACACAATTCCTACGTACGCCCGCATGTTGTATACGCTATCCAAGCTTGGCAACCTTGGTTGAAGCGAGACCTAGAAGCGATAGAGGCACCACAACGAACAGCAACAAATAATGTAAAGGGCCTGCGCTATCACTCTTACCACCGAAGGCTGAAGTTGCTGGGAATTTTCAGCGAACGCTATCGAACGCTACACGGTGATCTCATATTAGCGTATCAGATACTGAGTGACCCCAACCACATATGCTGCCATTTACTGAAGCTTAGCCACAACACGCAGCTCAGGGGTAACAGCTTAAAGTTGAAGGAACAATATAGCCGTCTAGAGTGTCGACGTAATTAGTTTTCCCTTCGGGTTTGCCAACCCTAGAACGCACTCCCAGACTCATTTGTATCCTCTCCTACCTTGGACGTTTTCAAAAACGATTACATGTTGCTTTTAGCTCCGAGCATTTTGGTACCTAAACTCCTCTATTGTAGATTACGCCAAGCATGCTTTTCAACAGGATTTATGTATCAAATTGACCTAAGTGAGAAACATATTTTACTTGTCTCACTCCTTACATCAACATTCACTGCACCCCAGTGTCTTTCTGAACGTTTACGCTTGATAATTTTTTTTAATTTTGCATTGATGTTAACTATCAAAGTATTCATCTAGACAGACGTTTGGTAGATGATGCGATATATTTTGATTTCATCATATTCACCTCAGCCATCCCATGGGACGTGTGAAGCACTTGCTTTTATCCCGTGATACATAATTGTTCATTGTTCATTACAATTCCATGGTCGTTTACGTGGTCATGGATTAGGTCGGAGCGGTAGTACAGATTTACACCGCCTCCGTTTGTGTGTCGGTCGTTGCGCAAGTGTGACATATCAGGTAGTGCGATCTCGGCATCGGTAAGAACCTCGTTCACAATGTCTAGGTTATAGTGATGAGGTCCCGACACATAGCGTTTTGATGAGATCGAAACTCGGCCAAGTTACTGAGAAGGCCATGTGCACTTGCACACTAACAATTTAGAGCGATAGATGTCAGAAATGTATCTGTAAACAAAAATGTTTCCTGTGAATTTACGCGGACCCTTGCGCGACCGGCTGATAATCGTATTTTTAGATATATTTCTTGCCTGAACAAAAGGGTCGTTTCAATTTGTTGCATAGAGCACCAACTACCTAATGCTTAGGAAGAGAATTGTGGAGGGTTTTCTGTTCGTTCCACTTCAGATGGCTGGAGAGTTGTACTGCCCTACTGTCCGGAAATGCAGACCGTGAACCTAGCGACAACTTCTCACCAGTTTTGTTTTCCCTTGGCCAATGTTGGCCTGGCTTCGGCCGCCTTCAGACGTATTTCCGATGGCGATTTGGTGCGGAACTTGTGATAACTTCTAAGCACCAGTTCAACCATTTGTTTGAGTAGAGCATGACCTTCAGCACCCTTGGGTCACTTCCTTTGTAGTTTGGTGATATGGGCAACCTTGCCACTGAGTTGGCAATCACATTGTGGAGAGCGAGGGCTTGGCGAATATAGCGTCCCTCTTCCAAGTCATGAGCTTGGAGCTGCGATTCTTCGGATGACTGGATTTCGGGGACACCATGGATAAAGATGTAACTTGCGTTGATTTGTTTGCGGTGTACTCCTGGGTTTTGCTTCTTTTGCCGACGCCCACTCCAAGGAAGGTAAGGGAATATACGAACGCCTCATGACGAATCACGAAGACGGTGAGCTGACAAGAGGATGGTCTCCGCCTCGTTACAAGACTGTGATGTTCCCTAAACTAGCATCGGCTGGCCATAGTGAACTGAGTTTGGGTGACGGACGATAGGACACCAGTTAGCCTGTTTGTCCTGGATTACCATTGCATGATATATGGATTCCCAGTGTTTCCGGTCGTCCACTAGTTTGTCATTGATTTAGGTTGCCGTTGACTCAAGCATGCTGGAGCATATTATCTTCATCGAGTTCTGCGTCTTCCTAGTGTCCGTACTTTTGGATAAGAGGGTGCCTCCTGTTACTGGCGGAGTGGTGGGCAGTCTTTTCGGGGGCGCATTGGTGTTTGTGTCGCTTCTAACAGTCTTTGGCGTCGTTGCAAACATGCCCGTCAACTTTGCCTTGGGTCTACACGTAGCGAGGATAGACGCTTATGTTGTCTGACTCGGTATGGTTAGGTAAACCAGAATGCAATGGAGTATCATGTGACATAGACTCACCGCCCGGAAAGTCTGGTCACTGCCACATTGGAGTCCCCGGCGTTAGGAATCCTTCGTTGTCCACCTTTTTGCCAGTTATCGTGCTTGTGGTTGCTGGAGGTACGCTGTTAACTATGCACTGGTTTTGGCTATTTTGTTCCAAGTTTGAGCATACGTTTAGGCAATGGAGGTCGAGTGCGGCTGCGGCTGGTTACGATGCGACCGCTATATCAGCCGTTGCACGCTGCACAATCGTTGTTAGTTTGTCACATTTTCCGGCAGCACGGCGATGCACCTCACGAGTGGGTTGACCGTACACTCAGTACAAAACAAATGTGAGTCTTGTGTACAAAGTCCTGCTTTCATTTTCACTACCCACATATTTACGCACCGGGGATGAAATTTCTTTCCGCAGTTACTACAAGTTATTGCAATTCGAATAGTCTTGGAGCACGATTTCAAAGCACAAATAACTTTTGTTTGCGGCTGAGTGGACCGTGTACAAATCGTTTTCCTTGTTGCTGTGTTGCGAACCATTGCCGAGGCGTCAGTCCCGTCGGTAAATTGCGATCGCCGAGCGTGTTCGGACAGGCACACGATGTCGATTGACAATGTGTGTGACCACTGTTGTAAACAAAGCCGACGGAGATCAACGACGTTCTATTAGTGCGGTGGGCGCTGTGCTATCGATCGGGCCGGGTTAGACCTGGTGGAAGGTTGCGTTTTGACGGGTGTGGTAGAATTCACGCTAGTTTGGCGAGTGTTAGGATGTTGACTGCTAAACAAGCTGCAGCTATCAAGCGGAGTGTCGGATTCTTGTGGCAAAGGAATCGTTGGATAGCGCTAAGAGCACTCTGTCGAATGATGGTACAAATGATGGGATGCACTCGAAAATGAGGTTGAGGCACTCCTGGATTTCGGTGAAAATCCTGCTGTAATCGCAGTAATGGATGCAACGACGGAGTGTGTTAACTAACCCTGTAGTGGTAGATCCACTGAACAGCGCTGGTAAATCCGAGTTGGATGAGTGTAAGCACAGTAATGTGCGTCAAGAATTGCGAGTACTAAATCCAAAAGCAGAGGAGCGTCGTTTCAGTACGGCCACACGGCAGCACACATAAAGGAAAGTCAGAGAATAATCCAAATACTGTAGTATGTACTATATTCAATCCAGCGCGATGTGGAGCTCAGTGTGAACGCACAGTTCTTACGTACAATGAGGAAGAAACAAACTTTGTCCACTACTTTTATTTCAACCGAACAATGCCTTTCAAATCTGTCGTTACTAACATTCGTTTTCGTTTACCTCAAGTAGATATACTTTCAGCACCTATGTTTTTGAGAGCTCCCGATATTACTTTTCCTACTGAAACTTGGTGCACATCGGAAATTAGTGATTCTCAGTTTACTCGCTCAGGCCAAAAACATCTCCACAAAGATCGCTACACTAACGTGGGGGTGGCTGTGCGATAGACTTTCGAAATAACCTGACTGCGATTTCCACAGAGTAAACTGTGCTCAATAACTTAGAAGATGCACTATGGCTAGTGATCCAGTCTACTAATCATCTAAGAAGTTGTATTGGCCGCCCTGACCCACTCAATGCAAAACCCAAAAGCTAGGCGATATGGTCAAGATTGCTTTCAGCAGCACCTACAAGTCCAAAATTTTGTGTGGAGCGTTTGTTGGGTGGCGCCTGGGATACTAGTCGGTAATCAATGACACGTAAGAGCCGTGTCAAATACGGGACAGTATAGAAGTTGGAGGCGACTGAACCCAAGGTGTATTGTGCAGGCTACAAAAATAGGAAGCGAATCAACCAGAGCGAGAAACGGTGCAGCAAGATACTCACCAAAACAATTTGTGTCAACGGAAGTGCCGTCAGTAAAACAAGTGGACGTTTTGAAGGTTAAAACAACGGTAAAATCCAATGTTGCAAAATACTGAAAGAGCGTGTTTTCCGGTACACTACAAGGGCCTCCCCTAGAAGGCTGAAGGATGGAAGCCTTCGATGGAGCTGTTAGTGGGGAAAAACGGGAGGTGAGGATGGGTGCGAATAGTTGCATGGGCTTGAACACGGGCTTCCAAGATGGGGTGTGTAGCAGAGTTCGCTGGGTCCAGGCTTTTGTTATTAATTATTTATGATGATCGTGTGGACCAGAGTGCATCATCGGTGGGCCGTCGGGGCGGGCTGGTCGGACTGCAAAAGAAACTGGCTAGTCCAGAAAAAAGGCCGACAGGACATTTCCTCCGCTGCAGACCCGACGGTGCGCTTGGGAGGTGTCACTCCCCCACCGCACTCCAGTCCACGGTCCTCGTCCCACGAAGAAATCCGGCGTCCTCGTCGGCAACGCCTAGCCAGGCGTTTGGGACCAACCCGTTCGTGGCTGTCTGCGGCCGAGGGCGACTGACTGTTCTTTGGGTCAGGAAGGGGGCCTTGGGTCGGCTGGCGAGTCACTCGGGGTTGCGTTGAGCCGGTTGGCGAGTCACTCGAGGGTTGCCTTGGCAGTTCCGGCGGTTGAGTTTCTGGAAGGTAGAACTCAGAGGGGGTGGGCAAGGGTCGGGGAAGTGGCTTGACGCCGGAGAGGGAACATGGCATGCATGATAAAAGCAAATACGCTTTTAAGGTTTTCAAAATGTTTGGGAATTTTTTGTCGATTTTGCAAAACGTTTGTGGACGAGACGCACGATTACCACTAAAGACGAAAAGGCGTGTTAATGGAAATAGCAAACGTTTACAAAATCTGTAAAACGGACCGGACGTTTGACCTGTCTACCGCGTCGGTCGGTTGCCTGGGGTTGAGGCGGGGTAGGTTGAGGGTCAAGGGGAACGGAGGGTTTCGGGATATCCAGTGCTCGGGAAGTCACCGCAGGTGCGGGTGCTTGTGTGATAGCATCAGGATGGGTTGCAAGTGGTTTGTCAAAGAAAGCCACTTTGAGGCGGTCGATGGACACCGTTGTTCGGTGACCATTCTGGTCTAAAGTGAAATGTTTCGGAGTCCGTTGCAGGACTCTGAAAGGGCCAGTGTAGGGAGGCTGGAGAGGGCGCCGCACTGCGTCGGTGCGGAGGAAGACGTGAGTGCAGGTAGAGAGTCCGCTGTGCATTTGCACATCTCTAGTCTGCTCACGGGGCGGGGTCGGGCGTAGTGAAGGCATGCGTTGAGCTAGGGAAGACGCAAAGTTAGGCGGAGGCATACCCGACGATGCGGGAGGCGAAACGAATTTTCCTGGCAACTTTAGCGTTGTGCCGTAAACCAGCTCTGCTGGTGCACATTGCAAGTCAGCTTTGATGCTGCTGCGAATGCCTAAGAGTACGAGCGAAACGTTTTCGCTCCAGCTAGGGTCGGTGGAGGCGCAGAGCGAGGCTTTTAGATGTCTATGGAAGCGTTCAACTAAACCGTTGGCTGCTGGGTGATACGCTGTGGTATGAATGCGGCGACAGCCTAAAAGTTGCAGAACGTATCGAATTGTGAAGATTCGAAAGGCGTTCCTCGGTCAGTTGTAATGGTGGATGGGCATCCGTAGTGCGAGACCACCGATCTAAGAAGGCCCGGATAACAGTCTCAGCTGTGCAGTCTGTTACGGGAATGGCTTCTGGCCATCTGGTGAAGCGGTCGACACATGTAAGAATGTATACGAATCCGCGTGAAGGAGGCAAGGGACTTACCAGGTCTAAGTGTACATGCGAGAACCGAGAGTCCGGGGCAGGAAATGAACCAAGAGGACTGTGGGTGTGACGATGTATTTTGGAGCGCTGGCATTGAAGGCAGGCGCGAGCCCAGGTACGAACATCTTTGTTTATGCGTGGCCAAACGAAACGTTCGGTGACCAGTTTCAAAGATGCACGGATACCGGGATGTGATAGTGAGTGCAGTGCGTCAAAGACTGTGCGTCTGAAGGAGACGGGCACGAGGGTCTAGGACAACCTGTGGAAGTGTCACAGAGAATGGTTCCTTCCGTGGTTTGGAGAGGAACAGGTTGCACATGCAGCGAAGTGGACTGCAGAGTGCGTTGTATGTCTTCATCTTGAGCCTGAGCCGATGCCATGGCGGCAAGGTCGACGGTAGGCAAAGACTGGAGAGTGAGGTTGACGCGTGAGAGAGCGTCGGCGACGGGATTGTCGACACCTGAGACATGACGTATGTCAGCAGTGAACTGCGTGACAAAGTCTAGGTGTCTTGTTTCCCGTGGTGAATATTTGTCGCAAGCAGAGTTGAAGGCAAAAATGAGAGGCTTGTGGTCAGTGTAGACCGTGAAAGCGCGGCCTTCGAGTGTGTGCCGGAAGTGACGAATGGCTAGGTAAATGGCGAGCAGTTCTCTGCCAAACGTGCTGTAGCGGGATTCCGCTGGCTGCAGGCGCTTGGAGAAGAACCCAAGGGGTTGCCATTGCCCACCAACGTGTTGTTGGAGGACGGCTCCTACCGCGACGTCTGAGGCATCAGTCGTAATAGAAAGGGATGCAGTCGATTCGGAATGAGCGAGGAGAGCTATGTTGGAGATAGCATCCTTGAGCTCGGCGAAGGCTGTCTGTGCTGTGTCAGGGTAAGCGAACTTAGGTTCATTTCCTCTGAGTAGGTCAGTCAGAGACTGCATGAGCTGAGCGCAGCGCGGAATGAAGCGTCGATAGTAGTTGACCAAACCACGAAATCAACGGAGGTGCTTGAACGAAGTTGGAACTGGGAAGTCCTTGCTT
>OX104060.1:23248405-23378334 GCA_944474145.2 Dicrocoelium dendriticum | reverse complement strand
ATGGTGCAGGCACAGTCCCCGTGTGCTATGTGAAAACATTCATATTTCTACGCCAACTGCACCCCATTCGTTTACGAATGCTATTAGGTCAAATGATGGATCATCCGAACGATCAAAACGGTATCCAACTCGTGCTGGATAGCTGTCCGGGCATTTCGATCACAGCAATTAGATTGGGTTTGCTGTAGGTAAGATTGACTGGAAACCTAACGTACAAATTCCGAAACGGTTGATGTCCCTTCTCAACTTGACAGACACAATTCCAATCGGTTAACAAACTAACTCGCCAGTACACTATAATACAGCGAACAAACATCGCACAGAGACTGTATTGATTAGACTCGCGATTTGTTCGGTCCGTTTCCATGACGACATCCTTTTCAGTAATGGACGATTTTGTGAAATGATATATGAGCATCTATCAGTACCTCTCACTCGTGCAAAGGCTGACATGACCTGTTCAGTCATTCCCTATTCTCAATTATTCAACCATCCACCTTGATATCCCATACTGTGATATAGGTGCTGGTTGTACAGAACTACCTTCAGTCACCCATGGACCAGATAACCTTCACGGTCATGGCTATAAAGAAGGGACCTAGTCGGTGGAACGAATTTTGATTGGGGTTATTGTGTTTGCTAATTTCGGGCACGAGCATTGTAACAAGTAACAAATGCCAACACTTACAATGGCACTTGAAAATTTTCGGTTATTGTTGTTCTATGAAACGCCCTATTGAATCGCTGTTCGCAGATGTGGGGGTTTGCGCGACTAACTACTGGTACGGGGTGCGAACAACGAACGACTGCCCCGGGTGGCATAAGCAGTGGCTACACAACTGCTGCTAATCTATGTGTGGTCTTGCCGGAAATATTTCACTTGAGATCGTGGTAAACGTAAGTTGTGCGTTCCCTATACGCTCTGACAGTTCGCATTGATCATCATGCCGCGCGATAAATCCACGTCCATTCGCCCGGGCTGGTTTTACATGCTAGGTACTCGATCAACGACAAAAAACCTCGACCCACGGCGGTCAAGCCTGATACGTCCTTATCAAAATCCTTAACCACCAGCTCATCAAACGCCAAAAGAGATAGGCGAGAAATCATAATTGCACGCCATGCATCCTTAGTTAGGTGTGAATCCATTTCGTAAGCTTTCGCGCGCTTGTACTACAACGCGGCAGCGTAACCGGTTGTGCGACGCGACCACGCGCACTAGTCGCCCTGGGCGCCACAGTGTTCTCCCGAATGCAGATCTGGCTATTTCTAACACCGTATAAAAATGCACTCTGACCCGACATAACAATAACTTGAGCATAACACTCGCCCATTTCCGGTGGTTTACTGACCGCGCAAGGAGTTGCATATCAATTATTTTTGTTGCAGCAATCCCTTGGAGATTTGTTGATGCCTTTCGACAACATAATATTTCGACGGTTCAGTTTCTAGACGTCCTAGTTTTCGGAATTCTGAACCCCTATCTGTGTTGTCTAAGGTTATTCATCAACGAATAACTCATGACGCACACCAGTACAAAGTAGACCAAACGCTACAACTATCACTCGCACATGCCTCATTGGAAGCCAGTCCCATGTCATTGCCTTTCGCTGGACATCAGATCTCGCTGCAACTCCCGTACAAATATATAACTATACGTAAGGGCATACATATTTCGCCGAGACTTTGAATTTCCTCATGTCCCTACCCGCTCCTAGTAGTATTCGTTATACAACCACATGTGTAAAGTGATGAGCCGGAAATGTAATCAAAGCGTCATTTTTTTCAAACAACCAGGAAAATGCACACGGTTGTGTCGAATCACACTACCACATCCCATAACACTGATCTCACTGGTTGCTGTTCTGAAAATGCGTTCCAGAAACTGCAACCTCCATTCCATTTGCGTCATGAGGCTCTGGGGATCTCTGGCCAGAAATTCATCGTACTGCATTCGCATTTCATTCTTCACTCAAGCCTTCACCACCTGCCAAACATTTTCGATGGCATTGAGGAACGGTGATTTTGGGCTCAATCTCAAATTGGTAACCGCTTCGTATCCTTCGACTGACGCAAGTGCTTCCAAACGTGTATGACATGGTGCATCGTCACACACTGCGACCACCTGCCGAAGCTCCACTTCCCGTTTCAGCTTGTCTCAACTGCCTCGTAGTCATTCGATAGATAGGGAATCAGTGAATGAACCTCTCCGGGTAGTCCTCGAAACGTTTCCATCCATTGAGAGTGCACCGGTGATATGCAAATGCAGACCTCTACTGTTGGCTACTTTGACACAAGCCCTCACTCCACCGGGCGCCCGACCACGAGTACGGTTGCAGTAAATCTTGAAGATTGTTTCTTCGATCCATTTGAAGAACTTCCCCTCTCTTTCAACTTCGAGTAACTTTTGAACCGACGCTTTTCGTATCGCTTTGGTTCGATCATTGTTCATTCCTTCTGGAGTCTGATAGGTGTTCTTCATAGTCATCAATCAGATATCACCGGCCTAGCCGTTCTTCAGCCCATTGGTAAAAGCGATCACTGTGTGGTTTCATTCCTCTGGACTCGACGTCTTACTCTGCACAACCCAGGTCTCCTCCACAACAATTTCTGACGTGTTGATCCCCAACGTTTACAAACGGCCGCCAGTACTGTGGACTGGAGTATACCCGAACCCCTGTATCTGGACGATGAGTGGAACCTCTTTACTCCAAAATGATTTCGCTCGTTGAGCAGGTCGTTGCTGTCTACCAAAGATCTTTTGTCATAGGTCCACCATGGATTGATCGAGAACTGAGGGGCCTAATGAACAAAAAGCAGCAACTATGGGTCCGATTCAAGCTCATGCAATCCGAGTCTGACTATTCAGAATATAAAGTGGCTAGGGATATTTGCAACGTGAAAAATCGAGGGAAACGGCATAGGTACGAACTCGGTTTGGCTGTTACCTGAAGAGAAGTACCAGAGCAGGCAGTGGTATTCCTGCTCGGTATTCCTTGGCGCATGTCGGTTTACTTGAAGATGACGCTGCAAAAGCCAGTCTCCTGGTAATGCAATAAGCATCTGGTTACTCGATAGAGACGCCGTTTCCCAGTGACGCGGTACCAATACTCCCTTCTTCGTTGGATTATTTAGAAATGAGTGCTGATGTTGTTGCCAAAGGCATTCGTGAATTAGATCCGAACTCCTCGCAGGGTGCAGATGGGTTGCATCAACTGTTCTTCAAGACTGCGGCCGATTACATTGCAGCTCCTGTTTGCCGGGTATTTCGCCATTCCCTTGATATTGGACAGCTCCCGATTGCTTGGAAAGTGAGATTGTTAAACCCATACACAAAGGAGGAGATCGTCAAAATCCTGCCGATTATTGACCCATCTGCTTAACGTCAATATTGTGCAAGCTAATGGAGATGATTCTCAAGCGGGCACCCGTTCTCCACCTCGAGAACCTAAACGTCATCTCTTGTGCGCAGCATATCTTTCGGCGGGCACGCTCATGTTCTTCGAATCTGCTTGTTGCCCGTGAAAGATGGGCGGAATCATTAGACGTTGGGAAACGTCTGGATGTTATCCTTGTCGACTTCAGCAAGGCTTTGACAAGGTTCCTCATAAAGACTCCTTGATATACTACGATTAATTGGTGTTTCTTGGAACGTTCTCTCTTGGAGTGCGGATTTTTTGGTTGCCCGGACAAAGCGAGTCGACGTGCACGAGACTTACTCCGCTCTTGTACTCATGACTAGCGGTGTCCCACAGGGCTCGGTCTTGGGCCCAGAACTTTTCAAGATCTTCATCAATGACCTCCCAGCGGAACTTAAGTTGGATTGCTTGATTTACGCTGACAACTTGCAGGTGTGGATGAAGATATCCTGTCTTGCAGATGCGGACCGATTATAGGCTACACTTGATACGTTACATGATTGGTCAGTCAAAGGGCGATTGCCCATAAATCGCGATAAGTGCTCGGTCATCCCCATTGGTGCTCCTGAGCCTTTCGGGACGTACCACATTGGTGGGGTATTTCTCGGAACCACAATCCTTGAAAAAGACCTCGGAGTGTTGGTGTCATCTGACCTACGGACTACACAGGGCACGTTACGAAGGGTTGCTGCTGCCAACAGGATGTCCCATGCCATACGAAGAGCCTTTTCCCGTTTGACTCCGGATAACTTCCGACTCTTGATTACTTCCCATGTCCGCCCCATTCTCGAATACGGATTACCTGCCGTCTTCTCTCTCACCAAGTTCGAATGTGACCTCATTGAGAAGGTCCAACGGCGGGCATCGAAATACATCTTGGAGTTACGGGACTTGCCTTATCCCCTGAGAGTTCAGCGGATGAACCTGTTCTCCCTGGATTATCGCCGACGTGGCGGTGACCTGATTTTCACCTCTCCATGGCTGGCCTCAAGTTCGGCTAATCTACACAGGAACCATCGGAAACTCTAGACGGTTTTGTTGATCGCTTCATTCGTGGTGTACGACCCTACGAATATCAAACCATACCGAAAGATAGAATCGAGGATGTCATGCTAGTGCAGCATTTGATTAGTGGAATCACCAATAACCGATTTCTAGCATATCTGCTTTCCGAAGACGCCACCAAATTGACATGGGATATGGCTGTGGAATTAGCTCGCCTCAAAACATGTATGGCCGAACAGTTGCGACGTTTCGCTATCCAAGCAGACATAAATGAGTTTGCCAAGATCCATCACTCTCCAACCGAATCCCAATCCCCACAGAAATGCTTTCGCTACGGTAGCCTACAGCATAAATCCAATTTTACCAAAAACCCTACCTTGGAAATGGATTGCAAAATGTGCGGTAATCGTGAATATTTTGCCCGTTGTTGTCGTTCAGTGCGCATTTCTTAGTTGCATCCTACAGATTTTGTTTCTGATCAGCAGTTACAGTCATCTGAAAATGTAGTTTCCATTGATAACAGATATACCTTGTCTAACTATCGTACCAGTTTTCCTGAGCCTAAACTCCCTATGCTTGACATTCGTACTGTTGCCTTTATTGCACGCGATAGAACAACACACGTTGACATGGAACTTGATTCAGCCTCTCCTATCACCATAGTACCGAGTGGCTTTTATGACAGTCACCTACATGAAATGCTCATACATCCTTCAGCCTGTCGATTTGACAGTTATAAAAAGACCCCGGTAGACATACGAGGATTTGTGGTGATTGTTTTGCAACTTGCGGCCGTGAAATCATCAGTTACTGTGTACGTCACCCGCGGAAATAACCGTCTCCTACTCGGGAGTAACACTATGGTTGCACGGGGAGTCACGCCGGCCCTATCTCGTATGCGTATCATGGCGGTTAACCTATCAGACCTACAGATACAGTACCCGAAACTGTTTGAACAAACAATAGGATGCTCTCCTCCCTCGGTTCACCGTGTATGCTTGAAGCGGGCTGCTAAACCGGTAGCTATTGCACACCCAGGTCCAATTCTTTGCTCAGAAGAGAGACTGTTTCATCAGCATTATGACAGATGATTGCAGATGGTCTCATTGAACCCATTAACTGTTCTGAATGGGTGCACCCTATGGTTGCAGTCTTAAAGAAGGCCGGTACGGTGAGAATATGCAATGACCTGTAGGCCCTAAATCGGCAAATCGTGGTAGAAAAGTTTGTGCTTCCAACAGCGGATAAACTATCAGTCAAACTAGCCGGAGCCCGATTTTTTTCAAACTTGGACCTTAGGAAGGCTTTCTTTCACATGCCTCTAATTCAGGAGTCAAGAGCGCTGACGGCATTTTTACTATAGACGGACTCTTTCAGTACAAAGTCTTGCAAATGGGCTTGAGTCCAGTCCCAGCAGCTTGGTAAAAGTTTATGGTTCACTCATTCGCCAATTTACCTGGTCAAATAGTATACATAGACGACATCTGTGTATTCCGTAGGACTTCAGAAGAACATGGTTCATGACTACATCCTGTGTTACGTCTACTACATGATCTTAATCTCCAGTTAAACCTCGAGAAGTGCAAATGTAATGCTAGTGAAATCGAGTTCCTGGACCGCATTATAACAACTGACGGTATGAAGCCGAGTTTTGACTACGCGCGTGGCATCACAGAGGCTCCTCGTCCACAGAACTCCACCGAAATAAAACCATTTCTAGCTATGTGTTCTTACAACTTACCTTATCTGCAGAATTTCACGAACATTGCTGAGCCACTGTGTGAACTGACGAGGAAAATGTCGTACTTGTTTAGAGTCTTGCCCAACAGAAAGCATTTGACGAGATAAAACGCCACATTACTTCCACACCAGTCGTAGCGATTTTTCACGAGACGTGCCCAACGATTGTCTCTACTGGTGCATCAAACGTTGGGTTGGGTGCTGTACTATCCCAAATTCAGAATTGTTAAGAAAGAGCTATTGCATACGCTTCCGGAATATTGTCGGTGGAAGAGCTTTGTTACTCAGACGGAAAAAGAAGCCCTTGCCTGTGTTTGGGTCTGTGAGAAGGGGAATTTCTTCTTGTTCGGAAGACCCTTCACTCTTCATACAAACCATGCAGCGCTAACTAGTTTACTTAATCTGGGAACAAATGGCATCAAGCCACTTCGGATACATCGTTGGTATGCCCACTTGTTAACATACGATTTTCAAAATAAATTCCGTCCCAGAGGCAAACACTAGGTAGCGGATGTGCTCTCTCGACTGCCACTAAACGAAACTGAAAATAATGAGGATTATAATGAGAGGTTACTTCTGTCTTCCCTGAGTAGTGAACAAATCTCAGCTCTGACTAAGGAAGAACTCCAGGAGGCGACTCAGGAAGACGACACACTCTGCTGCGTTCAGGAGTTTCTGCTAAACGGCTGGCAGCAAAATAACAAGATCACAGGCGAGTTTCGTCCGTACTACCGTTGCGTCACGAAGTTTCATTTATAGCTGAATATTTAATGCGCGGCGAAAAATCTGTGGCTCCTCGGAGCTTGATGGTATATGCTTAAGAAAGCCACCCTGGTGTCGTTCGTACGAAACGCAAGGTTGACGCATACTTCTGGTGGCCCAGAATGTCACACGAACTAGAAAAACTTGTTCATGAGTGTCCTTCATGTCAAAGCGCAGACAAGTGTTCAAGGCCGGTTTCCTCCCCTATACAACCCATTGACTATCCTATGCGACCGTGGGCCAAGATAGCTCTTGACATCATGCGTCCATTTAGCTCAGCGCCTCAGCAACAAAGAAAATCTGTTTTAGTACCGTTGGGGAGATGTCATTTGGGCCTGGACGAGTTTATGGTTTATGCATGCGATGGCATTTTGCACCTCTCTCAACTTCACAGGGATATTACAACATAGATCCTTCGTCCATTTTGGAAGTGGAGGGTGAAACAGCTGAGTGTTGGGGACAAAGCAAGAGGCAAAACTAGAGTTGATAGCCTCGCATATGTAGGAGATGTCACGCGTTATTGAACTACCGTACAGAGCCAAACGTTTCAGTTTTATGATGGGGTTTAGGGTTTATTGCTTTGAGTAGTTGTATCAACCTAGGTATTTTGTCAGGATTTCTACGTACCCGACCTTCTTTGCATTTTGCCGTTTGGGTTAGACGTTGTAGCCGTAGCAGAGCCTCGCGTATTTGTAGCAATGTTGCTACTGCGATGTATTGATCTAACTTTCCTCAGTTGGGTTGTGGTCTTGTACAGAAGCTTGAGGTCACTGTTATGTTCACAGGTATTTCTGTATAAGATACGTGTCAGTAGATCCAGCACACGGGCAATATTGTTAATAAACTCAGTTGTAACCAGAGTAGGATCGTGAGTTTGGAAGGATGTGTTCCAGTTCATGGTACTGATAAGTGCCTTAAATGAGTTCCAGTCCACACAATGTAGGTTGCGAATAGGTGTTAGCATTTTACCTGATGGTTTAGGTGAATCAGTAGTCAGATCACAAGTCACCGTGTTCTGATCCCAGCCGCGAAGTGGATTACCAATGAATACATAAACGAAAGAGATTCCAATCATGAATACAAGGTCTAGGGTAGCAGCACTTCTTGTTGGTTCATTGAAATGCTGGGTCCAGCCATTGAGGTGGATACATGAAATTAGTTCCTCAATCCCCAAAGTGTTACTGAGTATAGGTAGAATCCAATTGACATTTTGTAGCTTGAAATTGTAGTGTACCGAAAACACGTTCTTTCAGTATGTTGCAACATGGATTTTACCGTTGTTTTAACCTTCAAAACGTTCACTTGTTTTACTGACGGCACTTCCGTTGACACAAATTGTTTTGGTGAGTATCTTGCTGCACCGTTTCTCGCTCTGTTTGCTTCGCTTTCTATTTTCGCAGCCTGCACAATACACCTTGGGTTCAGTCGCCTGCAACTTCTATACTGTCCCACATTTGACACGGCTCTTACGTGTCAGTGATTACCGACTAGTATCCCAGGCGCCACCCAACAATTGGTGACCCCGATCCAGAATATGCTGTCCACCATTTTGAATTATCACTCTGGGGAGCTAGTTCCAGTGACTTTTTGATTCATTACTCGCTATCGTTTTGTTTTCTCACCTGCCACATATACTTATTCATTTCTCACGATGAATAGTTCTGATGATAAACGATCTACATACGTGGTTAGTGTCGTAAAGCTACCCTCCTCACCTTTTGGGAGAATGACCTGTTGTTATGGATTGCGCATTCATAATCCACTTTTTACAATTGGAAAATTTCTTCTGAGAATGCTAAACATCATCAATTTATGTCTCGGTTTTCGAAAAGTGTATTCTCCCAGGTGAGAGACATCATAGCTTACCTCCCTCCCGATGCGAAATATGTGACTGTAAAGCAGGCGATTATCCAGCGAATCACGCCCTCCGACAAGGTCCGACGGCAGCAACTGTTTAGGGATCTGCAGCTAGGGGACAGGATGCCTTCAGCCTTGTTGCGACAGATGCAACAGCTCCTAGGCACATCCAGCATGGACGCTGGGATTCTCCGCGAAATGTGGATGCAACGTCTCCCGGAAAACACACAGACCATCCTCGCCGTGGCAAGCGCCCTGCCTCTCGCAGCAGTTGCAGAACTAGCAGACCGTGTCATCGAACGACATCAGCCAACGAACGAATCTAGAACATTCACTCGACTTAGCCCCGTCGCAGCCCCAGCGACATCCGCGACTAGTGATCCGTGAGTAATCGAAGCTTTATCATCGCAAATAGCGTCACTACAACGCCAATTCGAGAAACTCTATCTAGACCGTCAGCAACGAAGCCGCTCAAGCTCATCACCCCGTCGCGCGAAGCGTAACAATTGAGGCTTTTGCTTTTATTACTCACGGTTTAGTAATAAAGCCTGTGCGTGCGCGCAACCATGCTGTTTATCCGCCGCGAAGCAGGGAAACTTTCAGGCCGGCCCGTAATGGTGACTAACGGTGTCGGCAAAGCCCAAAGTCATTTCATCTACATTAGTCATTATGATTCCGAGACCCAGTTCTTAGTTGATACCGGGGCCGAAGTCATCGTCATTCCCCCTATGCCAGGTGAGCCTATGGCTTCCTAGTCAACGAGACTAAGTGCCGCCAATGGCGCACCAAGAACCACCTACAGTCATCGGTCGCTTACCCTGGACCTAGGTCTTGGGCACACCTTCCGCTGGGTATTCACCGTCCCTGCCGTTCCCTTAGCCATCACCGGCATTGGCTTTCTCAGGCATTTCGACCTCTTGGTCGACGCGAAACGCCACACGATAGTCGACACTGCAACAAAACTCAGTGAACGTGACATCACCGATATCGTATCTATAACACCGGTCTACGCCTTTCCCCAGACCTCGCCAGACTGTGCCAACCTCTTTTCCCCAGAATTCCAAGCTCGTTCAGCCAATGAACGCAGCTTCGCCCTTAGCATCCCAAATCAGGGACCACATAGGGACGAATGGCCCACCTGTCTAGTGCCGTCCACATCGACTGTCGCTCAAGAAACTAAAGGTAGCTAGGGAGGAGTTTAAGCACATGCTCGAACTTGGAGTAATCCTCCATTCCGACAGCCCTTGGTCCTCTCCACTGCAGATGGTCCCCAAGAAATCCGGTAACTGGTGCCCTTGCGGTGATTACGGCCCTCTCAATCGACCAACAATACCAGATAGGTATCCCGTACCACACATGCAGGGACTTACGGCACGCCACACAGGTAACACCGTTTCAGCAAGATCTATCTGGTTCACGCCTATCACCAGATACCTGTAGCAGAAAAGGACATTCCTAAAACAGCAGGTATCATTCATTTCGGCTTGTTTGAATTTTTAACAATACCATTTGGACTGCGCAACACCGCACAAACCTTCCAACGCTTCATCACGTTGTCACTCATGGCCTAGACTTCGCTTATTCTTAGCTCGATGATATTTTAGTAGCCAGTTCGTTGGAACAAGAACACCTCGACCACCTTCGAACTCTCGCCTAGCGCTTGACCCAACATGGTGTCACAGTCAACCCGACTAAGTACGAACTCGGCAAATCAACGGTAGAATTCCTAGGCCACCTCGTTTCATCACCTGGTATCGAAGTCCTTCCGGATAAGATCCAGCCAATCAAGGAGTTCCCAGCTCCGACTTCGTTCAAGCACCTCCGTCGATTTTTTGGTTTGGTCAACTACTATCGACACTTCATTCCGCGCTGCGCTCAGCTAATGCAGTCTCTGACTGATCTACTCCGAGGGAATGAACTTAAGTTCGCTTACCCTGACGCAGCACAGGCAGCCTTTGCCGAGCTCAAGGATACTATCTCCAACATAGTTCTCCTCGCTTATTCCGAATCCACTGCGGCCCTTGCTATTACGACTGGTACTTCAGATGTCGCGGTAGGAGCCGTCCTTTAACAACACATTGGTCGGCACTGGCAACCCCTTAGATCCTTCCCCCAAAAACCTGCAGCCAGCTGGTTCCCGCTACAGCACGTTTGGCACAGAACTGCTCGCCATTTATCTAGCTATTCGTCACTTCCAGCACACACTCGAAGGCCGCGCTTTTACGGTCTACACTGACCACGAGCCTCTCACCTTCGCCTTCAACTCTGCTTGCGACACTTATTCACCGCGGGAAACAAGACACCTAGACTTTGTCACGCAGTTCCCTGCTGATATACGCCATGTCTCAGGTGCGAACCATCCCGTCGCTGATGGTCTCTCACGCGTCAACCTCATGCTGCAGCCTTTGCCTACCGTCCACCTTGCCAACATGGCATCGGCTCAGACTCAAGATGACGACATACAACGCACTCTGCAGTCCACTTTTTTTCAGGTGCAATCTGTTCCTCTCCATACCACGGAAGGCACCATTCTCTGTGACAATTCCACATCTTGTCCTAGAACCCTCGTGCCCGTCCCTTTCAGACGCACAGTTTTTGATGCACTGCACTCACTATCACATCCCAGTATCTGTGCATCTTTGAAACTGGTCACCGAACGTTGCGTTTGGCCACGCATAAACAATGGTGTTCATACCTGGGCTCGCGTCTGCCTTCAATATCAGCGCTACAAAATACATCGTCAAACCCGCAGTCCTCTTGGTTCATTTCCTGTGTCAGTCTGTCGGTTCTCGCATGTACATTTAGACTCAGTAGGTCCATTGCCTCCTTTACGCGCTTTCGTATTTATTCGTACATGTGACGACCGCTTCACCAGATGGCAAGAAGCCATTCCCGTAACAGACTGCACAGCTGAGCCTGTTATCCGGGCTTTCATAGAACGGTGGGTCTCGCACTACGGGTGCCCATCCACCATCAGAACTGACCCAGGAATGCCCTTCGAATCTTCACTATTCCATACGTTTGGTAACTTTCAGGTTGCCGCCGCATTCATACCACAGCATAGCACCCAGCAGCCAACGGTTTAGTTGGACGCTTCTATAGTCATCCAACAACCTCGCTCTACGCCTCCACCGACCCATCTGGAGCGAAAACGTGTCGCTCATACGCTTAAGCATTCGCAGCAGCAGCAAAGCTCATTTGCAATGTGCACCAGCAGAGCTGGTTCACGGCACAACGCTAATGTTACCAGTAAAATTCTTTTCCTCTCCTGCATCGTTGGGTATGCCTTCGCCTAACTTTATGTTTTCTCTAGCACAACGCATGCGTTCACTACGCCCGACCCAGCCCCGTGAGCAGGCTAGAGATGTGCAAATGTACAGCGGACTCTCTACCTGCACTCACGTCTTCCTCCGCACAGACGCAGTGAGACGCCATCTTCAGCCTCCCTACACTGGTCCTTACAGAGTCCCTCAACGGACGCCGAAACAATTCCATTTCGACCAGAATGATCATCGAACGACGGTGTCCATCGACCGCCTCAAAGTGAGTTTCTTTGACGAACCACTTGAAACCCATCCTGATGCTATTACACAAGCACCCACACCTGCGGTGACTTCCCGAGTATTGGATATCCCGAAACTCTCCGTTTCCCTTGACCCTCAACCTACCCCGCCTCAACACTAGGCAAACGACTGACGCGGTAGACAGGTCAAACGTTCGGTCTATTTTACAGATTTTGTGAACGTTTTTTTATTTCCATTAACACGCTTGTTTGACTTTAGTGGTAATCGTGCCTCTCGTCCACAAACGTTTTGCAACATCGACAAAAAATCCCAAAGCATTTTGAAAACGTAAACAGCATATTTGCTTTTAGCATGCATGACATGTTCCCTCTCCGGTGTCAAATCACTTCCCCTCTCTGAGTTTTACCTTCCAGAAACAACCGCTAGAACTGCCAAGGTAGCCCTCGAGTGACTCGCCAACCGGCTCAACGCAACCCCGGAGTGAGTCGCCTGCCGACCCAAGGCGCCCTTCCTGATCCAGTGAACAGACAGTCGCCTTCAGCCGCGGACGGTCACAAATGGGTTGATCCCCAAACGCCTGGCTAGACGTTGTCGACGAGGACGCCGGATTTCTTCTTAGGATGGGGACCGTGAACTGCAGTGCGGTGGGGGGAGTGGCAACTCCCAAGCGCACCGTGAGCTCTGCAGCAGAGGGAATGTCCTATCGGCCTTTGTCTGGACTAGCCAGGTTTTTGCAGCCCGACCAGCCCGCGCCGGCGATCCGCAGGTGATGCACTCTGGTCCACACGATAAACTTGAATAAAAAATAACAATAGCCTAGACCCAGCGAACCCTGCTACACACTGCATCTTGGAAACCCCTGTTCAAGCCCATGCAACCATTCATACCAATCCTTACATCTCGTTTTCTCCCACTAACAGCTCCATCGAAGGTTTCCATCCTTCAGCCTTCTAGGGGAGGCCCTTGTAGTGTACCGGAAAACACGTTCTTTCAGTACGTTGCAACATGGATTTTACCGTTGTTTTAAGCTTCAAAACGTTCACTTGTTTTACTGACGGCACTTCCATTGACATAAATTGTTTTGGTGAGTATCTTGCTGCACCGTTTCTCGCTCTGTTTGATTCGCTTTCTATTTTCGTAGCCTGCACAATACACCATGGGTGCATTCGCCTCCAGCTTCCATACTGTCCCGTATTTGACACGGCTCTTACGTGTCATTGATTACTGACTAGTGTCCCAGGCGCCACCCAACAAACTCTCCACACAAAAAGTTTGGACTTGTAGGTGTTGCTGAAAGCAACCTTGACCATATTGACTAGCTTTTGGGTTTCAGATAGAGTGGCCCAGGGCGGCCGATTCAACCCACGAGAAAATCAGTAGATTGGATCACTAGCCATAGTGCATCTTCTGTTATTGAGCGCAGTTAACTCTGTAAAATTCGGAGTCATGTTATTACGAAATTATATCGCACAGCTACCACCACGTTTGTGTAGCCATCTTTGTGGAAACGTCTTTGGCCTGAGCGATTAATCTGAGAATCACTAATTTCCGATGTGCACTAAGTTTCAGTAGTAAAAGCAATATCGGGGGATCTCATAAACATAGGTGTTGAAAGTATATCTATGTTAGGTAAACGAAAACGAATGTTAATAACGACAGATTTGAAAGGCATTGTAAGGTTGAAATAAAAGTGGTGGACAAGGTTTGTTTCTACATCATTGCACCTAAGAACTGTGCGTTCTGAGGTAGCTGAGCCACACTGAGCTCTACATCGTGCTGGATTGAATGGAATACATACTCTCTGACTTTCCTTTATGTGTGCTGCCTTGTGGCCGTACTGAAACGACGCTCCGCTGCTTTTGGATTTAGCACTCGCAATTCTTGACGCACATTACTGTGCTTACACTTATCCAACTCGGATTTACCAGCGCTGTTCAGTGGATCTACCACTGCAGTGTTAGTTAACACACACCGTCGTTGCATCCGTTACTGCGATTTCAGCAGGATTTTCACCGAAATCTAGGACTGCCTCAGCCTTATTTTAGAGTGCATCCCATCATTTGTGCCATCCTTCGACCAAGTGCTCTTAGCGCTATCCGACGATTCCTTTGCCACAAGAATTCAACACTCCGCTTGATAGCTGCAGCTTATTTAGCAGTCGACATCCTAACACTCTCCCAACTGTGGTGAATTTTACAACACCCGTCAAAACGCAATCTTCCAGCACGTCTAACCCGACCCTTTCGATAGCACAGCGCCCACCGCACGTCCACTGCCTCCCGTCGGAGTTGTTTACAACTGTGGTCACACTTATTGTCAATCGACATCGTGTGCCTGTCCAAACACGCTTAGCGATCGCAAGTTGCCGACGGAACTGACGCCTCGGCAATGGTTTGCAACACAGTAACAAGGAACACAATTGGTACACGGTATACGCTGCCGCGAACAAAAGTTGGTTGTGCTTTGAAACCGTGCTCCAAGCCTATTCGAATTGCAATAACTTGTAGTAAGTGCGGAAAGAAATTTCATCCCCGGTGCGTTAATATAGGTGTAGTGAAAATGAAAGAAGGACATCGCACACCAGACTCCATTTGGTTTTGTACTGAGTGTATGCTCATGAGATGCATCGCCGTGCTGTCAAAAAATTGTGACAAATTAATCACGATTGTGCAGCGTGCACCGGCTGATAAAGCGGTCGCATCGGAATCAGCTGCAGCCGCACTCGACGCCCCTTGCCAATGCATATACTCAAACCTGGAACAGATTAGCCAAAACCAGTGTATAGTAAGCAGCGTACATCCAGAAACTCCAAACAAGATAACTGGCAAACAGGCAGGCAACGAAGTACTGCCAGTCCCTGCGACTCTAAATGTTGCACAGATCGGTCTTTCCTGGTGATGTGTCTTTGTCAAATGATACTCCATTACATTCTGGCTTACCTAACAATACCGAAAGTCCGACAACTAATGCACCTATTGTCGCTGTACTAAGGCAAAGTTGACGGACATATCTGAAAGATTGTTAGAAGCGACAAAAATACCAATACGCAACGGAAAGACCTCCCTCCAGCCGCCAGTATAAGGATGTACTCTTTCATCCAAAAGTACGAACACTAAGAAGACGCCTAATTCGATGAAGATAATGCGCTACAATGTGCCTGGATCAAAGACAAACTTAATCAAAGACAAACTACTGGATGAGCTGAAACAATGGGAATCCATATACGAAGGGATTGGAAACCAGGCCAAACAGACTAGCTTGTGTCGCATGGTCCGCCACCCAAAGTGAGTTCCCTATGGCAAGCCGAGGCTAAATCAGGTAACATTATAGTCTGGTGACCAAGCCGAGACCACCCTATTGTGAGCTCATCGTCTTCATGATTCCTCATGCAGTGTTGGTATGTACCCTGACATCCCTTTGAGTGAGCGTCGGCAAAGAAAGAAAAACCAACGAAAGATCCATCTTGGTCCACGGTGTCCTCGAAATCCAGTCATCCGACGAGTCGCAGGTCCAAGCTCATGACTTGGAAGAGTGGCGCTATATCCCCGAAGCCCTGTCTCTCCACGGAGTGATTGCCAACTCAACGTCAAGGTTACCCATATCACCAAATTACCAAGGAAGTGGTCCAATGGTGCCGAAAGTTTCGCTTTACTCAAAACAAATGGTCTAAAGGGTGCTCGGAAGTTGGCACAGGTTCCGCCCTAAATTGCCATCAGAAATACGTCTGAAGGCGGTCGAAGACGGGGCACTGTCGGCTGAGGGAACACAAAACCAGCGTGAAATCGTCTCGATTCACTCTGTCGGTATTTCTGAGCCGGAGCGTAGTGAAACTCCTCAGTCGAATGAAAAGGAACAGAAAATTCAGTACAAATTACCTCCGAAAGATCAGGTAGTGGGTACTCTATGCGACAGAATGAAACGGCCCTTGAGAGTACGCAGAAAATGCCTCCAAAAAAGGATTGTCAGGCAGCCCCACAAAGGTCGGCGTAAATTCACGGGAAACGTTTGTATGTTCAGATACGCTACTGATATCCGTTGCTTTAAATTGTTTGTGTAGAAACGTACGAGGCCTTCTCAGTAAATTGGCCGAGCTTTGATCTCATCAAAACTCAATGTGTTTGGACCTGATCATGGTAACCGAGAAATGGCCTAACGACGTGACCACCGATACCGAGATCGCTCTACCTGGTATGTCACTCTTACGCAAAGACCGACCCACAAAGTGAGGCGGTTTAGTTCTTTACTACAGTTCGACCTACTCATCGGCCGCGTAAACGACCTTGGGATTAAAACCGTGGACGCCATATGGTGCCGCCTAAACCTAGGGCAAGGAGATAGACAGTGCTTATTGCATACCGCCCATCAATATGCACGTTAGAAATGGACCTGACCTTAGCCTCTGTCATGAAAAACCTACTTGCACGATGTTACAGCCATGTCCTCCTGGTAGGGGACTTCAATCTGCACTGCCACGCTCGGTGAGTAATTCAATGAGGAACTACAAGACTTAATCTCTGGTTCATCGCTGTACAACCATGTCACTTTCCCAAAGCGTTTCAGGACAGGAGACAAACCGGCCGTCTTGGATCTCGTTTTCATCAACGAGGAACTCATGATAGACGTAATAACAGCGTGCACTCCTTTGCGCCGCAGCGATTACGTGACAACGGTGTTCCATTACATGTGCTACGCGGATTATCCTAAAGAAGTACCGCGGACTTTCATGTCGTAACCAACTACGATGACCTTTCCTACCTCATTGGTGTAACAAGCTGGTCGTTCCTAGCCGAATAGACTTCTGAGGTGGCTTGCGGAAAATTCGTCAATAGATTCAACAAGCTCGTGGCAAGCACATCTGAAACCAAAATCCACCGAGCTGAAATGGTGAAGTCTTTCGTAAGGAGCAGGGCACGTGAATGCACGGCATTGCGGGACTTGGTATGACTCACCCACATAGCCTCACCGAGAGATGACACTTGGGACGACCATACAACAAAGGAACCACTGGGACAAACTCGACCGGGAGGATAAATTAAGAAATCAACAAGACCTTGTGGTAAAATTTGATCTAATCCCAAGCTGGTATACAGACACGTAAACAGACTTCGCTGGGTTAAGCGCGGAATTCCTGTTCTGCACACAGCATACGGGTTAACACAAACGGCACAAGAGGCGGCCAACCTACTGGGACAACATTTTGACCGTATTACCCAAAGCCTACAATCATCTTACATCCAGCCTACGCAGATCATGCCGCCTTCAGGACTTAATCAGATAGGGTTTAGCTCCACAGCTATACTGAAGAGGCTGATGTGCTTGCTCGAGTTCAACTTCCTTGGTGCAGACAGCATTCGCCCGAAGGCACTGAAGGTTGCTGTTATAAGTTTAGTGAAACCATTAGCAATGCTCTTTCAGCGATGTCTTAACGTGATGTACGTCTTCACGATGTGGAAGCACGGGATAATCACTCCAATCCACAAAAATGGTAGCTGTGCTGAACCAGCAAATCTTCGCCCGACAGCACTAATTCCGGTGATCTCCAAGGTTATGGAATCCATTGTAGCTGAAGCTTAAGTGGGGTAACTGGAGAACAACAGAATTCCCATTCCGAAGCAGCAAGGATCTGGCCAAAATCGAACGTGTACTATTTACCAGTTGATCGCTTATGCATGCTGGATGGAATATGTGGTTGTGGTGTAGGACTCGATACGGCCTACCTGGATTTCTCAAAGATTTCAATCATCTAGTCCATCGCATTCTACTGCACAATCTCCAGAAATATGTAGTCGGAGATCCCGTTCTGGGCTTGATGGGTGACTTTCTCCTTCAACGACACCTGAATGTGAGGGTTCGCAGCACCCTATGGGAACCAATCCAAGTTCAGTGCGGCCTACCTCAAAGCTGGGTACTCTGGCCCCACCTATTCCTAGGCTTCGTAAATGATTTCACGAGTGTGCTATCTTCAATCTGTCTGCTTTTTGCGGATGTTCTAAAGATATGGCATGCTACAGCAACACTGGATGACGACACAAACTTATAGGATGACCTGGATAAAGCGTACTCATGGTCCATCGAGAACATGCTGCATTTCAATGCTGGGGATTTAAATATATCCGAAATCCCACGGTCCCTTAACAATTAACCACAATCCTTTATTGTCTACTCTTGGTCGACTGGGATAGGTACAGCACGTCAAAGAACCTACACGGCTTGGTAACACACTTGATCTAATATTTACTATGGGATGTTCGTATGTGTCCACATACATCAGTGACAAGTTGCCGGGTAGTGATCATAACATTGTCGGTTGTTCTTACCAAATTCTTTCTAAACCGACAGAATCAGTGATCAAGTACCGCCCATTCTCTTCTGTGAATTGTTTAATTTTCTCGGATCTTATAAGTCTTCATATTGGGATCCATTCTTCTTAGCACAGAATGTACTAATTGCTTGTAATGAGTTCTACCACCGCATTCAGGTTTGTGTTGAAGTTATGGTTCCAGAACGTACCAAGAAATTGGAAAGGTCTGCTGCACCTGCCGGTATCTCAAAAAGGTAGCCACTAAATTTCATAAAATAAAGAGTTTAGGAAAACAAACAATTTTACTCTGCTGATGCACCACACCAGATTGCTTACAGTGTTATACCAAGACCATCACAAAATATTATGCTCTGAGGAAGCAATGGCACTGAAAGGCGCCAACGTGGTAGGCTGGATCTCAAAACTATTGGACTGTAGGCAGAATAGAGAATCAAGTTGTATAAACACTTGTAAATACTGATGGAACTGCCATAACCGATCGTGCAATCATATGTTCGATCTTCGATGACTACTTTATGTCTACTTATGGCACCAATGCATAAGAAGATCCTCAACTCAAACTGATACACAGAGGCAGTAATACACTCCAAACTGTTGAATTTACACTTAGTGACATATGTCGCCAACTCAGATTAGTTCGGTCATCATGCTCACCAGGCGCTGACAACATCCCGTTAATACTGGTCAAGCAAGGAGGTTCAGACATCCCCTGTTTTACTTAACATATTTACACTTTCCATGCTCAATGAGGAGCATTCTATATACTGAAAAAAATCAACTATAATACCACGACACAAAAGCGGATCTATACAAGACGTAAAAAATTACCGCCCAATCCACCACACATCTATTATCTCCAGAATCATGGAGAGGTTAGTTAAAGAACGCATAATAGAATATTTGAGTTCTATGAGCCTTCTCAGTAAACATCAGCACGGTTTTTTTGAAAGGTAGGTCGTGCACTACCTGTCAATTAGATTACCTTGAATATATGACTAGAGCAAGAGACGCCGGAAGTGCCATCATCGTAATATTTCTTGACATCCAAAAGGCCTTTGGTCGTGTCCCACACAATTTATTGTTGCGGAAGCTTATGTCCTATGTTATCACAAATTCGCTTCTAGATTGGTTGTCTTCTTACCTCGAGGGTAGAAAGCAAGTAGTCAAAATCGGTAACTATACATCTGAAGCCACTACAATCTCTAGTGGAGTGATTCAAGGTAGCGTTCTTGGCCCGCTTTTATTCTTAATATATTTCAACGATCTCCTTGATGAAATCTCGTACGGGAAGCCGTTCCTTTTCGCTGATGATGTTAAAATGGTGTATTGCTCCGCCCCTGGGCAATGTAGTTCTAACTTTGCCTATATTCAATCTGACTTGTCCGCATTGGAGCCCTGGAGTAACTCTTGGAAGCTGCACTTTGCCACTGACAAGAGTACTCTATTGTACCACGTCTGTGGCTCTTCTCTGAACATCCTTACATTAAACGAAACCTCTATTCCTGTGTGTGGCGCAGTCCGAGACCTTGGTCTAAGCTATTCTGCCTCGTTTAATTTCTTAGAGCATGTTATATTCTTGCAGGCTTCTGCCAGAAAAGTGATCGCCTATATAAGTCGAACGCTTATTTTGAGGGATTCTAGGCTTCAAGCTCGTAAAATGTGTGTTAGGCGGAAGCTTGAGTACTGTACGTTAGTGCATAGTAATCTGAGAAAAGTGGATATTATAGCACTAGAAAACGTTCAACGATCATTCACAAAAAGGTTTTTGAACATGCCTAATACTATGACATACCGTGAGCGTTGCGAGGCGCTAAATCTGGAGCCGCTATGGCTACGCAGACTCAAACTTAATCTGTGTCTTCTATACCGCTTACTATTCGGGTTAAGCTTCACTGTTCAGCCACAACTCGAGTTTCAGACTCGGATGCGCTGTGAATTAAGAAACAGCGAGCGCACATTGCAAATGCAAAAGTCTGGCACAAAGCACTGCTCAAACTTTTTCTCCGTAAAATATGCGTCAATATGGAACAAACTTCCGTCGAGTATTAGAAACTGCACTACCTATCCGCAATTCAGACGCATGATTAATATTCACCTGACTGTTGCAAATATCTGGTCAACACTAAGCCAAATGGTGACTAGCTGATTTGTATGAGAAAGGTCCTGGATACATATGAAAGTCACCATATCCTCTATTCGTTTCAATATTATAAGATTACCTACATATAGTTGAATTCTTGAGTATGTACTTGAGAACGATCTTACTCCTATCAATCCGTCTAACCAATTCTGTTTTCGCCTTTGACGCACTGGTTCGTAGATGCACTACGCCTTTCAAACTGATGTCTCTGTACCATCGTCGTCACTCGCCAAGATTTTCCATCAAATTGTGATTGGCCTATCAGCAAGCGTTTGTATTCATTATTATGTTCTATAATTCCTCATACTTTATCTTCTTTGTTTCACTGTTGGTCATGACTGGGCTGATCTCTGGTGTTGACGGATTACAGCTTCCAAAATAAATAGTATACCCATGCAAATCATATTACTACTGACTCGCGGGCTTAAAACAAAAAGGTGCCATACTTGATTGATGCGCATGGCGGAACGGGCTGAGGCTTCATCGCCTATAAGGTATGCATAAAACAGCCCTACAAAAATACATTTGATACCCAGTTCTGATGGCCTATTTACTAATTTGCCACAGTGACACAGAGCCAATTGGAGCATGGAAGTGCTGGTGAAACCCATCGTGGGAATACCCTGCATGGAAGCAAGTCCCCTGGAGGCAGTTCCAAGGATGACCGTATTACTTTACTTGAACTTTCTGTGAAACCTACGTTTATTATTGTTCCCAGTTTCTTTATCTCTCTACCATTTTCAAACTGCTAAGCACTTCAAAAACCCATATGGGAACCAGTGAAAAAAGACGTAAAATTAACTATATTATGCGATCACGTTATACATGTCGATAAGACCACCCAATTGGTCTGTGCCTCGCAAGGTTAAGGAATAAAACGTTTATTAATTTACCTGTTTATTTAGCATACCGCATCAGAGTATTCATAACTACCGCCTAGGACCACAGACGCTACAGCGGACTTCTCATGAGTGCGATCTCGGCGTGCTCGTTGAACATGATCTGTTGTTTGAGGCAGACTGAGAAGGCATCAAAGAAAGCAAACCAGCACTTCGGCCTTCTTCACAGAGCGTTCCGGAAGTTTAACATAGTCTTTGCGAAAATAACGCCTATGTGCGGCCGCATACGGAATACACTAAGAGTGGCAAACCTGACAGAATCACCATCTCATCGCGCTCCATTCTGCACAACGCAGGGTGACAAAGTACGTCAATAATTCGTCCAGCCTTCCCTACCGACTCAGGCTGAAAACCCTCATAATATACTATGGACCTTATCGGCGTCTCAGGGGCGATCTCATAATGATGTATCAGATCTTGAGAAACCCCAACCACAGATGCTGCTCTGCTTTGAAACAGGTAAAACACATCTCTATGGGGTCATCAGTTTAAGCTAATCACGCAATGTAGCCGACTGGAATGTCGACGAAACTTTTTCTCCCTTGAGTAGCGCAGCCGTGGAACGCCCTCCCGGCACATGTAATTAGTGCCCCACCTTATCACTTTTCAAAACAACGCCTAGACGATACTCTGATACGTGTACACTACGTGATATGTCCCATGACCATCAGGAGCTGACATTAACAGCCAACCTTCAGTGGACGATATCGTAAACCTACTCGCATATGAGTTACTCCAAACCACTAGCAGTGTCGTGTATTTCACACATTCTTTAAGTGGCACTGCTTTTTTACTTTGCAGTTATCACCCTCACTATTCTGCGGGACATGGCAATCATTCGCTTTTATAACTGTCATAAACCATTGCTCCATTTATCCATAATGGCTGGTGATAGGGGCTGAATTGGTGGAGGAAGATGTGTTGATATACGATATTCTAAGAAGAGGACTTACATCCTTAGTATACAGAGGTGGGGGATGCTGAAGTCTATAAAAGTCTTTTTGTTCGGATTGTAGTGTTGCTAATTTACTAATACAGGGTATGGTGGTGGGTGGGTTTTGATTTGTGGTAAATAGAGGTTGTACCATTTTGCGTGTAAGTCCCTGAGGTCTACCAACATTTTGTCTACTACTTCGGTGTCACACACATAAGGGTCTTGCCAGCTTGAAGTTGCGGCATTCGGTTTCGTAGTCAGAGGCATTATGGGTAAATATTGGGGCGACTCGCTGAGACTTATCCCGACAACAGTGTCGGTGTTGCATGTGGAAGCTTGAGGACGTACACTTATTTTCAGTTGGCCTAGCTGCATATCTCCATGTTCTTGTAGCGGTCGCTTCAGATCTACTCAGCTATGAGTGTGTATGGGAGAAATTCTGGCAGGGAATTTTCCCCTGTTTTTACATACTCCTCGGTTGGTCGGAGATATGCCATCGCTTACTTCATTCGGGTCGGATTTAGATTTGTTTTTCCTCTTACCAACGTGAGGATCTGAGTTTTTGTTTACCTCTCGATAGGTACTAGGTTCAGCTACTGTCAAGTTTGTAAAAGCTCGTGACTGGGAGAAGGGACAAAGAAGTTGGGTGTGTAATCATCAGGTATCCCCCGAGCCGTTATATTTTCAGCTTGCTTAGCGTTTTTAGGTAGCGGCACACCACATCAAAGCGTAGCCGACCCACTTTTTGGTTCCAGCACCTTCACGTGGAACTTGTGCCCCAAGAAACGAAGAACTATCTGCTGAGCCAGTATAATAGACTTAGCAGTTTTTCGGCAGGAAAGTGATGGAAGCAGTCGTGGCTGAGGCTTTATTGGACTACCTGGAAAAGTGCAACATCTTGGTACGGGAACAGCAGGCTTCCGTCAACACCGCTCATGCACTACCAACCTACTGATTGCACGAGGTAGTTGGACGGAGGTGGCTGACGATGGGGTCGGAGTTGACGCAATCTATCTGGACTTCTTCAAATCTCTCGACCGCCTTGATCACCGCATCCTACTTCAACGGCTACTGAGTTACGGAATCGGAGATCCTGTACTTGATTGGATTGGCAACTTCCTTTACCAACGGAAGCTTCAAGTACGCTTTAGGCGATCACTCTCTAACCCAATGGAAGTGAAATGCGGTGTCACACAAGGCTCAGTGTTGGGACCGCGCTTATTCCTGGTGTTTATCAACGACCAGACATCAGTTATCTCCTCAGATTTCCTGATTTTCGCCGATGACGTCAAGATATGGTGAGCGATTAGTAGCAAGCCAGATCAGCATCTGCTCCAACATGACCTAGATTGCATTTACGAGTGGTCAAAGAAGAACACGCTTCAATTGAACATAGCTAAGTGCAAGGTGATACATCTGCGTCACCAGCCGGTGAACGCTTACAAGCTTGGAGACCACATCTTAGAGAAGGTCTCTCAGGAGCCTGACTTGGGTGTATTGGTAAACGAAGATATCGGGGATTCAAAACAAGCAAAGAAGGCGACGTGAACCGGCAATCAACACTTCGGCTTGCTTCGCAGAGCGTTGCGTCGTTTGAACCCTCATTCTTTCCCCCAAATGCTTAACGCCTACGTGCGACCGCGCGTGGAATAAACTATTCAGGTGTGGCATCCGTGGCAGAAACAGGATCTTGTTGCTCTCGAGACTCCTCAAGGAAGGGCAACCAAGAACGTCAGAGGCCTCTTTCATCTGCCCTATCACCTTAGACTGAAATCTCTGAGAACGTACAGCAGTCGATATCGGCTTTTGCGTGGGAATCTCATAATGCTTTACCAGATTCTGAAGACCCCGAACCACATTTGCCGCCCGCTACTGGAATTGAACCACAGCACTAAACTAAGAGGTGACACTCTGAAGCTGACAATTCAGTATAGAAGGCTTGAATACCGTAGAAATTTCTTTTCCCTCCGCGTGTGCCAACATTGGAACGCCCTCCCGTATTATGTCGTCTCTGCTCCCAATCTGGCGATATTTAAAAGACGTATTGACGATGCATCGTCACAATTACAATTCATTTTATGACCTGTTAGTCAGGGGATACAAAACGCAATCAAACGGTGTCTTGCCAAACGCCTAACCAATGGGTTTATGCATTTATACTTTTAATACGCGAACGTCTCTGCTATTCTACATGTCTATGGTGAGTCCATCACAACGCTTTTCGCTTTATCATGCAATTGAGTTTTGCAGTAATTTCCATCCCATGGGACTTGTTAAGCAATGCTTTTTTTACCCGTAATAAACCATGGTTCCATTCACATCAAGCCCAGCCACCCCTGGAATATCAAACTACTAACACAGCTTTTGCAGGAAAATAAACACACAAAATGACACAGAAATGCAGTAGGATAACAAAACTGAGCAAAAACGTAAAGGGGAATACTTTCTGTCCAGATTAGGAAAGTCTAGCTTGCTTGTAAGTGTAATTTGGTGTAGTCCAAGTTCGGTGAAGAAGCACGGTGCAGGAAATGTCAAGCTCAGCATAAGGCGGCATCGATGGGGAAATACAACTTGAAATGGAAAAGGAACCCGGTGTGCATTTGCACTCGAGCATATGATCACGTAACGTGTACATCTGCTTTCTAGGTGGATTGTAGAGATGATGCATATTGATCAATAAATATATGGCTTATGGAGAAAACTGCTACACAATTCTAAGCATCAATAAAAACCATATATTCCGGAAACTCAGCACCACAGGCACTGCTGAATACTTATCACATTCATGAACATGGGCATAACTGTACTCATGTTCTGTCCATAATACAATATCGGTCTCTCGCAGATTGAAGAATTATACATGTTACTATTACAAAATCAAATTTCGCCTGGAACAATTGAACACCGTGCCAACAACCTCAGCATGTATTGCTCGTTTACACCAAAGTCAACGGTTAAATCGTTCCGTAATCCAGCGCATCGGGAAATAAATTTTAGTGACCACACGAGCGATATGTAATGCTTGTAAAGAGATCCGAGGAAAATACCTGGAGGACAACATAACCGGTCATGGGGAATACATAAATTCGGAAAATTTAGGATTAGGGCACGAGATACGGAAGTCCTTCTGAGTTCGATATTGTTAGATGATAGCCTTCTGATTTTTCACAAAATTTCAACAGTGTATATCAACCTGGATAAATTGTGGTGCAAGGAAACACTAAGGCACTTCACAGTAAAGGAACAAGGTTTGTTGTGGCCAATCACAGTCGAATGAGGAAAGGTACTTACGGGGGCTCACAATTTATCGGAACGGAGAAAAGATAACGACACTTCACATCAATTGAAACGGCTTAGGTAGAGGGACGAAAAGCTTGACCAATATACCAATTCATCTAATCCTCGTTAGAGTCTCCAAGTTTCTAATGTGGGCCTATGCACCGTAGACCTGGACCTTGGCTCTACCCATGGATGCAGCTGATTTTTACTTTACCGTGCTGGATTACACTTTTGCTTCGGAATTACTGTCTCTCGCTGTGTAGATTGTGCATCACTACATTTCTTTTCGTGTATTTATCTATCTGTGCAAATTTAATGGATATTCTCTGGACAATTTCGGCGTTCTCATTGATTGCCCCAACTGCCGCCTGTGTCCGCCATCTTGGATTTGCTCTACGGCAATCTAACCTGTGTCAGCCAGACCACCAGCTTGACCGACAGCGTTTGGATCCAGCCTACTAGTGTTGACGTTGCAACGAACGACATCCGCAGTGCTGACAGTCACAATGGCACGTACTGCTTGCCCACGGAAAGCTAAGTCTAAAGCTTCCGCAATAAACGTTAGCTGTGGCACAGCCAGCCGTGTTAAACTTGTGCGATTTGGGATGGAATGCAGAAAATGTCGAAAATATATTCATCCTTGATGTCTTTGCCTTAGTCTCAGCCAGATAAAACAACTTAATAGTACGACTGACTGCCTCTGGTTCTGCACTGAGTGTACGCCTATTCCACTCGTCCGATGTGTAACTGCGTTGGCACAGAAGTGCGATAGGCTGACAAAGATTATAGAGCAAGCAACAGCCTTGAAAGCTGTCCCACAGAGACCAGACAACTCAGTGCTTCGAACTTGATGCTCAACATCAGGTTCCAGTACAGAACAGTGTAGCCGGAGTGAAAATAAGAGTAACGATCCAGCGTTATCCCCCCGACACTAGCGGCTGCTCATAAACATGCGTTCGCCACACATTCTTCACCAGAAGCACCCGCCACGTCGGGCACTGTTAAAGAGCCGACAACATATGCGTCCGTTGTTGCTACCCAGATAACAGAGGCGCCTTCCATCGTACACCCGTCCGCTACCAAACGAGTTAATACTACCAACATCCCCACGGGACTGAAGACCCCATCAGCTGTCCAACCGAAGAAAGCAGGCACTGGGTCATCCGAAATGGAGAACATGAAACAATACCATAATTCTCCGACTGTTATATGATCTAATGTGACTGAATCCGGGGCGAACTCTATAAAAGATAAGATACTAAACGACAAAATCAGTGGGATCCCCTGTGTCAATTAATAGGGGTTCAACCTTAACGATTCAATATGATGGTCCTCGTCTGTCACCCAAACTCCGTACAGTACGGTGAACCGCAGTTACTCCAGGTAACACTTCAGTCAGGTAATGATGCTGAAGTAATTCTCTGGTCAGCCACTCGCCTCCGTACCATCACATGCACTGTTCGAAATTTTCCTGATGTTCCTTGGAGCGAAAGCAAGTAAGGCAAACAAACTCCGGATGACTTCCGTAAACAACAAGAAGTAAATCTGTCCTTGTGTACAGTGTCCCTGTGCCCCAGACATTAAATGAGCTAGAGGCCAAAGTGAGTGACTAAGATGAATGGCGTTTAATTCGTGTAGTGCTCTCACTCGAAAACGTTATGGCTAATTCGACATCAAGGTTACCGCTATCACCTAACTACAAAGAGTGTGGTCCCCTAGTGATGAAAATAACATTGCATTCCGAACTCATGGCAGAACAGGTGATCAAAATGTGGCACAAAAGTGTAAAATGTTGCCATCCATAATACGTATAAAAGCGATAAGCACTAGGCCACAGCTAGATAAAGTAAGACTGTGCAGACAAGTTGGCAATAAAATTCCGTCACCGTGTATCTCAGAACGGAGACGATATCAAAACACGCCGGCAGCTGAGGATCGTCACCCTCTTGCTGGCACTGGGAACTCTACACAACAACCTGAACTCGCCTTAGGGCCTTCGTCATCGGTCCTATGAAAAGCGACCGGCAACCGACCACCCAAGGGTCGGCATACACCCTCACCGGAAATCAGCATTCACAAACACGCTACCAAACCCCGGTGCCCTCATCTGATTGTAGGCCAATGCACATGGTCTTATCAGCAACCTAACCAAACCTCGTATTCATCAGGTCTCCACCCCTTGGGACCTAGTTACGGTCACCGAAACATGGCTGAACACGGAGATCACTGATGTTGAGATTGCAATACCCGGCATGACTTCCACATCTAACAATCGACCCATCAGAGGAGGGGAAGTGCCCCTGTATTATTGATCCGACCTGCAAGTTGATATTTTTGGGACCCAGGAATGCAAGTCCTCGATGCTCATTGATATCTTATGCCCCTACTAGGTGGCAATAGTTTACCGCCCTCTAATGTCTACCTTGGAAATTGGTCAGTGGTAGCTTCTGCGATGAAGCGAGTCTTGACACGACCATATAGTCACATTCTTCTGGTGGGGGACTTCAATCCGCATGCAATCGAAATCCCAGCATTGCACAGCCAACAATTCAAGACTGACTTGCAAGGGGTGATTGTCGATGTACCTCTGTACAACCATGTCACCACTGCCATGCGATTCCTAACGCGTCACACGCCCTCTGTTTTGGACCTTGTGCGCACTAACGAGGAGCTACGTTTCCACGCTAAGCACGAACAGCGTATTCCCCAGTGTGTATGTACGTGGAACTCAAATACAGTCCGTTATTCAAGTAACATCGCTGAACTACCAGATATTACTTGAGTTGCCGCCGTGCACACAACTTTTCAGTTAGCTTCCGGCCTCTAGCTATTTTCATGCTGTGAACTGAGCGTTAACAGTACATTCACGTGATAGAATGATGTGGGGCTTCCACGTGGACCCATCCATGCGTGCTGGACAGGTGACATCGGCTGTTTAGCACCTTAGCTGCTGCACCGTTTTTCAGAATCAAATGGAATCGACATGCATGTATGCATGCCGAGAGCTTAAAGTGCATCGCGCAGAAACGACTGGTGCACCTGTTATCATTTTCGCCAGAATTATCTATTGGTTAAACATGAAAATCCAGACAACAGATAGAATAGGACAAATGGAGTAGAATAGAATCAGTATGAATTGAAATAACTGACGGACAGTGAAGGGAAACAGTTAGAAACAGTCAAATCAAAACCACAGCGTCGGTGTAAGAGAACAAGTTATATAGGTTAAGGCTTTAAACGGAAATATACCGGAAAAACGAAGTTAACCGAAAAAATTGAAGTAACAAACGCTGCATAAAAATGTAAAATCAAATCAATACGAGCGCAACTGAGAAACTAGTGAGAGTACAAATGCCGGAAATATGTGTACCAGGTTAAAGATAATGGAGGGATGAGAAAAGCCCAATGAATTCAAGATTAAGTTTACCATTGCAACTTTTGTTGGATCTGACGCAGTGGTTATACAAGCACTAGTGACTAGACTGACGCGTAGCCCTGCACGTCATCAAAGTGCAAGATATGATTACAGTACTGGACCGACGCGTCACTCGTTTTGGCTATCAGTGAACAGCCACTGAAAATGGTGGATCGATTCATTTACCTTGTTAGCTGTGCCCCTCTGGTGGTCACATCACTGAGGAGTTTATCTCGCGTATCAGCAGGGCCCTGTGGTATTCCCAAGGATCAACTTTGTATTGGGATCACGGGTTATCAGCTTAGGTTTGAAATGCAGGATGTATAACGCTGCCATAAGGCCGATGTTAGTGTTTGAAACAGGACCTGGCCAGTTAGCGGCGAATAGATTAAACGCTTGGCCGTGTTTGACCAAAGGTGCTTGAGGAATATTGCTCAGGTCTGGTGGGAACACTGAGTGAGCAATGTTGTGATTCACCAATCTCTTTCTGGTAAAAAATCCTCTGGTGCCTCACTCGAGTATTTGCTACATCATACTCGCTTATCTTCGCCAGATCATGACCTCCGTAAACCCGATGAGCGGCCTCCTCGGCGTGCACTACAGGTCATCGTTGCACCGAGTTGCGCGAGACCGTGAGGTGGCCAGTCGATGACGTGGCATAAATGCACAACTAAACTGACAGAGACTTGGTCGGGCTGGTGCGTGCCGTCATGGTGGAGAGGAGCCCCGCCGTGGTCCACATCAGTGATAGGAGACTCTTTGTCTGAACACCCTCATCCCGTTGAGGTATCGGCGCTTTCCGGGCAAAGAAAATCCATCTCCACTCCCGATAACTTTGCCAATAAACTCAGGTAACATTCGAACTCCGTGACGTAAATCGCTCTACTTCATCCACTTAACTATCTTATGCTGGATCTGATAAAAGGCTGGCCCCGATATCCTCATACTAATTTTAACTCTTTTCTCAATGCATGAAAGCCGGTATTGCGCCAGCACAACGGAAGAATGCTATAGTTTCCCCTCGTTACAAATCACGCTCCATGCACGAAACGAGATACTACCATCCGTTAAACCATACTTCCATCCTCTCTAAGATGATGGAAGGTCACATAAAGTCAAAAACGGTAGCTTTTTTAATGCTATAATATCTTATCAACGATTGACAACACGGTTTCTTAAGCTCCCGGTCTTGTATAACATGCCAAACCGACTTTGTTACTCTTCTGCTTAGTTCGCTTGACTGTGGTTCATAGGTTCTAGTCGTCTAGCTAGCATGAGAAAGGCGTTCGTCTGGGATCCGCATGCATTACTCTTATCCAAATTATTTACACATGACATCGGCAACCCTCTGTTGTCGTAGTTCGACTCGTACCTCACGAACAGAACCCAGGTTGTCCAGGTTCAAATTGTAACAATCCCGCCTAAGCCATTCACTAATGGCGTGATACAAAGCAGTGTCATGGGCCCTTTATTATTCCTGCTATATTTGAATGCTACAAATTCTCGTGGTATCAACTTGATGAACTGTATGGACAAGGTGATTGCCCAAATCCTGCTCAACCGCCTCATCAATCAGGTTGTGGAACATAAAATAGCGGAAGAGCAGTGAGGATTCCGTTCGGGTCACAGCACTATAGACATGGTGTTTGCGGCTCATCAGTTGCAGGAGTAGTGCAGAGAACGACACCAGCCATTGTACTCGCTTTTCGTTGATTTCACCAAGGCATTTGATACGGTGAACCGCGAGGCATTGTGGTTGATGTTGAGTAAGTTTGGTTGCCCGCGTAAGTTTGTAAGTTTACTTGAATGTCTGTAGAGTGGTATGCGGGCGACGGTGCAACTGAATGGAGAGACCTCGGATGACTTTGCAGTTGTCTCTGGTATGAAGCAAGGCTGTGCCAGCTCCTGTCCTGTTTAATATATCTCTTCATGCAATGATGTCTTGTGCTTTTGATGCCGATTGTGCTAACGATGTTTGTGTGGAGCACCGTATTAATGGTGGATTGCTGAACATCCGTCGTTTCGGTGCCAGAACTAGTCCCTGAGACAAGTATCCGTATGTTGCTGTTTGCTGACGACTGTGCGTTATTTTCACACAGCGTGGATGAGTTGAAGCACATGACTAGTGCTCTGGCTTCGACAGCGGCCAAATTCGGGCTCACCAATAACACAAGCAAAACGGTCTGTCTTCTTCAGCCTTCAACGTAGGTGCAATCATCAATATTGCCGAGAATCAACATTGGTGCTGAAGTATTGGAAACCACCTTCCGCTTCAACCACCTTGGGAGTGTGGTTTCGACTGACCGGCTGGCACACAGTGAGCTTCGTATCCGCGCATCGAAGGCAGCAACGGCATTTGGGAAGCTTTAGTACCAAGTGCGGAATAACCACCAGCATACCGTCTGCACGAAGTTGATGTTCTACAAATCCATGGTGCTATCCGTTCTGCCATACGGTAGCGAAACGTGGATGACGTACCGACGAGATGTGAGATGTCTCGAGCGGTTCCGTCAGCAGTGTCTGCGACGGATTCTGCGCATCGGTTGGGGCGACAGTTGCAGACACGGAACTGTTGCGTCGAATTGGAAGGTATGCAGTGGACTGCATACTTTTGCTGAGACACCTGAGGTGGCTTGGTCATGTGTGGCGCATGGATTCGAGGCGGATACCGAAGCAGGTATTATATGGTCAGTTGTGTGGGGCAGTGGCATATGGGGAAACCGAAGCTTCGTTACCAGAACATGATCAAATTGAGCCTATCAGGTTCTGATGTTGATTTCAGATCATGGGGATCGAAAGCAGTTGATCGGCGTGCCTGGCGCGACCTAATCACGAAGGCAGTTGCCGAGGTGCCAGAGGAAGTCCTCATGCATGCGGAGAAGAAACGGCAGGTGGGTGAGCGACAGGCGCCGATGGGATGTACTCCATCGAAATCGAGCGCATGGTGCTATAGCACATGCGGTCTCGAGTGCCTAAGTCAGGTGGGCGTATTGGGCCACGAGCGAGACCACTTGGGACTAGCATCGAAACGACTACGGGTGCTGCTGAGAACGTAAGCAGAACCGGCGCAGCGTTGGTAGATACGCTGCATCCGACTTACTAACGACTTGCTTGAATGCTGTTACTTTATTTCAGGTGGTGGATTGGCTATTGTGTCTCAATGCGTTTTTTGATTTCAACGCTCACCTGAATAGTCCTCTGTTAACTTGCACAAGTCGCTTAAGATAATTGTAGTTAACTTCGTTAACAATTTCGCGTTTGTGGCATTTTCGTAAAATATATTTTCTGATGTCTTGAAACCATCGCGGATTTGTCAGTAACCAATTTATTTCATGTGCGCATTTAGCGAAGAGCAAGGTCAGCGTATCTGTATGCATTATTTGATTTATTTTATTCGATATCGTCGGTTCAAGTGATTGGTTGCTGCGTGATATCCCTGGTGTGTCTATTGACAAGGTGCCTACCTATCTAACACCCTCCACCTTGCTTACTGGCTCCAGAAGACTGTGAACTGTTGCTGGAGGGAAGGGACGGAGTGCGCGGTCCTCCTGGCCGTGCTAGGCTCGTAGAGTAGTTCCATGCACCCAGTGTGGAGCGGACTAAGTTCCAGCCACCGCCTTATGTGCGCTTGATTCTCCAAATACATCGTGTTTGTGTGTGCCTGTGAAAGAATGTGGGTCTGCTCCGTTGATGAAACATTCACTAGGAACAACAATATCAACTAAGTACTAGTGAAATATTCAAGAACTAGGCAGTCCGCCAACTTTTTCCTCAACCTTTATTCCGTACTATAGAACAAGCTTGCAAGTGCAACACGTAACTTGCAGTCAGGGATACAATTCCTTAGTGCACTACATTCATTTCGCAGTGTTGTAACATATATTAATATACTGAGACCAAATATGACAACTGAAGTCCTTATAAAACTGTAGCGAGGTGTATATGATTTAATTGCCCCGTTTCTTATTTTTCACCTGACGACATTGATTCAGTCACGGTTAACAAACGCATTAAGTTACCTCTTTGAATAACGGGATTTTTCCGCTAACTTTACATCTGAGCTTACTAAGGCGAACAAGTCGAGCTTTTGCTATTTTATTTCTTCGCATTTGTTCTACACTGCTAATTATCTTCTATCCTTCTCCGGAGTTCACACGCGAGTGAGACGCTCTAGTTTTCCGTACTCCCCAAAATCCACTTTGATTACAATTGCTGTTCTTTTCGATCGGCTTCACTCGATGGAACCATAAGAAAATCCTTCAGGAGCTTCACTGTCAATAAATAGTAGTAAAATATCCCATTAATAGAGGAAAACTCAATGTTATCAGGTCAACATGTTTTCAATAATTCTTCCTCAGGCTTGTACAATGATATGCAGAAATTGGACAAGCATGAGGAAGAATTATTGAAAACAATGTTCGCTTGCTAACATTAAGTTTTAAGCTATCAATGGGAATTTCTACTACTGTGAACCACCGCTTAGACTCCCTTGTGCTGAAATCGCTCAACAGATATGTGAGCTTCCGAACCAGAATGGCGAAAGCGGATGTATGCCTCCGTTTTGTGGAGGATCGCATTGCAAACTCCATCGACCCAGCGAGTTACTGGTAATCTCTTAGTCGTACACGTACCAGGCCGGACAACGTTTGCCTAAAGCGTCTAGCGCTCAGTCAGACAGACACCACAGTTGTTAAGAGAGACGAGCTAAATCGTGGCCTGAGTCAAGTAACTGCCGCAATAAACATACTTTCAGGGCGAGATCGCGCGGTTAACGAAATTATTACAAAACAAGACGCAAAGTTGCATGCCTCGCTCTCGAAGACATTAAAAGGAGCGAAACCGATGATGTGTTTCTCTGCCGAACCCGAAAATACGCGTGCAGATTTTCTTGCCTGACACCTGATCGTCCTATGCTTGGGCCCCAAGTTCTGTCTCCCCACTAAAAGAGACAATAGATTAGCAATTGAAGCCGTTTGAAAATCTACACAGACAGACTTCACAATTGTCTTCGTCATCAGATTCACAAATAGAAGAATTTAAGTCGCTGCTGGTGCACGCTTGCTATCAATATCGCCGAGCACGGATAACGCATAAAACCCCGGTGAAGCAGGAACACATTCAGGCGCTAAACAATCTAGTCAGGAGTGAAAATGCTTCGCTCACTCGACCCTACAAAAGTGCGGGAGTAGTTGTCTTGAACAAAACAGACTATCTTTGGAAAATGCATGAAATATTGGCAGATGACACCAAGTTTTCAGAGCCTTTGGACGCGAAAGACAAAACAAAGCCGGTTGAAAATCAAATTTACAACTGCCTTAAAAATATTCCGTGATAGGAGCTTTATTAGTGAAGGTGACTATAAAAACTTGCATCCCATAGGCACCGTGATTCAAAGGCTATACGGTCTACCTAAAACGCATAAGCCTAACGTTCATGTGCGATCAGTTTTGGACATGAAGAACTCTCCGTACCGCTCCACTGCACAGTGGCTTATTGAGCTTTTGGAGCTCCTCCGAAAGCAGGTTGTTGTACACAGCCTAAAGGACAGTTTTGAGTTCGTAGATGTCGTGCGTGATCGTACTGTTACGGATCTGCTAATGTATTCTCGCGACGTTGCTTCACTTTTCACTAACGTGCCACTATGTGAAACTATGAATTAAATTTGTCATTATATTGATCAGAAGCAGATAACCATTAGCATTCCAACAGTTGGCCTAAAGGAACTGTTACTCCGATGCACCATCAATATCCAGTTTTTGTTCAACGGAGAAATATGCCGACAACGCTGTGGTGTTGCTATGGACTCCCCACTGGGGCCGTTTCTTGCTGTCGTATTTATGGGTATGCTAGAGCAGAGCAAGTTAAGATCGGTCATCGAAAGCCTTAGCCTTAACTGCCGTTACGTCGATGACATCTTTATGTTGCTCCATTCTTCCCGAAACATCAAGGACCACATTTAATCAGACGCACACAGCGCTAAAGTTTACATCTGAAGTGGAGGAAGATAGCTCATCCATTTCCTCGATGCGGCCATGAAGCGACTCGATGATGGTGCGCTACAGCGTCGTGTGCATAGGAAAGGTACTTGGAACGGACAATACAAGAATTTCTACCGTTCTGTTTCTCTTAGATCAAAACGGAACCTGATTTTCAGTTTGACGAGTTGGGCGGAAAGAATTTGCTCGAATAATACGTTCTTTGAGGAACTGTAGCGCATACGCTTAACCCTGAAGGCAAATGGGTACCCGCGCGGTTTCATTAAGACCAACATAGAGCAAAGGAGGAAAGCTCCTGTAACTCTCACAGCCGGAAAGAAACCCATTTTTCTACAATTACCGTACAAAGGTGAAATCGTTACTGAACTTCTAACTCGTCGTATTTCTCGCGCTCTCATACATACCTCCGCAGAAGCCAAAATGTAGAATCACTTCAGCAGTAGTGGGATGGTGAAAACGAACCCAAAAGACAGAAGGCCTGTCCACGCCAATTCCATGTATGTTTACTCATTCACCTGTTCCTGTGGTTCAGGGTATATTGGCCGTACGACGAGGCGCCTGTCTGACAGGGTGAAAGAACACCATCCGGCCTGCCTTGCAACTGGGTGCCGAAAATTAACCAACTCGTCCATCGCCACGCATTTTGCTGCCACAAGTCATTCCCCCAAGCAAGCCGTTGCATACAAAGTCATCTATTGATCACCTGAAAATCGATCAAAGTGCGTTCGAATGCGCTTACTTGAATCGGCTGAGAGTTTAGCGGTCAGACTATACGAGCCGGAAGTGTGCGTCCAGTAAAGATTCACTCACATGCAGTGCTTGGTTTGGCCCAGACCAACTGCTCCGTCTAAACCAAAGAATTGTGCACGTGCTACAACCGTGTCCTAGGATATAGTGATTGACAGTGACGGCTAATCGAATTCTTTACTGGTCCTTGTGCTGTGTCTATATTTTTTGGTTGTCTGTTTGCACATAATTGTACAAGCCTGAGGAAGAATTATTGAAAACATATATTCGCTTGATAACATTGTTAATAAATACTTCGAACGCATTGCCGAAAACAGTCACTCATTTACCCGTTTCTTTGCCCTTCTTCACTGGTTGTACAAACGGCCACAGACAGTTGCCAGATCCATCACTTCTGGAAAAACCTAAAACATTGTTCCATTTCTTTCTGTTCTTTACATGTTTGGTGATAACTGGGCCGATCGGAGGTGATGGATTTAAAATCCAAGCTAAATAATAATACCCAAGCAAGACGACATGCCACAAACCCACTGGCGAGAAAGAATGGTGCTGGACTCAAAAAACGAGTCTAAATGTTGACGGTCTCTTTCATATGACAGCGGCCATAAAAATACGAACCTACATGATGCAGGCCTATTGCTAAGAATAGCGTCCAAAAGAGCTGGTCAACAGCATAAGAGCTTATTTGCTTAATTCCATATCAGCACATCTCGAGATGATGCGCGGAAGGCTGGATGAAATCATAAGAGCGACTCGGCTGAAAGGAAGGTGAAAAGTAGACGGGTACACGGATGGTCGTATCAATCTAATAAATACGCCATATTGATCCAACGCTATATCATAAAAATTTCATACATTAAAAGAAAGTTAACAGAAAAATACGGACAGAAAAATATAAAAAATCCAAAAAATAAAACATGCCAAACGCAGATATACTATATAGGCAGAAGAAACTCATAACTTGCATACGAGATGTGAAGCGACAATGTCGAATTGAGCAGTGCGGTAGTTTGGAGGTGGACAGCGTCATAGTGAGGGGCTTTGGGCATTGCTATGGTGCCCGGTTTGGAGTCGTGTGCGGAGTACTCCCTGATGATGCGGCAGTCGGGCGGTGTGATGTAATGTGCGCTTGGTTTGCATGTTCCGCAATCTGAGTGAATGATTGGGACTACTGTGGTGGATTGTGAGTAGAATGTTGCATTGTGGTTTATCAAGTCGGTGTGCGCTAGACGAAAGTTGTGCTAAGCTCCGGATTGTGTGTGGGTGAGTGCGAGTTTGATGTGAATTTGCACTAGTGGTTTTGTGTTTCTGTGTGCAGAAGTGCGCATGTGGTGTGAGGATAGAAGGCGCGAGTTGGGTATGCGTATGGATGTTGATAACGTGACAGATGAGAGTGTGGTTTAGTGGTAGTCGGCATTCATGTGTACCGCGGACAGTGGCGTGCGACCACATGCCTTAAACTAATGAGTAAGGAAAATAGCAGACCGGTTTGACACCCGGTTTCTATACCTTTTCGGAAGCAAGCCAGTATTTAACGGAATTAATCTCCTTCTTAAGAATATTCAACCGAATTCATAACCACATCAAGCTGGATCCATCGTCTTGACCGATTGCAAATCGGTACAAGTGTACTCAGTACGTCTGCATCGGTTGGTGCAGCGCTCAGCCAACAAGCCACGTGAGGCACAGTGACGCGAAAACAACACGTGAGCTCATTTACAGTAGGATGGGTGCGGACTAGCACGCGGCATCTATGGACGGTTGAGGAAGTACTGTAACTTCCACCCACTCACTTAGACGGCATCAAGACACAACGCAGAAGTGGGCGGCCATCCGCGTGCTCACCGTTACGCGCAGACGACGAGACATGAAAACTACTCTACAGTGAGACAGTATCGAGTGAACAATGAACAGTGAATTTATACGGGTTAAGAAGCGTTGCTTTTCAAGCCCCGTTGGATAGTTGGTGGGGATATCAACATAACAATAATGATGATAAGGATAGTAAAATAGTTAATACTTTAAATACGAAAATAATGACTTATCGTTTGCTTCGCTGCAGTCCTGCGATCCACTTAGATTCACAGCACCCACAGTTAACAACAAATAATTCCAGGGTAAACTCCAGGTGTAGGATGGAGACATAGTGTTAAGTAACAAAGTGTAAGGGGATGAGTGCATCGTCCAACCGTCTTTTAAATATTGTTAGTGTCGGTGCATAGACGACCGATTCTGGGAGAGCATTCCACGGGTGACAGACACGGATGGAAAAGAAATTTCTGCGACACTCCAGACGACTGTATTGTTCTGTGAGTTTTAATGAGTGGCCCCTCAGGTTTGTATTGCTGCTGAGTTGCAGTAAAGGGCGGCACACATGATGTGGGTCTCGCAGAATCAAGTATGCCATAATCAGGTCGCCTCGTAGCCTGCGATAGCTTCCACTGAACAATCCTAGTCGTCGCAGCCTCTCCTGGTAGGAAAGATTGCGCATTCCAGTTACGTTCTTAGATGTCCAGCGTTGAGGCTGTTCCAGTGCATTAAGGTCGTGTTTCAGCCATGGATGCCAGGCTTGAATTGCGTATTCAACGTGGGGGCGAACATACGCACTGAGCACTTGTCGAAATATGGAGCTGTTTATTTGTCCAAACGCCCGCCTAAACAGCCCGACGTGTTGGTTCCCGGTCTTCGAGGCCTCTTCGGATTGCCTGGAGCAACCTAAAATATCTTGAACCAGGACACCCAAGTCACGTTCGACAGTTGATTGTTGCAGTACATCTGTTCCGAGTCTGTATGAGTAGCTGCCGTGATGTCGGATGGAAAGCACCTTGCATTTACTGACGTTGAAATGCAATAAGTTTTGGATCGACCATTGATACACTGTATCTAAGTCACTTTGGAGCACAAGTTGGTCGGCGTTCGCCTGGATCCTGCGCCAGATCTTGATATCGTCGGCAAACATTAGGAAGTTTGAAGCGATTCCCTGTGCAAGGTCATTAATAAACACCAAAAACAAACGTGGACCTAGAACTGAGCCTTGCGGCACACCACACTCCACTTGTATGGGGCCCGATAAAGAGCTCCGAACTCTGACCACTAATTGCCTTTGAAATAGAAGGTTGGCGATCCAGCTTAAAAGAGGGTCTCCGATCCCGTAATGTTGCAGGTTGGATAGAAGTATCCGATGGTTTAGACGATCGAAAGCTTTGGAAAAATCCAGGTAGATCACATCAACACCTTCTCCAGCGTCGGCTGCCTCGGTCCAACTACTGCGTGCAATGAGTAAATTAGTTGTACATGACCGCTGTCGACGGAAACCTTGCTGTTCAGGAATGATGAGGTTGCAGTTTTCCAGATAGCACACCAGTGCATCGGCAACTATGGATTCCATGACCCTGGAGAGTATAGGAAGAAGGGTTACTGGGCGGTAGTTGGAGGGATCAGATCTGCTTCCACCTTTGTGATTCGGGGTTATTATTCCAAGCTTCCACATGGCGGGAACTTGGTTCTGGTCTAAGCAGTGCTGAAAAAACTGAGCTGAAGGTCCTGCCAGTTGGTTTGCTGCTACTCCCAATGCCTCTGGACGAATGGTGTGGACACCCGGCGAGCTGTGTTTGCGTAGAGAAGTCAGCTTTTACAATACAGCCTCCGCGGTAAAATTGATGTGGGTTAGTCCTGGTGAGCAGAATACAAAGCTTGGTAGATCGCTTGGTTGCAAGACCCTTTGAAACGTGGAGGCGTATTGCATCTGCAGCGCGAATGCAGCTTCCATAGACGTTCTTGTTGGGCCCTCAGCCGCCTTGAGTGGAGGAAATCCTTGCCTCACCTTTCGTAGGCTATTAACGTGCTTGTACAGCAGTTTGTGGTTAGCACTGAAGGATTTTGCGATGTTCTGCTGATAGGCGGCTTTGTCTTCTCTTAACAGTTGAGTGCATTGGTTACGTTGGGCTACGTAGTTGTCCCATTTTTCTGGTGCTGGAACTTCTCTGTACACTCGCCATGCTGCGTTGCGTACTGTCATGCATTTTCGGGTTCTGCTCCTAACGAAAGAAACGGATTTGCACTTATTGCAAGCTTTTATCTCTGAAGCCTGTGCAATCCGCTGACTGAATGTGTTGACGAACTCGAGCCAGGCGACTTCCGGGGGTTCTTCTTCGAGGAAAGACCATGTTGTGGCGCCGACTAGCTGGGCGAGTCGGTCGTACCTTGTGATGGTTCGCACAGTCTCATCGTTATCATCCAGATATTCTGCAAAGCAGACGAAGTTGAAACTGATGGCTGCGTGATCACTGCGACCCAACGGGCAGTTTAAAACCAACGCATCAATCATATGTTCCTTGTTGGTAAGCACTAGATCCAGCACAGTTGGCCTGTTAACAGTCCTGAACCGAGTGGGCAAAGTGATGTGGTTGTAAAGAGGAACAGTAGTTACTAGTTCTTGTAGATCGGTTTTGAATTGTTCTCCGATCGTGGCAGGGGCTTCTAAACAATGTACGTTGAAATCACTCATGATAAAAATGTGAGTGTACTTCTGTTGTAAACTGCATCTTAAAGCAGCCGTTAGGTGGTAGTCGGTTTCGGGTGTTGAGTTAGGGGCGCGGTACACTAGGACAATAAGGCAAGCGTCCCTGCCTTTTAACTGCAACCGGCACCAAAGAGAGTCAGGGAACTGCGAGTCTGAATCCTCTACGGCTTCGCACTGTAAGTCGTTTCGGTAGTACAGGATTACCCCTCCTCCTTTTGTGAGCCTATCGTTCCGGATCAGCGACATGCCGGGTAGCGACACTTCAGCGTCCGTCATTCTCGTGTGCAACCATTTCTCGGTGATACCAATGACATCATACGAGCCGGAAGCTTGGCGATCTTTCAGTTCAGCCAGTTTGTTAGAAAGTCCCTGAGCATTTGTATACAAGCAGGCCAGTTTCTCGGTCTCTAGGAGCCCGCAGAGAGGTGAAGCTGTCAAGTGTGGGAGAATGCCGACCGATGGGAGGTCGGCAGTTATTCGTTTTTTTGATGGGTCAATGATACCTCGTTTGCAACTTGATTCGGCCAAGGTGCGTCCCAGCCTTCGTTTAAACCTACTTCAGAGTCAATCAAAGCAGCAGTCAAGTTACACTTCTGTACATCCGTCGTCATGCTTGCTGCTTCAGTTGCTTTAATACTTGAGCTGTGCGAATTGTTTGCGACCTTTAACCGAATTTCGGAAGGAAGATGTTTCCGATTTCTTCGCCATCGATCCAAAACATCCTTTGCTTGTTGCTCTGACTGAACCACAAGTTTTAGGATTCTAGGGCCGCATCCTCTATAATTCGATGAGAGGGGTATCCTGGTGAGCGATAGTGCCACAACATCATCCAAAGAAAGTGTTTCACGAATGAACCGCCACTGTTCTAAATCGTGCTTTCCGGTATCTTGAACATGGTTAGAAGGATCTTCTGGCAGTCTTGCTTGCTGTGCCCCTCTTCGGTGTTTCGTTTGGGTTGTCGCGCGCTCCAAGGGACATCAGGATAGATACGCATCCCACAGGATTCGTGTTTTAGCGCGGTTGCGAAGAGCAAAACGTTTTCTACGTCGGTGGAGGATTCTAGAGTTACTCGAATAAGTTTGGGTTCACCATAGTGTGGGGAGTTCGGATGACGAGTAATTCGTAACAAGTTTATGGGCTTGGCTTTGATACTCATCTGCATACACAATGAGTTCCATTGGTCTTGGTCGTCTGATAACTTATCCCGCAATGTGATGGCGGTAGATTCAGGGACATTTGAGCATACAACAGTCCGGGCACTGTTGTTGGATCCCTTTTTAATCGATCTACAAGGTATGGTACTCTTTTGTCTTGACTTGTTGACAAGTGATTGTTTGCTCTTTTTCTCTCTATTTGCGTTAACGGTGTTTACAATGGAAGAGAACACAACGGCAGCCTCTCGTGGACTCTTGCAGCAATCTCTGTATATGTAACCGACGTTCTGGGAGGCTTAGTCTCGACAGGAGATATTTGAGCTACAGATACCAAGGGTTGGTGTTTGGCTGCTCCATCCTTGTTAATACTAGATGTCAGGTCTAGTGGAATTTGCTTAACCAGACGTTTTGAATGGTGCCTGATTTTCTTTGCTGTGAGTACTGCTTGATTCGCGTAGGTACAGTCTGTTTTCGCCCAGTGTTCTACCAAAGTTGGAGAAGAAACTGGGATGGAGACATGGCTGATTGCGGTGCAGGCGAAGCGATTTGTTCAGCATTCCGTTGCTTAGCAGCCGCTACGCTTCTGTGGTCCATACTCGCTCCCATTGAAGTAATCTTATTGTTTATCCTCTGATCTGCTTCTGCGGTTAAACGGTCGTATTTCGCAGCTACGATAAGTAAGCACTTACCGAGGGGGATGGAGGAACACGTAGTACAGAACCAAAATGCATCTTGGGAGCTATTTCGCTTCCATAACTGTTGTTAGGACACATTTGCACATTTCGTATGGTACCATTCAAAACAGTGCGAACAAGCCAGACCGATTTTTACTACTCGACGACATTCTCCTAACCCGCAAATGCCTTTCGATGGGAGTCTCTTCGGTTTCGCCTTTCTGCCATTCAATTTGATGTCGTTACCTGACCCAGTCGGTTGGTTGGCGTTCTGTACTTTTAAAGCTTTGAGAGCGGCGCACATCGGTCAGGCGAGCGTGGTGGTTGCAAGGTCAAATGAGCGGTCGGCGTGGTCGCGCGGTCCGTGTGATGGGTGATGCAGCCGCACTAGCTGAGAAGATCATAAGGAATGGCGAGTGACTGCAACCTGAGCAGAGCGCTGAACACTGATTCTTTCACAGCTGTGTTGAGAAACACTGGATCGGAGTAAGCTTAGGCTTTTCGGCCTGCCTCGAGAATTCTGTATCGAACGGTGTCACACAGAATGGCAATCGGCTCAATACGATAGAATTAAACGCTTGCGCTTGATCACAGATGCCAGTGATAAAGCTTAGTGATGGCACAGCCTCTAATCGTAGAAGATATTTCCACGTATGATGGATCACTGTGTAGAGCTGGTAAATCCGGTTCGAATGAGCTTACAGTGACAACGCCGCGAGAAGATGGAGAGAGGATAGAGGGAAATAATCCAAATGAACCAGTAGCACGCACGTCACGCGATACCAATTCATCTAATCCTCGTTAGAGTCTCCAAGTTTCTAATGTGGGCCTATGCACCGTAGACCTGGACCTTGGCTCTACCCATGGATGCAGCTGATTTTTTACTTTACCGTGCTGGATTACACTTTTGCTTTCGGAATTACTGTCTCTCGCTGTGTAGATTGTGCATCACTACATTTCTCTTCGTGTATTTATCTATCTGCGCAAATTTAGTGGATATTCTCTGGACAGTTTCGGCGTTCTAATTGATTACCCCAACTGCCCGCCTGTGTTCGCCCATCATGGATTTGCTCTACGGCAATCTAACCTGTGTCAGCCAGACCACCCAGCTTGACCGACAGCGTTTGGACCCCAGCCTACTAGTGTTGACGTTGCAACGAACGACATCCGCAGTGCTGACAGACATAATGGCACGTACTGCTTGCCCACGGAAAGCTAAGTCTAAAGATTCCGCAATAAACGTTAGCTGTGGCACAAGCCAGCCGTGTTAAACTTGTGCGATTTGGGGATGGAATGCAGAAAATGTCGAAAATATATATTCATCCCTTGATGTCTTTGCATTAGTCTCAGCCAGATAAAACAACTTAATAGAACGACTGATTGCCACTTGGTTCTGCACTGAGTATACGCCTATTCCACTCGTCCGATCTGTAACTGCGTTGGCACAGAAGTGCGATAGGCTGACAAAGATTATAGAGCAAGCAACAGCCTTGAAAGCTGTCCAACAGAGACCAGACAACTCAGTGCTTCGAACTTGACGCTCAACATCAGGTTCCAGTACAGAACAGTGTAGCCGGAGTGAAAATAAGAGTAACGATTCAGCGTTATCCCCCCGACACTAGCGGCTGCTCATGAACATGCGTTCGCCACACATTCTTCACCAGAAGCACCCGCCACGTCGGGCACTGTTAAAGGGCCGACAACATATGCGTCCGTTGTTGCTACCCATATAACAGAGGCACCTTCTAGCATACCGCCGTCTGCTACCAAACGAGTTAACACTACCAACATCACCACGGGACTGAAGACCCCATCAGCTGTCCAACCGAAGAAAGCAGGCACTGGGTCATCCGAAATGGAGAACATGAAACAATACCATAATTCTCCGACTGTTATATGATCTAATGTGGCTGAATCCGGGGCGAACTCTATAAAAGATAAGATACTAAACGACAAAATCAGTGGGATCCCCTGTGTCAATTAATAGGGGTTCAACCTTAACGATTCAATATGATGGTCCTCGTCTGTCACCCAAACTCCGTACACTACGGTGAACCGCAGTTACTCCAGGTAACACTTCAGTCTGGTAATGATGCTGAAGTAATTCTCTGGTCAGCCACTCGCCTCCGTACCATCACATGCACTGTTCGAAATTTTCCTGATGTTCCTTGGAGCGAAAGCAAGTAAGGCAAACAAACTCCGGATGACTTCCGTAAACAACAAGAAGTAAATCTATCCTTGTGTACAGTGTCCCTGTGCCCCAGACATTAAATGAGCTAGAGGCCAAAGTGAGTGACTAAGATGAATGGCGTTTAATTCGTGTAGTGCCCTCACTCGAGAGCGTTATGGCTAATTCGACATCAAGGTTACCGCTATCACCTAACTACAAAGAGTGTGGTCCCCTAGTGATGAAAGTAGCATTGCACTCCGAACTTATGGCAGAACAGGTGACCAAAATGTGGCACAAAAGCGTAAACTGTTGCCATCCGGAATACGTATAAAGGCGATAAGCACTGGGCCACAGCTAGATAAGGTAAGACTGTGCAGACAAGTTACCAATAAAATTCCGTCACCGTGTATCTCAGAACGGAGACGATATCAAAACACGCCGGCAGCTGAGGATCGTCACCCTCTTGCTGGCGCTGGGAACTCTATACAATAATCTGAACTCGCAATAGGGTCTTCGTCATCGGTCCTACAAAAAGCGACCGGCAGCCGACCACCCAAGTGTCGGCACAGACCCTCACCGGAAATCAGCATTCACAAACGCGTTTCTAATCCCCGGTACCCTCAACTGATTGTAGGCCAAAGCACATGTTCTTTTCAATAAACTAACCAAACCTCGTATTCATCAGGTCTCCACGCCTTTGGACCTAGTTATGGTCACCGAAACATGGCTGAACACGGAGATCACTGATGCTGTGATTGCAATAGTCAGCATGACTTCCACACCTAACGATCGACCTATCAGAGGAGGGGAGTGATCTTGTATTCTCGATCCGACCTGCAAGTTGATATCTTTGGGACCCAGAAACGCGTCATCGATTCTCATTAGTGTCTTATACACCTAATACGTGGCAATAGTTTACCGCTGTCTAATGTCTACCTTGGAAATGGGTCAGTGCCCAGCTTCTGCGATGAAGCGAGTCCTGACACGACCATACAGTCACATTCTTCTGGTGAGTGATTTCAATCCGCAAACAATCGAAATCCCAGCATTGCACAGCCAACAATTCAAGACTGACTTGCAAGGGGTGATTGTCGATGTACCTCTGTACAACCATGTCACCACTGCCATGCGATTCCTAACGCGTCACACGCCCTCTGTTTTGGACCTTGTGCGCACTAACGAGGAATTAGCTTTCCACGCTAAGCACGAACAGCATATTCCCCAGTGTGTATGTACCTAGAACTCCGATACAGTTCGTTATTCAAGTAACATCGCTGAACTACCAGACATTACTTGAGTTGTCGCCGTGCACACAACTTTTCAGTAAGCTTCCGGCCTCTGGCTATTTTCATGCTGTGAACTGAGCGTTAACAGTACATTCACGTGATAGAATGATGTGGGGCTTCCACGTGAACCCATCCATGCGTGCTGGACAGGTGACATCAGCTGTTTAGCACCTTGGCTGCTGCACCGTTTTTCAGAATCATATGGAATCGACATGCATGTATGCATGCCGAGAGCTTAAAGTGCATCGCGCAGAAACGACTGGTGCACCTGTTATCATTTTCGCCAGAATTATCTATTGGTTAAACATGAAAATCCAGACAACAGATATAATAGGACAAATGGATTAGAATAGAATCAGTATGAATTGAAATAACTGACGGACAGTGAAGGGAAACAGTTAGAAACAGTCATATCGGAACCGCAGCGTCGGTGTATGAGAAAAAGTTATATAGGTTAAGGCTTTAAACGGAAATATACCGGAAAAACGAAGTAAACCGAAAAATTGAAGTAACAAACGCCGCATAAAAATGTAAAATCAAATCAATACGAGCGCAACTGAGAAACTAGTGAGAGTACAAATGCCGGAAATATGTGTACCAGGTTAAAGATAATGGAGGGATGAGAAAAGCCCAATGAATCCAAGATTAAGTTTACCATTGCAACTTTTGTTGGATCTGACGCAGTGATTATGCAAGCACTAGTGACTAGACTGACGCGTAGCTCTGCACGTCATCAAAGTGCAAGATATGATTACAGTACTGGACCGACGCGTCACTCGTTTTGGCTATCAGTGAACAGCCACTGAAAATGGTGGATCGATTCATTTACCTTGTTAGCTGTGCCCCTCTGGTGGTCACATCACTGAGGAGTTTATCTCGCGTATCAGCAGGGCCCTGTGGTATTCCCAAGGATCAACTTTGTATTGGGATCACGGGTTATCAGCTTAGGTTTGAAATGCAGGATGTATAACGCTGCCATAAGGCCGATGTTAGTGTTTGAAACAGGACCTGGCCAGTTAGCGGCGAATAGATTAAACGCTTGGCCGTGTTTGACCAAAGATGCTTGAGGAATATTGCTCAGGTCCAGTGAGAACACTGAGTGAGCAATGTTGTGATTCACCAATTTCTTTCTGGTAAAAAATCCTCTGGTGCCTCACTCGAGTATTTGCTGCATCTTACTCTCTTATCTTCGCCAGATCATGACCTCCGTAAACCCGATGAGCGGCCTCCTCGGCGTGCACTACAGGTCATCGTTGCACCGAGTTGCGCGAGACCGTGAGGTGGCCAGTCGATGACGTGGCACAAATGCACAACTAAACTGACAGAGAATTGGTCGGGCTGGTGCGTGTCGTCATGGTGGAGAGAAGCCCCGCCGTGGTCCACATCAGTGATAGGAGATTCTTTGTCGGAACACCCTCATCCCGTTGAGGTATCGGCGCTTTCCGAGCAAAGAAAATCCATCTCCAATTCCGATAACTTTGCCAATAAACTCAGGTAACATTCGAACTCCGTGACATTAATCGCTCTACTTCATCCACTTAACTATCTTACGCCCGATCTGATAAAAGCGTGGCCCCGATATCCTCATACTAATTTTAACTCTTTTCTCAATGCATGAAAGCCGGTATTGCGCCAGCAAAACGGAAGAATGATATAGTTTCCCCTCGTTGCAAATCACCTCCATGCACGTAACGAGGCACTAACGACCGTTAAACCATACTTCCATCCTCTCTAAGATGATGGAAGGTCACATAAAGTCAAAAACGGCAGCTTTTTTAATGCTATAATATCTTGGCAACGGTTGACAACACGGTTTCCTAAGCTCTCGGTCTTGTATAACATGCCAAATCGACTTTTTTAATCTTCTGCTTAGTTCGCTTGACTGTGGTTCATAGGCTATAGTCGTCTAGCTTGGCATGAAAAAGGCGTTTGTCTGTGATCCGCATGTATTACTCTTATCCGAATTATCTACACATGACATCGGCAGCCCCCTGTTGTCGTAGTTCGACTCTTACCTCACGAACAGAACCCAGGTTGCCCAGGTTCAAATTGTAACAATCCCGCCTAAGCCATTCACTAATGGCGTGATACAAAGCAGTGTCATGGGCCCTTTATTATTCCTGCTATATTTGAATGCTACGAATTCTCGTGGTATCAACTTGCTGAGTTGTGTGGACAAGCTGATTGCCCAAATCCTGCTCAACCGTCTTGTCAGACAGGTTGTGGCGCCGAACATGGCGGAAGAGCAGTGTGGATTCCGTTCGGGTCGCAGCACTATAGATATGGTGTTTGCGGCTCGTCAGTTGTAGGCGAAGTGCAGAGAACAACACCAGCCGTGGTACTCGCGTTTTGTTGATTTCACCAAAGCAGTTGATACAGTGAACCGCGATGCATTGTGGCTGGTGGTGGGTAGGTTGGGTTGTCCGATTAATTTTGTAAGCTTAATTGTATGTCTGCACAGTGGTATGCGGGCGAGAGTGCACCTGAGTGGAGAGACCTCGGATGACATTGAAGCAAGGCTGTGTCTTAGCTCCTGCCCTGTTTAGTATATATCTTCACGCAATCATGTCTTTTGCGTTTGATGCGGTTTGTGCTTACGGTGTTCGTGTGGAGTACCGTATTGAATGTGGCTTGATGAACATCCGTCGTTTCGGTGCGAAAACCCTAATCTGTGAGATAACTATCCGTATACTGTTGCTCGCTGATGACTGTGCGTTGTTTGCACACACCGCGGATGAGTTGCAGCATATGACTAGTGCTCTGGTTGCGACTGCGGCCAAATTCGGGCTCTCCATCTACACAAGAAAAGCTGTGTATCTTGTTCAGCCTTCACCGTAGGTGCAATCATCAATATTGCCGCGAATCAGCATTGGTGACAAAGTACTGGAAACCACTTTCCGCTTCAGCTGCCTTGGAAGTTTGGTTTCGCCTGACCGGCAGGTACACAGTGAGCTTGGTATCTGCGCATCGAAGGCAGCGGCGGCATGTGAGAAGCCTTAGTACCAAGTGTGGAATAACCACCAGCATACCGTCTGCACGAAGTTGATGTTCTACAAATCCGTGGTGCTATCCGTTCTGCCATACGGTAGCGAAACATGGATGACGTACCGACGAGATGTGAGATGTCTCGAGTGGTTCCGTCAGCAGTGTCTGCGTCGGATTCTGCGCATGGGTTGGGGCGACAGTTGCAGATACGGAAGTGTTGCGCCGAAGTGGAAGGTACGCAGTGCACTGCATACTTTTGCTGAGACGCCTGAGGTGGCTCGGCCATGTGTGGCGCATGGATTCGCCACGGATACCGAAGCAGGTATTATATGGTCAGTTGTGTGGGGCAGTGGCATATGAGGAAACCGAAGCTTCGTTACCAGAACATGATCAAATCGAGTCTATCACGTTCTGGTGTTGATTTCTGATCATGGGGATCGAAAGCAGTTGATCGGCGTGCATGGCGTGACCTAACCACGAAGGCAGTTGCCGAGGTGCCAGAGGAAGTCCTCATACATGCGGAGAAGAAACGGCAAGTGGATAAGCGACAGGCGCCGATGGGCTGTACTCCATCAACATAGAGCGCATGGTGCTGTAGCACATGCGGTTTCGAATGCCTAAGTCAGGCAGGCCTAGTGAGCCACGAGCGAGACCACTTGGGACTAGCATCGAAACGACTACGGATGCTGCTGAGAACGTAAGCAGAACCGGCGCAGTGTTGGTAGATAAGCTGCATCCGATTTACTAACGACTTGCTTGAATGCTGTTTCTTTATTTCAGGTGGTGGGTTGGCCATTTTGTCTCAATGCGTTTTTTGAACTCAACGCTCACCTGAATAGTCCTCTGTTAACTTGCACAAGTCGCTTGAGATAATTGTAGTTAACTTCGTTAACATTTTCGCGTTTGTGGCATTTTCGTAAAATGTATTTGCTGGTGTCTTGAAATTATCGCGGATTTGTCAATAACCAATTTATTTCATGTGCTCAGTTATCGAAAAGCAAGGTCAGCGTATCTGTATGCATTATTCGATTTATTTTATTTGATATCGTCGGTTCAAGTGATTTGTTGTTGCTCGATATCCCTGGTGTGTATATTGACAAGATGCCTACCTGTCCAACACCATCCACCTTGATTACTGGCTCCAGAAGACTGAATCGTTTCTGGGGTGGAGAGACGGGGTGCACGATCCACCTGGCCGTGTTAGGATCGAAGAGTAGTTCCATGCACCCAGTGTGGAGCGGACTACGGTCCAGCCACCACATTGTGTGCGCTTGATTCCCAAATACACCGTGCGTGTGTTTGCCTGTGATGGAGTGTGGGCCGGCTCCATTGATGAAACTTGGCTCCCATCCACATGCCTCCTGTCATTATTCCTTCAGCTGTACATTGGATATGGGGTGTGTGTTTGGAGCTGTGGGTGGTGCAGTGCAAGTCACCCATGGCCCCTCTGTAGGCGTAAACGTTCTGTGGCTGTCCTATGAAGGCCACAGTGACAGGCAATTCCGGAACCGGATGAATGCTTTTGACGGAAGCCATGCTCGGGCTATTAGATTGTGGCTTTCCAGATATTGCTTCAGCGTACATGCGATGATTTATTCCATAAGTTTGGATAGTTTAGGAAGTAGTGTTATTGGACGGTAGTTGGTAGGGTCATTGCGTCTACCTCCCTTATGAATAGGAATGATGACTGCTTATTTCCCTATTGTTGGAATATGCTTCTGCGCTAGACATCACTGATAGAAAACGACCAGTGCTTCTGCTAGATCACTAGTTAATACCTGCAGAGTCTTCGGTCGAATGTTGTCGACTCCAGGAGAATGGTGTATACGCAATATAACGACTTCTTCAACACAGCTCCTCAGTGAAGCTGATGTTGTGTAAACCCGACGGTGGAGTAATTGAAAGTAGGATAATATTTGGGCCGATTACCTGCTGGAAAGTTTGGGAGTAATGAAGCCGTAGGAGATCGCCTGCTTCCATTGCTGACCACTTCCATCCGTCAGTTGTGACCAGTGCTGGAATTTCACGCTTCATCGTACGAAGGCCATTAAGGTACCTGTAAAGAAGTGCGGTTCGTGCAGAATTGCTTTATTAACTCCTTGTAATGTGTAATCTTGTCTTCGTAGCTCAGTTTCATAGAGAATTTACGATATGCCACGTATGGAGTTCAGGTTTCTGCATTCGGGCAGTTCTTGAGAGCTCACCAAGTCAAATACAGGAACATAACTGTTCTGCTCCTCAGAAATGACATATATTTGGTTTTGCGTTGTAAGAACTTCTGTCCCGATGCATGCACTAGCAGTTTGCTAAACATCTTTTTGAACGTCTCCCAGGCGTCGTCTGGGGGCATTCGGTTAAGAAAGTACAAGATGTATCCTTAACAAGTGCAGATAACACGTGGTAGTACGTGACAGTATACACATTACCATCCTCATTTCTAAATCAAGTCAATAAGTGCTTTATATACCCCAGAGGCCACCTTTTGAGTATTTTACAATTTCCACTGTGGGTGCTTTAAAGTAACATCATTAAAAACGCAAAATTATACAACTGGATAATATGACATTAGGAGTGTATGCGTCAATCGAAAAAACGATCCCGAATCTGCATTCGGTATGGACAAAGATCTCTTAAAGTACCAAACACCTACCAAAGTAGTGTATTGTATTTAACACATGCGAATAAACATTTGGCAGAGTGCGACGACACATGAGTAACAATAACAAAAAGTGAGAGTGAGTAAGAGGAATAGAAGCAAAGTTCCATGTGTTGTGTGGGCATTGAGCTTCCCGGTTGCCCAGGCCGAGGAAGTGGGTTGACTTAAAGGACCCAACCCCGAGCTTTTAGTCTAAAGATCTGACCCACAAAGCAGCGGGGTGATTCACGAAGACCTTTGATAGCCAAGTAGCTCATTCACCTTCTTTGTGTTCTGAAGCAGTCCAAAGAGAAACCGATGGCCAGCGAGATTGTTCATCCGCCCTCTATTAGATACTCACCCCCAGTTACAGGAGTGAGTGGTCAGTGACCATATAGCCATTCACATGGGCTTTGACACAGCGCCGTACAAACACTTGTGGTATTTAATGGAGAATCAGGTGACCAGCCCAGAACTCCCCACGCTCTGAGACGCTGCCGCTGATTGTCCGCGCCTGCTTATTCATCTCGCCTGCAAAGCGAATGAGACTTATTCGCAGTTATCTTACAAGGAAGGCAGTCCCCGATCCGTAACCTGGGGACGCGCTCGATAGCGTACAGCTCCGCCTACTAAAGTAACTTCGCGCGATTCGCGCAGTATCTCAATGTTCCGTTTCAAAGATCGGCAGGGACACCGTTAGTGACCTTGTAACTGCTCTAACAAAAGAAAATATCAAAATGATCAGTGGCAACTGATAAATCCGCAGCAGAGCGATGTTCCAGTGAAAAGGCAACGGCAGATTTAAAGATCCCGCCAATTCCGCATAACATGTATAGTCAAAGAGCAGAGTAACATGGTCACAGCTACGCAGAGGCGTGCTTGTAATTATCCCGTCGACCATGAGTTCTTCGTTTATGGGCACAATATAGCGTATCGATGGCTTGTTTTCAGTAGTAAATCTGGTGGGAGAGAGTAGTGCTTCAAACTACATAGCTTAAAATTAGCTCTTGCAAGCGGACTTTAAACGGTGCATCTTCGATTGTTGGCGTTTCCATATCTCCAGCGATGCGAATGTGGCTGTAAGACTTGTTCAAAACAACCTGAAAAACGTGGTTCAGTTTGCAGTCCGTTTTCGATGTAGGTTTGGTGGGCGATAATTTGCGGCTAGTAGACATGTATTCTTGTTCCGCAATCAACGGCGGCACCAAGGCGAATTAGGAGCTCGGTTTTCTGGGTGATCGATAACTTCACATCGGAAGTTTGCGTTAACATGAAGAATCACATCACTCTCCCTTCCAGTTCTGTCGTCCCGAAGCAACGGCATAAGGGTAAATTTATCTCAGAATCAGTTATCTCAAGGTTTAACCAGATCTCTATCATCATGACGAAGTCACTCGGTTGGGGGGCGTGGAGTTCTCTAAGTTCGGCCAATTTACTAGGAAGGCCTTGGGCGTTTGTATACAAGCAGATAGTGTTTTTTGTTGTTAAGAGTGCATTGATGGATGCCAAATTTGTGTTTGTTTTTAAGCCGACCGTCAGGTGCCCAACTTTTAGTCATTTTTGGTTCATGAATTTCAGTCAAGTTGCATAGCATCGTAGAGTGTTCCTGAACAGAAGTTTCACTCGTGCTGGTTTATCGAAATCCTGCAAGTACCTCCAAGGAGGATGTTGATTTTATTCGTAGTCAGACTGCAAGTATGCGTCTATTACTGGGTGATTTTATCTTCCCTGAGGTCATTTGGGCTGTTCTATCTTGCAGTTCGGCGGTGAGTAATTTCGGTCCGGATCCCCTGGAGCTAACATTCGTGGAGCTCCCGACTAGGTACATGAGCAGTCAGTTTCTATCTACCTTGGATGTTATTTTTGCGAAATCACACGAGTTCGTAAGTGAGATTGCATGCGGCTGTCCTCTAGGAGCCAGTGACTGTCTGCATATTCTTTAGATGTGCTCTCTCTCTGAGTATCACCAGGCAACCGCTGAGGTATGCGCAAATACTTGGCGGGCGGACTTTAGCGCAATGTAAGACAAAGCTTCAATTGTGCGTTATGAGATCCCCGTGGCTGACAATGCTGAGTCAGCCTGGGAGAGATTTAAGGCATATCTCTCCGAAAAGGCGATTGCAAAGAGATTTCTTTTCGGCAAATCGTATCAAGCAAATACGTATACAAAGTTGACGGAGAAAATTATGGGCTATTGAAAGCTGATGTGAAAGCAACAGAACTGGCTAACATTATTCAAAAGGAAGTCAAATCGATCAGATCAGATGATGGGAGTCTGACAACTCGCTGACTTCTTCACGAAACATGGCTCGGTTGAGATGTGAAACCACACTCGGTCGTCCTCAGTGTCCCGTACGGAAGGATTCTCATTACGGCTAAGGTAAAGTGAAAGATTGCAACAGCATCTTCTACTTATAAACCTCAGGTTGCGTTAACTTAATCGCAAGCGCTTCGGCTATCTTTAGGAGGCGCTTCCTAAGCCCCTTTGGATATTGCTTTGACACTGTGTAGAATACGCGGAAAGCATAGTTGTCCGGTTTGAGCCAAATATTCAAGCATGAAACTCCTGATAGTTCTGACAGTACCTTTCCGCAGAGACCCGGGACAGTGCTCAGCTATCCTTGTCGACAGACACCTGGTCGTATGTCCGAGGTACTTTTCCCCCGGATGCAAGCAACTTGCTATACCACATACGATCAAGACTTGACCGGTAACCTGTCCTTAAGGCGCCGAGCAATAAAAATGGTGGTCTTCGCAAGTACTTCCGGATTGGCTAAAGGATTGGTTTTAGTCAATGCACCGGAAAGTCTTCTACTCAACAGGTCAAAACCGATGTCACGCTTAAAGGGAACCGTAAGAAACACATCCTTTCTGGGACTGTGCTGACAGTCTCAATATGTTCACGGATTTTAGCATGCTTTTTAATAAAAGGGGCAGGGAAGCCGTTTGAAAGTAGCGTTTCGCATATGCGTTCTTTCTCCTATCCTAGGAACTTAGGGCTACAGATTTTGAAGACGCGGTGATACAAGCAGAGCACTAAGTTACGTTTATACTTCAGAGACATGAAACTTAAAAAATGCGTGTACTGTCTTACCTACATAGCCTTTCGGTAGACACTTTTTCAAGAGAACCGTCTGCCCGTCTCTTCAGCAGTACGCCCGGGAACGCCAACTGTCCTTCTCTTTCGATTTCTAATGAACCTCAATGGTGAGGGTGCTGCGTTGAGTTGATCACGTAAACCAGCGATATCAATGTTCGGGTCACAGACAACAAACGTGTCATCCATATACCTGCATTAGAAATCCAGCGATGAAATAATTGCTTGCATAGGAGCACAGTCAATTTTACCGAGAAATATGTTTGCAAGAAGAGGTCCTAGGGGCGAACCCATAAGAACTCCGTTGAGCTGCCGATAATAGACTCTATAAAACAGGAACCGCTTGTTGAATGTGCACCGCAAGATCAGTTCCTTTGGTCTTGGCGCTGGAATGCCGACATTAATTTCTTTTTCGGTTATGTATTCGCAAACGAATTTGGCGGTCTCAAGTAACGGGACATCAGTGCAAAGTGACTGCACATTAAAGGAGAGCATCAAGTTGCCGCCTACCTTCAAGTCTACCTTCAAGTTCTTCAGCAAATTCAAATGCGTCTTTCGGAGAATGCATGGCTAGCTCTCTGCCTACTAGTTCCCGTAAATCGACAGTTCATTTTGTCACTGAGTGGAATGCAGAATTCGACATATCAATTAAAGGATGTAATGGGACTTACCTATTGTGCATTTTTGGAAAACCTTAAAGCTGAGGGTTGAGAACAAACAGGAGTTAGTCGATCAAATAAATAATTAGTTATCATTTATCTCACTGCGACCTCTGCTCCCCACATCCCACTCATTAAGAAAACTGAGACACGGGCACAGGCTCCATGGATAGATTATACGGGTAAATACCTGCTCAGGAAGCGGTCTAAGTGCTGACAAACTTACCAAGCGGCTTCATCGACCAGCACCTACGAAAGCTATCGAGTGGTTAGAAATAACTATGTGCAGCATCTTAGGGATGCTAGACTTCAGTAGGAGAAAGATTTGACTGATGCAGCCACAACCACTTCAAAGAAGTTCTTTGCTTACATAAAGAGGCGCAGTGGTGCAAACTCGTCTATACCAGCTTTACTACAAGCGGACGGGACCCGTGGGCATACCGACTATGATAAGGCTTGTAAACTTAGCGAACAGTATACTGGTGTCTTTTCTCCTGAGGCCTGTCTACCTCAGGTTGAGCTAGTCACAAGTCCCAGAGGATTCTTGCATTACTGAAGTCAGCATAACAGTGGCACAAGTCTTCGGACTATTACAAGGACTAAATCCTTCCAAAGCTTCTGACCGTGATTCAATTCATCCGAAGCTGATGCATGAACACGCGTGTTTACAATATCGTTCGATAGCTATGCTTTACCATCAGAATTGAAGGATGTCACCATCTGTCCGATTTTTAAGGGCGGTGATACAGCTCTGATCGCGACCTACCGGCCTGTCAGCTTGACAAGCGCAGTACTTAAGTTGTTTGAAAAAGTAGTTAGGGATTCGGTGGATAACTACCTGAATAAATTTAACCGCGGTGCTACACAACACGGTTTCCGTTGGATTTTCGTGTCTGACAAATTTACTTGTAGCTCGTGAAAGCTGGGCTGAGGCAGTAGACGGCGGCTACGCTACTGACCTGATGTACGTCGACTTTTCAAAAGCCTCTAATACTGTCCCACACATACCACTCTCACTAAGTTTGCGATCTTATGGGATAACAGGTGGCGCCCTTAATTGGATGTCTATTTTTCTCTACCGGAGAGAACAGTGTGTACGCGTGGAGCGTGATCTTGCGCTTAGACAAGCTGTGCTCAGTGACGTTGCGTATGGCTCGGTTTTACGGCCATTACTTTTCGCCATTTATGTCAATGACCTACCCCAGGAGCTTGAACTACTATCGCTATTGTTGGCTGATGACCTCAAGCTCTGGAATAATAAGGATATTCCTGGGGCTTTGAGGCAATTCAGAGTGCCTTGGATAGGCTTTGGGATTGGTCAACCTTATGGCTGATGCTTATAAATCAGGCGACATTTTCTGTGCTCTACATCGAAACTTCTAGTCCACCCACGCGCTATTTTATTGGTGGGAGTGGAATCCCGGTTTTCATTCAGCAGGTTGATCTAGGCGTTGTCCACAACTCAGTGATTCACTCTGGGGACAATTGGAGGAAGGCTGCTTGTAGGGGGTTCCGTATGATGTGGTATATGCGCCGCTCCTTCGGTGTCCTAACGGAGATATCTTTGTAAAGCTGTTTTCACCTTTGGTGCGACCACACTTAAGATACTGTATCCATGCTTGTCCACCTTGTCTTGTAAGGGACAAAATGGAACTGGAGTGGGTTTTGCGAGTGGGTACAAAGTTAGTGCAAGATTTACGAGGACAAGCATACCCCGAACGTTTGGTTAGCTTGGGAATGTATTCAATGAACTGCCGGAGAAGTAAGAGAGACTTGATCTTCATTTACCGTATCCTAACGAGTAAGCTCTATCCAGTCTTGTCCTGGCTATTTAGTCCCGCTAAGCTCCTTAGTCTCCGAGTCAGTCATTGAAGATGCACTAACTGCGTTCTGACCGGGTAAAAACGGAAAGTCGCTTGTCACGCCGGGATATTGAATGTTGGAACTCGCTTCCGGAGCACATCATTAGCGAGTCTACGGTAGAGGGTTTCGAGCCTCAGTTATATGCTCGTGAGTAGCAGTACCAAACGTTCTCCTTCTCCTAACCGACTTGTATTTTCAGCTTTCTGTTCTGTTTTCTAGCTAAATCAATAATAAATAAATTTCTCGACGATACGAAAGACTATTCCAACAGAGGGAACGATGGAAATATTTACATCATTTTCCTTTACTCCCTTCCACATATTAGATGAGAATATGCATTATGTTATGTCCATGTCAGTTTCATACATGCACGTTGTTCAGGGTGAAGTTCAGAGGCTTGTGCTAGTGTTATATCCTCCGTTGACGGATGTCCAGTCGATCTGAACCAGCTCAGTCCGACCAGAAGGCGTAAATGGGACTTTCGTGGATGAGTATAATATGCATCGGTCGTGGGTTCCGAGGGCTTCTGTGTCCGGGGCGTACGCGAGTAGTATTAAACCGCGAGGGGCTGAAAGGTAAATAAGATACTTGGTAGGCGGCTGGAAAACCACCTAGTAAGTGTCGGAGCTGGATGAACGGTATGCTTGTGTCACATCTCGTGACTAGCTAGGTGGCTCTGTCACAGCTGCCGATAGAGGACCGAACGTAAGGCGACTAAATGGAGGGCGTGAAATCACACTATAAGGGGCTACTCCAACAACACAGAAGACGAAATGGGAAAACAAAGAGAAGAGGAAACGACGCTCGCGATATAGGCTACACTCGAGGACAACTTACTTGCTGACTTGCTACTGGGACGCTGACGCGCTACAATGAGTCCTTTTTTCAAACTCTTGCTGCCGCGCAATGCAACTTCATCGATCGATTAAAACACGTTCAGAAATTCCAGTTGGAAGTGGACTCAGGGAGAAACTAAAATGAATAATAGCATCAAGGTAGATAAGAAACGGCTATAAAAGGATTTCTATTAAAAATAACTAAAGCTAAATACCTGGCAAATAATAATCCAAAAAATATAGACATAAGTTTGCGAGGAATACATAAACTGGCGAGCATGCTCGTAATTCCCTGGTAGTTGATTTTGGGACATCTAAAATGCGGACTCATAACGGAAATTTACCCTGTGAGAAAAATACTAGAATGAAAGGAATTTTCTAATAGCAACAGACTCTGGCGCTAAGTATAATGACAGCGAAAGTGTAGCCGGTCCGCGGGCGTCACGGTAACACGTTAACAGGTAAGTGATCTATCGGTTCTGCTTCCTGTTCTCCTTACCCTCCTATTCCTATCCGGCACTGTGCTGTGCTTCCTTAGCTGCCTCCCTTACATCGGCCTCTTATTAGGCGGTTGAGCGTCCAGCCGTCTACGAGGTATTTATTTTGCGTTGCAACTCTAAGTGTCTATTACAGCCCGTCATACTATTTGGACACGGATAAGCTTGGAACGCCGAGCCGGAGGGATACTACCAAAGGTGCATCGTTTGGTGAATGACAACATTTCAGTGCGACGCAGCTATAATAGGAAAGCGACATAGATGATGGCACATAATTCCTAAATTGGCAAACGAAGGCTAAACCGTGTGGTACAGCACACTAATATATGTGATCATGGGTTGTAGTGGAAAGCTTTATGGCCGCTATACACCGGATTATTACGGCATACAGCAAGGCTTGTGTGCTTCACCAACCATCACCTCTGTGGTTATTCTGAACAATGTTAAATTTTATTACGCTAGGGTATAGTACGAATACTAGTATAAGCATGGAAGAGCAGGTCTGTGGAAAATATAGGAACTGGGTGTCCACCTATCACTCAGCCTGAGATTTAACAGGCGCATAATAGGAAATGGAGTCAGGCAAAAGAGAATTTCATGGAGATGGCCAAGGTAGAGTGTGAAGGCGGTCGAAAATCCCGGAAGTTCGGGTATCCGAGATGACAGAGGCCACTCTGACACACGGGTAACTTTCGGAGCAGGTTATATGAATATGAAATATTGAAGAGCAAGATGATAATAACGTACGAAACAGGATCTGGTTTCCCAATCTACCAATCTGCCAGGGTTGACATTAGCAGTTAGCGGGCGTTCAAATCTAATAAAAGTTAAAATATGGTGAGGGCCAAAATGGGATGGAGTGCAGTGACACAAACCTGGGTCACATCTGTTATTTCATCAGGGGAATAGTTAAGCAACTAACTGGCATATTATGATATGGTCCTGAGGTGAGCTATTTTTTCAAATCAAGATCAGGCAAAAATGGAAGTCAGATGATCAGTAACCAGTGCAGGACGGTCAGGAGAGGCAGTGAAACTAACTAAACCGAAACCTTCTAACATTAAACAACCCGCTGATCCAATTGGGGCAAATAAAACATTGAACATAGAAAAAATGAAATGAAAAATTCAAATAAGCAGTGTCAAAAGTTAATGTACGAGGTGAGATCTAAGCCGAGCAGAATTTTGAATGCGCTAGATGTGAGATTCGACCTTTAAAGTTCCATGGGGCCTCTCATAAATATCGTCTAGTGACGTAGATTCGCCAAGTATACGTAATGCCTCTATGGTGAGGTGGTTGAATACTTGAGCCCGAAATATATGCTTAGTGTTGTTGCATCTGATGGAACCGGACAGCTTAGTTCATAATGTTGTATACTTTATGAGAAAGAGTTTGGCGCGCAAGCTTTTACGCACTCTAGGGACGCAAAAGCCGGATAGTATTTCTAGTTGGATATTGATGGAAAGTGCCAAACTGGACAGTAGCTGGCTCCCCAGAACTGCTGTGAGCTAAATCAAACCGGAAGATAAGATTAATCTTAATTCTTCTCAACCACAATGGTACTAGCTTCAACAGTTTACACCGTTATCGGGTCCGGGATCCAAACCCTAGTAACCGTTTGGTAAAGGAACCTTGTAAATTTTCGCCATTCACTTTGTCTTACATAGATAAATTTGTTAATACTAATGGGCAATATTCTAAGACTGGGCGCGCATATGTTTTATACATTTCTAGCCTAGAGTCTTTCAAACGTAACGTAATGAAAATACGTGTTAAGATAAATCTCGCTTTGGCGGTGACATGATGTACCTGTTCGGAGAAATTGGATGAGGTGCAGTAGCCAACTCCGAGGTCACAAATGGTTGTGCAGCAGGTAAATGGTTTGCCATCTAAGGTCAGTATGTCATTAATAAGGTTGCATCTGGAGAATAGGGCTTTATATTTGCCAACAGAGAATGTCATTTCCCACTCTCGGCACCACCGCTGACGGGCGAATGGCCCCATCTGTATTGTTTGAGCACCGTTTAGTTCATTCATGCTATCAAAAGCGAACACAACTTTGATATCACCCGCGAAAAGAAAGAGCCTGCCACATCGAAAGATTCGAGAAAATATCATTTGTGTATAGTAGGAATAGCAGTGGGCCCAAAACATTTCCATGTATGACCCCACTGCTTACTGGTATTAGTGAACAATGAACAATGATTTATCACGGGATAAATGCAAATGCTTGACACGTCCCGTAAGATTGTTGAGGTGGATATGATGAAATCAAAATATATCTGCATCATCTGCTAAACGTCTGCCTAGATTAATACTTTGATAATTAGCATCAGTGTAAAATTAAAAAAGTTATCGAGCGTAGACGTTCAGAAAGACACTGGGGTGCAGTGATCGTTGATGTAAGGAGTGGGAAAAGTAAAATATGGTCGCTCACTTAGGTCCATTTGATACATAAATCCTGTTGAAAAGCATGCTAGTCGTGATCCACAATAGAAGAGTTTAGGTACCAAAATACTGAGAGCTAAAAGCAACATATAATCGTTTCTTGAAAACGTTCAAGTTAGGAGAGGATACAACTGAGTCTGGGCGTGCGTTCCAGGGTTGGCAAACCCGAAGGGAAAAGTAATTGCGTCGACACTCTAGACGACTATATTGTTCCTTCAATTTTAAGCAGTTACCCCTGAGCTGCGTGTTGTTTCAGCAAAGTTTCAGTTTCAGCAAATATCGGTATACGTGGTTGGGGTCACTCAATGTCTGATACTCTAATATGAGATCACCGTGTAGCGTTCGATAGCGTTCGCTGAAAATTCCCAGCAACTTCAGCCTTCGGTGGTAAGAGTGATAGCGCAGGCCTTTTACATTCTTTGATGCTCTTCCTTGTGGTGCCGCTAACGTCTCCAAGTTGCACTTCAACTAAGGTTGCCAAGCTTGCACAGCATATTCAACACACAGGCGCACGTAAGAATTGTGCATTATTGGGAAGGTTGATGGGTCAAATCTCCCAAATGGCCTTCCTAGCATGCCAACGCTCTTTTTACCTCTTTTCGCAGCTCCTCAGCCTGTTTTGAACAATTGAGGTCGCTCTGTACGATCACACCAAGGTCACGTTCCTGGTAACTATTCTGCAATCCGTTTGTCCCAAGTAAATAGGTGTAGTTATGTCTATCGCGTAATTGTACAACTCGACATTTGTCTACGTTGAATGGTAGAGCGTTTTGAACTGACCAGTTCGACATAGTGTTAAGATCGCACTGGAACCGTTCGTGGTCGTCCGGTCGTCCTTTGATCCTTCGCCATATCTTGATATCATCACCGAAAAATGGGAAATCGGAAGTAATTAATCTCGTCAAATCGTTAATGAACACAAAGAGTAGACGAGGTTCAAGAACTTAGCCTTGTGGTACTCCACACGCCCCATCGATTGCATAAGAAAATGTTTCTCGGACTCTCACCACTAGCCGTCGTTCTTGTAGAAAATTGCCAATCCAACTCAGGATTGGGTCGCCAATGCCGTAATTTCGAAGCTTCTGAAGGAGAATGCGATGGTCTAAGCGATCAAACGCTTTTGAAAAGTCCAGGTAGATGACATCGACTCCTACTCCATCGTCAACAGCTTCAGTCCAGCTATTACGTGCAATTAATAGGTTAGTATTACACGAATGCTTTTGACGAAAACCATGTTGCTCTGTGGCTATTAAATTGTGGCTTTTCAGGTATTGCATCAGCGCATTTGTGATGATTGATTCCATCATTTTGAGTAGTACGGGAAGTAGTGTTATTGGACGGTAGTTGCAGGGTCCGTGCGTCTACCTCCTTTATGGATAGGAGTGATGACCCCTCGCTTCCATACTGATTGAATATGGTTCTCTTCTAAACATCGCTGATAGAAAATAGCCAGTGGTTCTGCTAGACCACTAGCTACCGCCTGCAGAGCCTTTGGTCGGATGTTGTCAGCTCCGGGAGAACTGTGGATACGCAAGGATAACAACTGTTTCAACACAGCTTCCGCAGTGAAGGTGATGTTTTCTAAACCAGATGGTGGAGTAGTAGAAATGAGGAGAATGTTTGTGCTCGTTACCTCCTGGAAAGTTTGGGAGTAATGAAGCCGTAGGAGATCAGCTGCTTCCATAGCTGACCGCGTGTATCCATCAGCCGTGACTATCGCTGGAACCCCCCGCTTAGCCTTTCGAAGGCCGTTAACGTGCCTGTACAGAAGTTTGTGGTTAGTGCAGAATCGCTTCATTAACTTCTGCTGATGAGTGACCTTGTCTTCGCGGATCAGTTTCACATAGAAGTTACGATGGGTCACGTATGCAGTCCAGGTTGCGGTATTCAAGCAGTCCTGGTGATCTCGCCATGCCAAATCCCTCCGGGACATACATTTGCATGTTCTGCTCCTCCGAAATGGGTTACGCTTGTTTTGGGTTGGAAGGACTTCTGTTCCAATGCGTGCGCAACCAGTGTGCTAAACGTCCTTGTAAATGTTTCCCAGGCAACATCTGGTGGGCATTCGGTTAAGAAAGTCCAGATGTATTCTTAACAAGCTTAGATAACACATTGCAGTGCGTGACAGTATGCACATTATCCTCCTCTTTTTCAGGGTACTGCTCATAGCATATATATTCAAAGAGTAGAGTGACATGATCACTACGACCCAGTGGTGTGCTTATAACTATCCCGTCAACCATGAGTTCTTCGTTAGTTAGCACAATACCTAGTGTCGACCGATGGTAAGCAGTTCTAAATCTGGTGGGAGAGGTTACGTGGTTGTACAGAGGGTGGCTAGCAAATAACTCTTGCAAGCAGGCTTTAATCTGCGTACCCTCGGTTGCCGGCGTTTCTATGTCCTGCACGTTAAAGTCTCCAGCGATAAGAATGTGGGTATAGGACTTGTTCAGAGCAAACTGAAAAACGTGGTTCACTTTGGAGTCCATTTCCGAAGTTGAGTTTGGTGGGCGGTAAATCAGGGCTAGTAGACATGTGTCCTTGTTTCGCAACCATAGGCGACACCAAAGCGAATCGGGAGTTCGGATTTCCGGGTGATCGATAACTTCACATCGAAGGTACGCAGTTTCCCACTCTGACACATTGGGGGCGTGTGGACAAGAAAGATGACAGCCATGCTAATAGTGGGTTAGCAAACCCATAAGAAGTTAACTTTGTTAGAAGTTCTGCATGGGGTACGCGGTAGAATGCTTTTTCCATGTCTAAGAAGAGAATAGCCAACAACTGTCCCGAGTCAGCCAACTTGCTTACGTAGTCCAGACATTCAAATGAACAACTTTGACATGAGCGACCAGCAAGGACTCCATGTTGCGATCTGTCGATCAGCTTTTATGAATTAAGAAACTCCAGGACTATTTCTTTGCTTATTCTTCCCATAATACGAGTCAATATGGAAGTATGGCTAATGGGGCGGTACTATGCTAGCTCTTGACGTGATCCCCCCTCTGTGTCAGGGTAGGACGGTGGCCCACTTCCACTTGGCAGGGTATGGTTGGCGGCATCCGGTTTCAGATTTACCTGTCACTGTGGCCAGCCACAGGACGTCTGCGCCCACAGAGGGGCCATGGGTGGCTTACGCTACACCACCCACAGCTCCAACCATACACCAGTCATAATCGACAATGTGAATATGTTCAGCAGGAACAGGGAAATATCGGGCCGGCCAAGTTTAAGCAATGCTGTTGGTATGCTGTCAGGTCCAGGTTGAAAGGATACTTTAGGGCCGCTATTTGCCTGCTATACTGTTTCAAGTTCACTGTATCTATTTATTGTTTCACTGGTGACTGGAGGCAACCTTCCTTGTGCAACACAGGCGCCTGTATTAAACGAAGAAGACTGACTCGTGTTATGCGATGTAACATGTGTTTGTGCTAACGCCTGTGCCTCTTGTGACATAATCTTTCTTTCTTGTCGGTCTTGCAAGGCCTTGCGAATTGTATCAGTTTCTATGACCGCACATATATCAATCATTTTATTAAACCCAAATTGCAAACGTTTTAGACGCGTTGCAACAGCTTTTGGAATGAGATTTTGAGGACGAGGCAATGGCTGCTGCCTATATTCCAGTGGTGCAAGCAGATCAGTGCAGTGGGTCAGATGTTGGTAGAACTCATCAGCGGTGATATCTGGACAGTCTGTAAGGGAAAAGCCATCCAAGTCAAGGGATCTAATAGTCAGACGGAAGCTGTTCCAGTCCAATTTGCGATATGGTCGATGTTGGTGGGCATAGTGAGGGTTCGTTGCAATCCTGAACGTTAGTTGGATAACCTTATGATCGCTCCCAAAGAGATTATTAAGAAATCCTAAGCGTGAAATACAAGTCTAGAATGTTACTGCCTCTGGTAGGAGAGCATACTTGCTGTGTCTATCCACGAGTGACTACTGACGAAAGAAAATTCTGATACTTAGCTGGTGCTGTTTGTTCCTGCCACAAAACATCGGGCATGTTGAGGTCGCCACCTATAATTTTTGGATGGACGGCATCTCAGATGCCCATTCGAACAACTCAGTCAAATGGTTCAGTTGGGCCTTGGTTGCGCCGGACGGCAAGTAAATGCAACCGACAAGAAAATGCCAGTATTTGAACAATGAACAATGAATTTATACGGGTTAAAAAGCGTTGCTTTACAAGCCCCGTTAGATAGTTGGTGGGATATCAACGTAATAATTATGATGAAAAGGATAGTAAAATAGTTAATACTTTAAATACGAAAGTAAGGACTTATCGTTTGCTTCGCTGCAGTCCCGCGATCCACTTAAATTCACGACACTCACAGTTAACAACAAATATTTCCAGGGTAAACTCCAGGTGTATGATGGAGACATAGTGTTAAGTAACAAAGTGTAAGTGGATGAGTGCATCGTCCAACCGTCTTTTAAATATTGTTAGTGTCGGTGCAGAGACGACCGATTCTGGGAGAGCATTCCACGGGTGACAGACACGGATGGAAAAGAAATTTCTGCGGCACTCCAGACGACTGTATTGTTCTGCGAGTTTTAATGAGTGACCCATCAGGTTTGTATTGCTGCTGAGTTGCAGTAATGGGCGGCACACATGATGTGGGTCTCGCAGAATCAAGTACTCAAAAGGAAGTCAAATCGATCAGATCAGATGATGGGAGTCTGACAACTCGCTGACTTCTTCACGAAACATGGCTGGGTTGAGATGTGAAACCACACTCGGTCGTCCTCAGTGTCCCGTACGGAAGGATTCTCATTACGGCTAAGGTAAAGTGAAAGATTGCAACAGCATCTTCTACTTATAAACCTCAGGTTGCGTTAACTTAATCGCAAGCGCTTCGGCTATCTTTAGGAGGCGCTTCCTAAGCCCCTTTGGATATTGCTTTGACACTGTGTAGAATACGCGGAAAGCATAGTTGTCCGGTTTGAGCCAAATATTCAAGCATGAAACTCCTGATAGTTCTGACAGTACCTTTCCGCAGAGACCCGGAACAGTGTTCAGCTATCCTTGTCGACAGACACCTGGTCGTATGTCCGAGGTACTTTTCACCCCAGATGCAAGCAACTTGCTATACCACATACGATCAAGACTTGACCGGTAACCTGTCCTTAAGGCGCCGAGCAATAAAAATGGTGGTCTTCGCAAGTACTTCCGGATTGGCTAAAGGATTGGTTTTAGTCAATGCACCGGAAAGTCTTCTACTCAACAGGTCAAAACCGATGTCACGCTTAAAGGGAACCGTAAGAAACACATCCTTTCTGGGACTGTGCTGACAGTCTCAATATGTTCACGGATTTTAGCATGCTTTTTAATAAAAGGGGCAGGGAAGCCGTTTGAAAGTAGCGTTTCGCATATGCGTTCTTTCTCCTATCCTAGGAACTTAGGGCTACAGATTTTGAAGACGCGGTGATACAAGCAGAGCACTAAGTTACGTTTATACTTCAGAGACATGAAACTTAAAAAATGCGTGTACTGTCTTACCTACATAGCCTTTCGGTAGACACTTTTTCAAGAGAACCGTCTGCCCGTCTCTTCAGCAGTACGCCCGGGAACGCCAACTGTCCTTCTCTTTCGATTTCTAATGAACCTCAATGGTGAGGGTGCTGTGTTGAGTTGATCACGTAAACCAGCGATATCAATGTTCGGGTCACAGACAACAAACGTGTCATCCATGTACCTGCATTAGAAATCCAGCGATGAAATAATTGCTTGCATAGGAGCACAGCCAATTTTAGTGAGAAATATGTTTACAAGAAGAGGTCTTAGGGGCGAACCCATAAGAACTCCGTTGAGCTGCCGATAATAGACTCTATAAAACAGGAATTGCTTGTTGAATGTGCACCACAAGATCAGTTCCTTTGGTCTTGGCACTGGAATGCCGACATTATTTTCTTTTTCCGTTATGTATTCGCCAACGAATTTGGAGGTCTCAAGTAACGGGACGTCAATGCAAAGTGACTGCACACCAAAGGAGAGCATCAAGTTGCCGCCTACCTTCAAGTCTACCTTCAAGTTCTTCAGCAAATTCAAATGCGTCTTTCGGAGAATGTATGGATAGCTCTCTGCCTACTAGTTCCCGTAAATCGACAGTTCATTTTGTCACTGAGTGGAATGCAGAATTCAACATATCCATTATAGGACGTAATGGGACTTACCTATTGTGCATTTTTGGAAAACCTTAAAGCTGGGGTTGAGAACAAACAGGAGTTAGTCGATCAAATAAATAATTATTTATCATTTATCTCACTGCGACCTCTGCTCCCCACATCTCACTCATTAGGAAAACTGAGACACGGGCACAGGCTCCATGGATAGATTATACGGGTAAATACCTGCTCAGGAAGCGGTCTAAGTGCTGACAAACTTACCAAGCGGCTTCATCGACCAGCAGCTACGAAAGCTATCGAGCGGTTAGAAATAAATATGTGCAGCATCTTAGGGATGCTAGGCTTCAGTAGGAGAAAGATTTGACTGATGCAGCCACAACCACTTCAAAGAAGTTCTTTGCTTACCTAAAGAGGCGCAGTGGTGCAAACTCGTCTATACCGGCTTTACTACAAGCGGACGGGACCCGTGGGCATACCAACTATGATAAGGCTTGTATACATAGCGAACAGTATACCGGTGTCCTTTCTCCTGAGGCCTGTCTACCTCAGGTTGAGCTAGACACAAGTCCCAGAGGATTCTTGCATAACTGAAGTCAGCATAACAGAAGCACAAGTCTTCGGGCTATTACAAGGACTAAATCCTTCCAAAGCTTCTGACCGTGATTCATTTCATCCGAAGCTGATGCATAAACACGCGTGTTTACAATATCTTTCGATAGCTATGCTTTATCATCGCAATTGAAGGATGTCACCATCTGTCCGATTTTTAAGGGCGGTGATACAGCTCTGCTCGTGAACTACCGGCCTGTCAGCTTGACAAGCGCAGTACTTAAGTTGTTTGAAAAAGTGGTGAGGGATTCGATGGATAACTACCTGAATAAATTTAACCGCGGTGCTACACAACACGGTTTCCGTTGGATTTTCGTGTCTGACAAATTTACTTGTAGCTCGTGAAAGCTGGGCTGAGGCAGTAAACGGCGGCTACGCTACTGACCTGATGTACTTCGACTTTTCGAAAGCCTTTAATACTGTCCCACACATACCACTCTCACTAAGGTTGCGATCTTATGGGATAACAGGTGGCGCCCTAAATTGGATGTCTATTTTCTCTACCGGAGAGAACAGTGTGTACGCGTGGAGCGTAGTCTTTCGCTTAGACAAGCTGTGCTTAGTGACGTTGCGTATGGCTCGGTTTTACGGCCATTACTTTTCGCCATTTATGTCAATGACCTACACCAGGAACTTGAACTACCATCGCTATTGTTGGCTGATGACCTCAAGCTCTGGAATAATAAGGATATTCTTGGGGCTCTGAGGCAATTTAGGGTGCCTTGTGTAGGCTTTGGGATCGGTCACCCTTATGGTTAATGCCTATAAAGCAGGCGAAGTTTTCTGTACTCCACATTGGAACTGCTAGTCCAGTCACTTGCCATTTTATTGATGGAAGTGGAACCCCTGTTTTCATTCTGCAGGTTGATCTAGGCGTTGTCCACACCTCAGTGATTCACTCTGGGGACAATTGGAGGAAGGCTGTTAGTAGGGGGTTCCGTATGTTGTGGCATATGCGCCGCTCCTTCGGTGTCCTAACGGAGATATCTTTGTAAAGCTGTTTTCATCTTTGGTGCGACCCCACTTAAGATACTGTATCCATGCTTGTCCACCTTGTCTTGTAAGGGACAAAATGGAACTGGAGTGGGTTTTGCGAGTGGGTACAAGGTTAGTGCAAGATTTACGAGGACAAGCATACCCCGAACGTCTGCTTAACTTGGGAATGTATTCAGTGCACTACTGGAGAATTAGGAGAGACTTGAGCTTCATTTATCGTATCCTAACGAGTAAGCTCTATCTAGTCTTGTCCTGGCTATTTAGTCCCGCCAAGCTCCCTAGTCTCCGAGTCACCCGTCGAAGCTGCACTAACTGCGTTCTGACCGGGTAAAAACGGAAAGTCGCTTGTCACACCGGGATATTGAATGTTGGAACTCGCTTCCGGAGCACATCATTAGCGAGTCTACGGTAGAGGGTTTCGAGCCTCAGTTATATGCTCGTGAGTAGCAGTACCAAACGTTCTCCTTCTCCTAACCGACTTGTATTTTCAGCTTTCTGTTCTGTTTTCAAGCTAAATCAATAATAAATAAATTTCTCGACGATACGAATAACTATTCCAACAGAGGGAACGATGGAAATATTTACATCATTTTCTTTTACTCCCTTCCACATATTAGATGAGAATATGCATTATGTTATGTCCATGTCAGTTTCATACATGCACGTTGTTCAGGGTGAAGTTCAGAGGCTTGTGCTAGTGTTATATCCTCCGTTGACGGATGTCCCGTCGATCTGAACCAGCTCAGTCCGACCAGAAGGCGTAAATGGGACTTTCGTGGATGAGTATAATATGCGTCGGTCGTGGGTTCCGAGGGCTTCTGTGTCCGGGGCGTACGCGAGTAGTATTAAACCGCGAGGGGCTGAAAGGTAAATAAGATACTTGGTAGGCGGCTGGAAAACCACCTAGTAAGTGTCGGAGCTGGATGAACGGTATGCTTGTGTCACATCTCGTGACTAGCTAGGTGGCTCTGTCACAGCTGCCGATAGAGGACCGAACGTAAGGCGACTAAATGGAGGGCGTGAAATCACACTATAAGGGGCTACTCCAACAACACAGAAGACGAAATGGGAAAACAAAGAGAAGAGGAAACGACGCTCGCGATATAGGCTACACTCGAGGACAACTTACTTGCTGACTTGCTACTGGGACGCTGACGCGCTACAATGAGTCCTTTTTTCAAACTCTTGCTGCCGCGCAATGCAACTTCATCGATCGATTAAAACACGTTCAGAAATTCCAGTTGGAAGTGGACTCAGGGAGAAACTAAAATGAATAATAGCATCAAGGTAGATAAGAAACGGCTATAAAAGGGTTTCCATTAAAAATAACTAAAGCTAAATACCTGGCGAATAATAATCCAAAAATATAGACATAAGTTTGCAAGGAATACATAAACTGACAAGCATGCTCGTAATTCCCTGGTAGTTGTTTTGGGACATCTAAAATGCGGACTCATAACGGAAAATTTACCCTGTGAGAAAAATACTAGAATGAAAGGAATTTTCTAATAGCAACAGACTCTGGCGCTAAATACAATGACAGCGAAAGTGTAGCCGGTCCGCGGGCGTCACGGTAACAAGTTAACAGGTAAGTGGTCTATCGGTTCTGCTTCCTGTTCTCCTTACCCTCCTATTCCTATCCGGCACTGTTCTGTGCTTCCTTAGCTGCCTCCCTTACATCGGCCTCTTACTAGGCGGTTGAGCATCCAGCCGTCTACGAGGTATTTATTTTGTGTTGCAGCTCTAAGGGTCTATTACGGCCCGTCATACTATTTGGACACGGATAAGCTTGGAACGCCGAGCCGGAGGGATACTACCAAAGGTGCATCGTTTGGTGGATGACAACATTTCAGTGCGACGCAGCTATAATAGGAAAGCGACATAGATGATGGCACATAATTCCTAAATTGTCAAACGAAGGCTAAACCGTGTGGTACAGCACACTAATATATGTGATCATGAGTTGTAGTGGAAAGCTTTATGGCTGCTATACACCGGATTATTACGACATACAGCAAGGCTTGTATGCTTCACCAACCATCATCTCTGTGGTTATTCTGAACAATGTTAAGTTTTATTATGCTAGGGTATAGTACGAATACTAGTATGAGCGTGGAAGAGCAGGTCTGTGAAAAATATAGGAACTGGGTGTCCACCCATCACTCAGCCTGAGATTTAACAGGCGCATAATAGGAAATGGAGTCAGACAAAAGAGAATTTCATGGAGATGGCCAAGGTAGAGTGTGAAGGCGGTCGAAAATCCCGGAAGTTCGGATATCCGAGATGACATGGGCCACTCTGACACACGGTTAACTTTCGGAGCAGGTTATATGAATATGAAATATTGAAGAGCAAGATAATAATAATGTACGGAACAGAATCTGGTTTCCCAATCTACCAATCTGCCAGGGTTGACATTAGCAGTTAGCGAACGTTCAAATCTAATAAAAGTTAAAAGATGGTGAGGGCCAAAATGGGATGGAGTGCAGTGACGCAAACCTGGGTCATATCTGTTATTTCTTCAGGGAATAGTTAACCAACTAACTGGAATATTATGATATGCTCCTGAGGTGAACTATTTTTTCAAATCAAGATCAGGCAAAAATGGAAATCAGATGATCAGTAACCAGTGCAGGACGGTCAGGAGAGGCAGTGAAACTAACTAAACCGAAACCTTCTAACATTAAACAACCCGCTGATACAATTGGGGCAAATAAAACATTGAACATAGAAACAATAAAATGAAAAACTCAAATGAGCAGTGTCAAACGTTAATGTACGAGGTGAGATCCAAGCCGAGTAGAATTTTGAATGCGGTAGATGTGAGATTCGACCTTTAAAGTTCCATGGGGCCTCTCATAAATATCGTCTAGAGACGTAGATTCGCCAAGTATACGTAATGCCTCTATGGTGAGGTGGTTGAATACTTGAGCCCGAAATATATGCTTAGTGTTGTTGCATCTGATGGAACCGGACAGCTTAGTTCATAATGTTGTATACTTTATGAGAAAGAGTTTGGCGCGCAAGCTTTTACGCACTCTAGGGACGCAAAAGCCGGATAGTATTTCTAGTTGGATATTGATGGAAAGTGCCAAACTGGACAGTAGCTGGCTCCCCAGAACTGCTGTGAGCTAAATCAAACCGGAAGATAAGATTAATCTTAATTCTTCTCAACCACAATGGTACTAGCTTCAACAGTTTACACCGTTGTCGGGTCCGGGATCCAAACCCTAGTAACCGTTTGGTAAAGGAACGTTGTAAATTTTCTAGATTCATTTTGTCTTACATAGATAAATTTGTTAATACTAATGGGCAATATTCTAAGACTGGGCGCGCATATGTTTTATACATATCTAGCCTAGAGTCTTTCAAACGTAACGTAATGAAAATACGTGTTAAGATAAATCTCGCCTTGGCGGTGACATGATGTACCTGTTCGGAGAAATTGGATTAGGTGCAGTAGCCAACTCCGAGGTCACAAATGGTTGTGCAGCAGGTAAATGGTTTGCCATCTAAGGTCAGTATGTCATTAATAAGGTTGCATCTGGAGAATAGGGATTTATATTTTCCAACAGAGTATGCCATTTCCCACTCTCGGCACCACCGCTGACGGGCGAATGGCCCCATCTGTATTGTTTGAGCACCGTTTAGTTCATTCATGCCATCAAAAGCGAACACAACTTTGATATCACCCGCGAAAAGAAAGAGCCTTCTACATCGAAAGATTCGAGAAAATATCATTTGTGTATAGTAGGAATAGCAGTGGGCCTAAAACATTTCCCTGTATGACCCTAATGTTTACTGGTATTAGTGAACAATGAACAATGATTTATCACGGGATAAAAGCAAATGCTTGACACGTCCCGTAAGATTGTTGAGGTGAATATGATGAACTCAAAATATATCTGCATCATCTACTAAACGTCTGCCTAGATTAATACTTTGATAATTAGCATCAGTGTAAAAGTAAAAAAGTTATCGAGCGTAAACGTTCAGAAAGATACTGGGGTGCAGTGATCGTAGATATAAGGAGTGGGAAAAGTAAAATATGGTCGCTCACTTAGGTCCAGTTGATACATAAATCCTGTTGAAAACCATACTTGGCGTAATCCACAATAGAGGAGTTTAGGTAACAAAATGCTGGGAGCTAAAAGCAACATCTAATCGTTTTTTGAAAACGTCCAATGTAGGAGAGGATACAACTGAGTCTGGGCGTGCTTTCCAGGGTGGGCAAGCCCGAAGGGAAAAGTAATTGCGTCGACACTCTAGACGACTATATTGTTCCTTCAATTTTAAGCAGTTACCCCTGAGCTGCGTGTTGTGGCTAAGTTTCAGCAAATATCGGTATACGTGGTTGGGGTCACTTAATATCTGATACGCTAATATGAGATCACCGTGTAGCGTTCGACAGCGTCCGCTGAAAATTCCCAGCAACTTCAGCCTTCGGTGGTAAGAGTGATAGCGCAGGACTTTTACATTCTTTGATGCTCTTCCTTGTGGTGCCGCTAACGCCTCCAACTTGCACTTCAACTAAGGTTGCCAAGCTTGCATAGCATATTCAAAATGCAGGCGCACGTAAGAATTGTGCATTATTGGGAAGGTTGATGTGTCAAATCTCCCAAATGGCCTTCGCAGCATGCCAACGCTCTTTTTGCCTCGTTTCGCAGCTACCTCAGCCTGTTTTGAACAGTTGAGGTTGCTCTGTACGATCACACCAAGGTCACGTTCCTGGGAACTATTCCGCAATCCGTTTCTCTCAAGTAAATAGGTGTAGTTATGTCTATGGTGTAATTGTACAACTCGACATTTGTCTACGTTGAATGGTAAGGCGTTTTGAACTGACCAGTTCGACACAGTGTTAAGATCGCACTGGAACCGTTCGTGCTCGTCCGGTCGTCCTCTGATCCTTCGCCACACCTTGATATCATCAGCGAAAAATGGGAAATCGGAAGTAATTAATCTCGCCAAATCGTTAATGAACACAAAGAGTAGACGAGGTTCAAGAACCGAGCCTTTTGGTACTCCACACGCCACATCGATTGCATCAGAAAATGTTTCTCGGACTCTCACCACTAGCCGTCGTTCTTGTAGAAAATTGTCAATCCAACTCAGGATTGGGTCGCCAATGCCGTAATTCCGAAGCTTCTGAAGGAGAATGCGATGGTCTAAGCGAGCAAACGCTTTTGCAAAGTCCAGGTAGATTACATCGACTCCTACTCCATCATCAACAGCTTCAGTCCAGCTATTACGTGCAATTAATAGGTTAGTATTACATGAATGCTTTTGACGAAAGCCATGTTGCTCTGTGGCTATTAAATTGTGGCTTTCCAGGTATTGCATCAGCGCATTTGCGATGATTGATTCCATCATTTTGGATAGTAAGGGGAGTAGTGTTATTGGACGGTAGTTGGCAGGGTCAGTGCGTCTACTTCCATTATGGATGGGAGTGATGACCCCTCGCTTCCATACTGGTGGAATATGGTTCTCTTCTAAACATCGTTGATAGAAAACAGCCAGTGGTTCTGCTAGATCACTAGCTACCGCCTGCAGAGCCTTTGGTCGGATGTTGTCAGCTCCGGGAGAACTGTGGATACGCAAGGATAACAACTGTTTCAACACAGTTTCCGCAGTGAAGGTGTTGTTGTCTAAACCAGATGGTGGAGTATTAGAACTGAGGAGAATTTTTGGGCTCGTTACCTGCTGCAAAGTTTGGGAGTAATGAAGCCGTAAGAGAGCAGCTGCTTCGATTGCTGATCGCGTGCACCGATCAGCCGTGACTAGCGCTGGAACCCCCCGCTTCACCTTTCGAAGGCCGTTAACCTGCATGTACAGGAGTTTGCGATTCGTGCAGAATCGCTTCATTGACTTCTGCTGATGACTGACCTTGTCTTCGCGGATCAGTTTCACACAGAATTTACGATGTGTCACGTATGCAGTCCAGGTTGTGGTATTCAAGCAGTCCTGGTGATCTCGCCATGCCAAATCCCTCCGGGACATACATTTGCATGTTCTGCTCCTCAGAAATGGGTTACGCTTGTTTTTGGGTTGGAAGGACTTCTGTTCCAATGCGTGCGCAACCAGTGTGCTAAACGTCCTTACAAATGTTTCCCAGACAACATCTGTGGGGCATTCGGTTAAGAAAGTCCAGATGTATTCTTAACAAGCTTAGATAACACATTGCAGTGCGTGACAGTATGCACTTTATCCTCCTCCTTTTCAGGGTACTCCTCATAGCATATATAGTCAAAGAGTAGAGTAACATGATCACTACGACCCAGTGGTGTGCTTAGAACTATCCCGTCAAGCATGAGTTCTTCGTTAGTTAGCACAATACCTAGTGTCGACGGATGGTAAGCAGTTCGAAATCTGGTGGGAGAGGTTACGTGGTTGTACAGAGGGTGGCTAGCAATTAGCTCTTGCAAGCAGGCTTTAAACTGCGTACCCTCGGTTGCCGGCATTTCTATGTCGTGCACGTTAAAGTCTCCAGCGATAAGAATGTGGGTGTAGGACTTGTTCAAAGCAAACTGAAAAACGTGGTTCACTTTGGAGTCCATTTCCGACGTTGAGTTTGGTGGGCGGTAAATCAGGGCTAGTAGACATGTGTCCTTGTTTCGCAATCAAAGGCGACACCAAAGCGAATCGGGAGTTCGGATTTCCGGGTGATCGATAACTTCACATCGAAGGTACGCAGTTTCCCACTCTGACACATTGGGGGCGTGTGGACAAGAAAGATGACAGCCATGCTAATAATGGGTTAGCAAACCCATAAGAAGTTAACTTTGTTAGATGTTCTGCATGGGGTACGCGGTAGAATGCTTTTTCCAAGTCTAAGAAGAGAATAGCCAACAACTGTCCCAAATCAGCCAACTTGCTTACGTAGTCCAGACATTCAAATGAACAAATTTGACATGAGCGACCAGCAAGGACTCCATGTTGCGATCTGTCGATCAGATTTTATGAATTAAAAAACTCCATGACTATTTATTTGCTTATTCTTCCCATAATACGAGTCAATATGGAAGTATGACTAATGCGGCGGTACTATGGTAGCTATTGACATGATCCCCCCTTGTGTCAGGGTAGGTCGGTGGCCCGCTTCCCCTTGGCAGGGTATGGTTGGCGGCATCCGGTTTCAGATTTGCCTGTCACTGTGGCCAGCCACAGGACGTCTGCGCCTACAGAGGGGCCATGGGTGGCTTACGCTACACCACCCACAGCTCCAACCATACACCAGTCATAATCGACAAGGTGAATATGTTCAGCAGGAACAGGGAAATATCGGGCCGGCCAAGTTTAAGCAATGCTGGTGGCATGCTGTCAGGTCCAGGTTGAAAGGATACTTTAGGGCGACTATTTGCCTGCTATAATGTTTCAACTTCACTGTATCTATCTATTGCTTCACTGGTGACTGGAGGCAACCTACCTTGTGTAACACAGGCGCCTGTATTAAACGAAGAAGACTGACTCGTGTTATGCGATGTAACATGTGTTTGTGCTAACGCTTGTGCCTTTTGTGACATAATCTTTCTTTCGTGTCGGTCTTGTAAGTCCTTGCGAATTGTATCAGTTTCTATGATCGCACATATGTCAAGCATTTTATTAAACCCAAATTGCAAACGTTTTAGACGCATTGCAACAGCTTTTGGAATGAGATTTTGAGGACGAGGCAATGGCTGCTGCCTATATTCCAGTGGTGCAAGCAGATCAGTGCAGTGGGTCAGATGTTGGTAGAACTCATCAGCGGTAATATCTGGACAGTCTGTAAGGGAAAAGCCATCTAAGTCAAGGGATCTAATAGTCAGACGGAATCTGTTCCAGTCCAATTTGCGATATGGTCGATGTTGGTGGGCATAGTGAGGGTTCGTTGCAATCCTGAACGTTAGTTGGATAACCTTATGATCGCTCCCAAAGAGATTATTAAGAAATCCTAAGCGTGAAATACAAGTCTAGAATGTTACTGCCTCTGGTAGGAGAGCATACTTGCTGTGTCTATCCACGAGTGACTACTGACGAAAGAAAATTCTGATACTTAGCTGGTGCTGTTTGTTCCTGCCACAAAACATCGGGCATGTTGAGGTCGCCACCTATAATTTTTGGATGGACGGCATCTCAGATGCCCATTCGAACAACTCAGTCAAATGGTTCAGTTGGGCCTTGGTTGCGCCGGACGGCAAGTAAATGCAACCGACAAGAAAATGCCAGTATTTGAACAATGAACAATGAATTTATACGGGTTAAAAAGCGTTGCTTTACAAGCCCCGTTAGATAGTTGGTGGGATATCAACGTAATAATTATGATGAAAAGGATAGTAAAATAGTTAATACTTTAAATACGAAAGTAAGGACTTATCGTTTGCTTCGCTGCAGTCCCGCGATCCACTTAAATTCACGACACTCACAGTTAACAACAAATATTTCCAGGGTAAACTCCAGGTGTATGATGGAGACATAGTGTTAAGTAACAAAGTGTAAGTGGATGAGTGCATCGTCCAACCGTCTTTTAAATATTGTTAGTGTCGGTGCAGAGACGACCGATTCTGGGAGAGCATTCCACGGGTGACAGACACGGATGGAAAAGAAATTTCTGCGGCACTCCAGACGACTGTATTGTTCTGCGAGTTTTAATGAGTGACCCATCAGGTTTGTATTGCTGCTGAGTTGCAGTAATGGGCGGCACACATGATGTGGGTCTCGCAGAATCAAGTATGCCATAATAAGGTCGCCTCGTAGCCTGCGATAGCTTCCACTGAAAAATCCTAGTCGTCGCAGCCTCTCCTGGTAGGACAGATTGCGCATTCCAGTTACGTTCTTAGATGTCCGGCGTTGAGGCTGCTCCAGTGCATTAAGGTCGTGTTTCAGCCATGGATGCCAGGCTTGAATTGCGTATTCGACATGGGGGCGAACATACGCACTGAGCATTTGTCGAAATATGAAGCTGTTTATTTGTCCAAACGCCAGCCTCAACAGCCCGACGTGTTGGTTCCCGGTCTTCGAGGCCTTTTCGGATTGCCTGGAGCAACCCAAGTCAACTTGAACGAGGACACCCAAGTCACGTTCGAGAGTTGATTGTTGCAGTACATCCGTTCCGAGTCGGTATGAGTAGCTGCCCTGATGTCGGATGGAAAGCACCTTGCATTTACTGAGGTTGAAATGCAATAAGTTTTGGATCGACCAGTGATACACTGTATCTAAGTCACTTTGGAGCACAAGTTGGTCGGCGTTCTCCTGGATCCTGCGCCAGATCTTGATATCGTCGGCAAACATTAGGAAGTTTGAAGCGATTCCCTGTGCAAGGTCATTAATAAACACCAAAAACAAACGTGGACCTAGAACCGAGCCTTGCGGCACACCACACTCGACTTGTATGGGGTCCGATAAAGAGCTCCGAACTCTGACCACTAATTGCCGTTGAAATAGAAAGTTGGCGATCCAGCTTAAAAGAGGGTCTCCGATCCCGTAATGCTGCAGCTTGGATAGTAGTATCCGATGGTCTAGACGATCGAAAGCCTTGGAAAAATCCAGGTAGATCACATCAACACCTTCTCCAGCGTCGGCTGTCTCGGTCCAACTACTGCGTGCAATTAGTAAATTCGTTGTACATGACCGCTGTCGACGGAAACCGTGCTGTTCAGGAGTGATGAGGTTGCAGTTTTCCAGATAGCACACCAGTGCATCGGCAACTATGGATTCCATGACCTTGGAGAGTATAGGAAGAACGGTTACTGGGCGGTAGTTGGAGGGATCAGTTCTGCTTCCACCTTTGTGAATCGGGCTTATTATTCCAAACTTCCACATGGTGGGAACTTGGTTCCGGTCTAAGCAGTGCTGAAAAAACTGAGCTAACTGTCCTGCCAGTTGGTTTGCTGCTACTCCCAATGCCTCAGGACGAATGATGTCGACACCCGGCGAGCTGTGTTTGCGTAGAGAAGTCAGCTTTTGCAATACAGCCTCTGCAGTAAAATTGATGTGGGTTAGTCCTGGTGAGCAGAATACAAAGCTTGGTAGATCGCTTGGTTGCAAGACCCTTTGAAACGTGGGGGCGTATTGCATCTGCAGCGCGTTTGCAGCTTTCATAGACGTTCTTGTTGGGCCATCAGCCGTCTTGAGTGGAGGAAATCCTTGCCTCACCTTTCGTAGGCTATTAACGTGCTTGTACAGCAGCTTGTGGTTAGCACTGAAGGCTTTTGCGATGTTCTGCTGATAAGCGGCTTTGTCTTCTCTTAACAGTTGAGTGCAATGGTTACGTTGGGCTACGTAGTTGTCCCATTTTTCTGGTGCTGGAGCTTCTCTGTACACTCGCCATGCTGCGTTGCGTACTGTCATCCATTTTCGGGTTCTGCTCCTAACGAAAGAAACGGATTTGCACTTATTGCAAGCTTTTATCTCTGAAGCCTGTGCAATTAGCTGACTGAATGTGTTGACGAACTCGAGCCAGGCGACTTCCGGGGGTTCTTCTTCGAGGAAAGACCATGTTGTGGCGCTGACTAGCTCGGCGAGTCGATCGTACCTTGTGATGGTTCGCACAGTATCATCGTTATCATTCCGATATTCTGCATAGCAGACGAAGTTGAAACTGATGACTGCGTGATCACTGCGACCCAATGGGCAGTCTAAAACCAACGCATCAATCATATGCTCCTCGTTGGTAAGCACAAGATCCAACACAGATGGCCTGTTACCAGTTCTGAACCGAGTGGGCAAAGTGATGTGGTTGTAAAGAGGAGCAGTAGTTACTAGATCTTGTAAATCGATTTTGAATTGTTCGCCGGTTGTGGCAGGGGCTTCTAAACAATGTACGTTGAAATCACCCATGATAAGAATGTGAGTGTACTTTTGTTGTAAACTGCACCTTAAAGCAGCCATTAGGTGGTAGTCGGTTTCGGATGTTGAGTTAGGGGCGCGGTACACCAGGATAATAAGGCAAGCGTCCCTGCCTTTTAACTGCAACCGGCACCAAAGGGAGTCGGGGAACTGCGAATCTGAATCCTCCACGGCTTCGCACTGTAAGTCGTTTCGGTAGTACAGGATTACCCCTCCTCATTTTGTGAGCCTATCGTTCCGGATCAGCGACATGCCGGGTAGCGACACTTCAGCGTCCGTCATTCCCGTGTTCAGCCATGTCTCGGTGATACCAATGACATCATACGAGCCGGAAGCTTGGCGATCTTTCAGTTCGGCCAGTTTCTCGGTCTCTAGGAGCCCGCAGAGAGGTGAAGCTGTCAAGTGTGGGAGAATGCCGACCGATGGGAGGTCGGCAGTTATTCCTTTTTTTGATGGGTCAATGATACCTCGTTTTCAACTTGATTCGGCCAAGGTGCGTCCCAGCCTTCGTTTAGACCTACTTCAGAGTCAATTAAAGCAGCAGTCAAGTTACACTTGTGTACATTCGTCAGGATGCTTGCTGCTTCAGTTGCTTTAATACTTGAGCTGTGCGAATTGTTTGCGACCTTTAACCGAATTTGGGAAGGAAGATGTTTCCGATTTCTCCGCCATCGATCCAAAACATCCTTTGCTTGTTGCTCTGACTGAACCACAAGTTTTAGGATTCTAGGGCCGCATCCTCTATTTGATCTTAACTTGAGTCTAGACCGAGTCTTTGAAGCTGCCTGACGAAAGAGCCACCAATCCACTCGCCTCTAAAGCATCATTACCGTACACAACGCAACCGCAACCTCGATCAGTAAGATGGCCACTGGCAACAATCGTGAAGCCAAGAGCAAGTAGCTCTGTGTACTGCGAATTAAATCATGTTTCCGTTACAAGCACAACGTATGGTTAAGAGAAGGATACTAAGGGTCGTACATGATGCATCTTGTTCGCCAGCGATCGCGCATTCATTACAAGAAGGTTAACTACACCATTTTGAAATAGAAGGCTGGCTGCATCTAACCTCAGCCTGTTGGGGCTAGAATTATCTAATAATGTATTCTCTGAAGCTTGTTGAGAGGCAAGGTTACGCTCATTTTGTCTGTATTCATCGTTGCCTGTACCAAAGAACTATGAGACCTTGGGGTTGATGTTGCATTCGTACTGCTTCTTCTCCGCACTTGGGCTGAATCAACTTACACTTAAACTTGGTCATTTTAAAGTGAATAAATTTCAGTCCACTTTATATGAGTTGTTCTGCCTACTTGAGTAATCTTCTATTAAACTGCACTTGTTGTTTGCGCTTATTGTGGTTATGTTCGTTAAATTGGTTGCGTTTGTGGAATTTATTTCGGCTAATTTGTAGACTTTTACTACTCATCGCGGATTCGTTGCTAACCAAGTTACATTATATGCCAATTTGGCAATGAGTTATGTCGGCATAGCCGCGGATGCCTTAACAGATATACTTTATTTGCTAATGTCATTTCAAGTTATTGGCTGTTGTATGACATCCCAGGTGTGGCTGCGCTTGGTGTGACTGTTGACAAGGTGCATACCTGCCTATTACCCACTACTTCGTCCATACTTACCCCTGGAGACAGTTGGTCAATGCTGGAAGGGTCGAGGTGCACGGTCCTTGTGGCCGTGTTAGGCTCAAAGACTGGTTCCATGCACTCAGTATGGAGCGGACTACGGTCCGGCCACCGCCTTGTATGCGCTTGATTCTCCAGATACAGCGTGCTTGTGTTTGCTTGTGAAGGAGTGTGGGACGGCTCCATTGATGAAATGTGGCTCCCATCCACATGCCTCCTGGTATTATTCCTTCAGGTGTACGCTGGATATGGGGTGTGTGGTTGGAGCTGTGGGTGGTGCAGCGCAAACCACCCATGCTCCCTCCGTAGGCGCAGACCTCCCGGGGCTGGCCACGGTGACAGGCAGTGGCTGTCTACAGGGCTCGAAGAGCCATGTGGTGCATTCTGCATTCCCAATAACTGGACGATATGTGTTGGGGGAGGAGAGGTAGGAAGAGCGCCGGGTGAGGTGGCGGATTCCCAAAAAAGCAAATGCATGTCAGCCGTAAGTTTGTAATGGTTGTCCAATGGTAGAAACATCAAGCCATGGTCGACTACATGACTGAATGGATACGCAAAATGTGGTAGGCATTGTGAGAGAGAGCTTCCATGTGAGGGTGCAATCTTGCTCCTGTAGTTACCACCATGACAAAGATAACCACCTGTGCCCATGGGGAACGGAAGGAGAGGAGTAGGAATGGGCGCCCAATGAGTTGGGGGATCAAGAACCCCTGTACGAGTTGGGATAGTCCTGAGTTTGGTAGAAGCGGTCGAACCTGTAAAAGTCGGTCCTTCAGGGACAAAACGTATATTCTGCAAGCAACAGGACCAGGCGAAAACAGAGACCGAGGGCGAGTGAAACATATCGGTATATACAGCTAGTTGGATCCATAATTAACGACCTTTGTTGATGCATGACATTTCTCCTTTGATTCAGTCAAACAAACTCACTCCAATGCGTCCAGCTGTTTGCCAATCAGCGTGCATGCGAGAAACGTGTGAACGTCCAATCGGCTGCCGCCTTTGCTTACGGCAGCCAAACGGCTTCCTTGCTGGGCTGGCACCGCACGTACGTTCGAGTGTATACTCCCATCACATCCTCCCTTTTTTCATGCTTTTGCTGCTGTACTTTGCTAAATAGTCCATACACTTTACCACTTCGCGTCCTTCTTGTTGGATCTGCCGATGCCGCCTCATTGCCGCACGCAGTATAACGCTCTCTCCCTGATTCATGCTGTTGCCTCGGACATCACCTCAGCTGTACTCGGTTTCTTCTCAGCTTCTTCCCTCCAACATTTACTTCGTATGACCTTTCACCGACTTTCGCAGCCACGACTCCTTTTCTCCACCTCTCCTGTCCATCGGGAATTGGTTCAACCCATACTTCTTCCCCCACTGTCAGCTCAGGTAATTATGTTCGCCAAACGTTACCATCAGCAGGCATATCTTCATGTGGCAAACCAAATTACCAATCTAGACATTGGGTCTATACAAAGTCCCTGGAACTTATGGATGCTCGCCGACGTATTCTGGCTGGAAACAAATACAATGATACTCGCAAAACCTCACGGAAAACTGCGTGCTAGTCTGAGGAGACATCGCGAAGCCTGGTGGTCTCATGGTGCATCAGAAATGCAAACAGCCGTTGCCGTGGGTAATCATCATAACTTATTCCGTCAGATATGGGAAATAGGCCGCAGGAGACCTGGTGTTAGCGACACAACACGCGACGAGAGTGGACGGCCAATCCACAGCATGTGGAAACACTTGGAGCCTTTGGGTTGAACACTTTGCAAGTCAGTCTAACCAATCTCTGTCATTGCTTTCTTTTTCGGACTTTGAGTGCTCTTCTCCGTGGGCCATCACCTTAGATCCGCTACCTCGCGCAGAAGTGGAACGTGCGATCAGACGGTTGAAGTTGCATAAGGCAGCTGGTGCAGATAGTATTCCACCAGTTCTCTACAAATTCGGGGGATCTGCTCGAGTAGATCATTTACAAGATTTGCTACTGAAAGTTGGGAGCAGGAAATTGTCCCGACAGACTGGAGCCGCTCCGTCATACTCCCAATTATCAAGGGAGGTTCCATTTCGGAATGCGGCAACGATAGAGGAATCAGTCTGATCTTAACTGCCTCTAAATTGCTTGCCTCCGTCATACTCCACAGATTGACTGGCGCTCGTAAAAGCCAGATCCGCGGGGAGCTTGTCGGGTCTCGTCGAGATCGAGGCTGCATCGACCAATTCTTGACTTTGCGTCAATTGGTGGAGCACCACCATGTTTAATGGCGACCCACTGTCGTCGTGTTTCTCGATATCAAAGTGAGTTCATTTCGGTGGATCAATGTACAGTTTGGGAGTGTCTGCTAAGAAAAGGTGTAAAAATTATCAAGGCGCTTTATGCGCATTGTTCGGACAGAGTGACGGTTTATGGCAAACTGTCGCCGTCCTTCAATACCTCCAGCTTTGTGAGATAAGGTTGCCCGCTGTCACCTTTCCTCCTTCGCTATGGATGGAGGCATGGAAAAATGGTTGGCTAGACAACACCTAGAATATGTGGAGCTACTTCTTGGTGAGTGACTCTTGTGTTATAGTATGCGTACGACATTGCCTTCATAGGTGACGGCGCCCAAATTGCCAGGCTGCACTGGACCGATTAGCACTGGTTGTCAATCGTTTTGGGCTCCATGGAAACGCAATGTTCTTCTCCAACATTAAAAGGACCCACCCATGCGCTGACCCTTGGTGATAATCAGATAGAAGTCGTTCAGCAATTCAAGTATCTTGGCAGCTATATTAGCGTCCGTGGAATCGTAGTTGAGATTACGAACCGGGTAGCAAAAGCTCGACGTGCTTTTGCCAGTCACTGCCACCTGTGGTGCAGACGTGACCTCACACTTGCCCTGAAGGGCAAAGATTATAATGCTGCCATCTTTTAAACCCTCCTATGTGGTTGTGAAACCTTGTCCATCAAGTCGACAGACATAAAGTGGCTAGCCACATTCGATCCTCGCTGCTACCGCAGCTTAGCTCATGTCTGGTGTGAGCACCGCGTGAGCAATGAGGTTGTTGGGCGTCGCGTATTTGGTGCAGTAGGAGATAGTGAACCGCTCAGCACCATTATATCATGCACCAGGCTCCGATGGTTGGGCCACTTGCTGTACATGCCAGCAGACCGACTCCCGCGAGGTGCATTGTTTGTGCGCCACGGGTGCGGTTGGAAGAGAAGGAGAGGAGGTCAAGCGAGGACTTGGTCGAGAGGAATGAAAACCCTCACTTCGAAGTTGACGTCGATTGGTTCACACCAATTGCCTGGCCGGAGTCCTAAGGATGATGAACACGTTTGGTTGGACACGCTTGCAGATATGGCTAGCAATCGGCTCCAATACCGTTTGTGTTGTGAGTTCCTTTGTCCATCCCCTTCCTGATTAACCTCCAACTCCAATCACGTTCTCATTCAGTAGGCGCAATATAACTCACTTTTCGCGTCACGACGGCCAGCTGTTAGCTCTCCGGAACGATGTCTATCGGTTACGGGGGACTCATCCGGTGTGCCTCTGGTGTTTTATTCTTGTCTTTAGTATTGCGGCACAATAGCTGAGGTGTTTTCCACCAGCTGTTAACGTGTAAATAATAGTAATAATCACCTTTCTTACTAGACATTTGGGTTGCACAATCATAGTCTGACACAGCGGTGGATTTTCGAGTCATGGTTTGAGACACGCCATCGCATTTGTGGCTTTGGTTTACTTCGATGTCAGTCTGCGTCACTCTGACCACTTGGACTGTCACAGAAGTGCAGGGTTTCGGCGTTACGCTCTCCTATTCCTCCACTTCATGACGAGATTGTTTGGTTTTGAACCATCAAGTAGTGGTCGCCTGAGGTCACAACGTAGGCGCTTAGTTAACGGTTAGCAACAATATCACATAATTATATTAATTGTACTGGGATGAATTGAGATGCTAGTTGCTTACCATTATTTTTCAAGAGCAATGTTGATGAAAATTAGTAAAAGTACTAAATTTTGGAGGCAATCAGATCGCAGACAACAATTCAACACACACGACAATGCGTTCCTGTGTTCCAGGAATAAATTAGCAAGCAACTCACTCACACAGCGCACAGAAAAACAATTACAATTCGCTTTGGATGTACTCCCACCCACCATTTGTCCACTCGATATTGAGGGATTGAAGTGGTACAGTGTCTTATTTCTCAGTTAGGTAAAGGGACCCATTAAATGTCCGAAATGCATTGAATATCTGTTTTACTCGTCTGGGCATCGTTAGCATGGTGCATTTGATCTGACTGCTTTGAGGTTAGAACACGCACTTTTACCTTCACTCGTTTGTGATCACGAAAATGATGTCATCCATCGTAACCAAGTGGTCATATCCATAGACTGGCAAGGGTCGAGTTCCGGGTTTTAGCCACACAAGTGAGATGGAATGACTACCACTGATGAGTTCCGAGAAGGTAAAGCGATCGTCTAGTGCTTTTCTGAGAATGAGGAGACTGTCTAACTGAGTGTAGATGTCATGGATTTGAATGTGTAATCTACAAATACCACATTACCTTATATATCAGGATTGGCTGAATTGTGTCATTTGTGTACCGTTTTAGATGTCATCCCTCGGACAGTCGTCTAGAGTTGAATTATTTAGCACTGATCTTAGAGCCGTACGGTTTTTTAAAACGGTTTACGATTTGTCGTATATAGCACATCAGTCATACACAACTGTGTCAAGATACTGGGACATCTGACTCGAAATAGAGAAAGAACACAGCAGGTCCCAAAATGAGACTGTACACGGGAAGATAATACAATGCCTTTGATCAACGGTGTTGATATTTCTGTTCACGGGTAACCAACTCACAAGAGTAGAAGTGTTCCGTCGTAACTGTAGTATTTCTGCTGCATGACAGTCGCACGCATGAATTCTGGTTCTATGTGGAAAGCACGCATGGCAACCTGTATTTCACTTTCGCTGAATAATACGTTTGGTAGCCGAATAACACTTACGAGTAAATCTGATTGACCAAGTTTTCCCAAACCCCATTAACTAAAGAAAACATATCATAACTGCATTCAATGTGGAAAGACATCTGCATCACTCGTGTGCGCAGTTCAGCACACTTGACGTAAAATTACTGTGGCAATGGCCGCATCACTCAATCTAAACAATTAAAATGAATCAACCGGTTTAGTTTAAGTTTCCCGTTAACGCGGCTGCATGCACTGCAGTAAACAACTTCCCAAATGAAAATTTTGTCCAGCCTATCTTTGCAATAGTCAATATTTTGATTCGGTGTTGTGTCTTCGCTTGAGTGTGGAACCTAGTTTGTGTTTATGATCGTGTTGTTATAACGGGGGTATTCCGAGGCCGGTAGTTGTCCTAGAGCAGAATGCAAGTGCATTGCAGAAATAACAGGAAACAGTGCCAATTTGATTTATGGCCAGATTTTATTACCGTTTCTCAAAATAATTTCATTGCAACACGGATAATGAGTATAAAAATAAAATAGCGTTTTGCAACCTGATGTAAACCAACATGGCCAATCTAACGCACTTGGTTGCAACAGCTGCTGCTTATGAATTACTCCGTTGTGGTAATTCTTATTCGTAAAGCAACAGATCACCATGTTTTCAAACGTATCTAGTTATTCTGGATATTTAGAGATATTCTGGAGATAATAAGATCGAGGACTCCTAGATACTGATGCCATTTTTAATGTCGACAGCAACATAATTTGTTGCCTAACTCGATGAACACCTACATTTTGTGGAATAGAAACGAAACCATAGTTAGGAACCAGTAATGTTAGAAGTTAATTCTGCAAATCGTGAGTAAATGCCGCGTCAATACATATCTATTTGTCCTATGCAACTTACTCATGGCTCCGAAAACAGGTCAATCCACATAAATTTGCTATACCCAAATAGATGCATATTAAGCACTTTACACCGTCAACTACTGACGGACTAAATTGAAATCAATCAAAGAACAAGGTGAATAAATGTAAAAAAATGAAAAGGATGCACAGATGTGAATTCTGTAAGTGGTATCGCAACACCAAGAAGCAGCCACACACTAACGAATAAGATCATCATGGATTGAGTTCACAGAAATTTCGAAACAACCTGTCGATTCCAAATACATTCCATGACTTGTTTGCTATATCCTGACAAGGCCACAGAAGAGCTTTCGGATAATGCCTACAGTTGAAAAAATGTGTTCCTTATTCAGCTCCCATAACCGGACTTGCGTGTAAAGAAAGAAGTTTTCAGGACGACGAGCTAATTTGGTCGCAGGCCGTCACGGCTAACGAAGGCAGCTACTTGACTAACCATCCTCCCGAATGACACTTAGCTGTTGGGTCCATGCTAACTAGTATAGACTCACATTTCTACCTGGCTGAGCCCTCGTCAAATCGGTTACTCGAGCACCTGCGTAGCACTGATACGTTTATTGCTGTGATTTCCACTAAAGTGACTAAACCGATCATCCTCACAAGTATTGCCATAATGTTTAATGTAAGAGATAGTCTAGCTCTTAAGAAGTTAAGGTTCATGATACTAAACGCTTTTGATCTTCAGAATAAATAGTGCATTGTCGTAGGTCAATAAAATGTATGTGAATTATACCTACTCGGTTACTCTTAAATTCAAAATACTAAAAGCATCAAGTTATTATTAAGAAATGTCAGTTCTAAGTGCGATAACGAAACTTAAAAACTTAACCATAAAACCATATAATACGCTGCCTAAGCAAGCGCATGTGTTTGTTCTAAAAACAGAGTGACTTATCTGCTTCCACACAAACTGCCTTTTAAACTGATTTTAATGGTAGTATCCACTCAAATGTTCTCGGAATAGCTGATCTCGATGATTTCGTGGTTACCGTTGAATGCGTGCCAACATAGTTGATCTTCAGTAGATATGTCTTCCATATTCAGGCATCTAGTGCCATCACAGTTAGTACTATCCCAAAAAAATTAGTGAAAACTCCGACAATGTCTACGAATCTATACAAATGCCACACATGATCTCAGCCTATAGAAACGACAAATAGAGACAATATTGACCATATAGGATCAAATCTGATAGCTGACGAATAGCAAGAGAATTCGTACCTTCGCTGAGATGCGCTTTTGTTTTTCCAACTCCAGTAAAGCCACTACGACCAAGCTGACTAACGTAAGCACCTCAACATGTAATAACCTGCTTGTAGCGCTTAAAATCCCCAAAGCTTTCGGTAGAAGAAATATACAAGTTGTTATTGAACACACAAATATGAACGAGAGATGGTGGACAACAGCATGGCCGCATCACACTACTTCCCGTAAGGTATATGAGGCATATGCACATTCAGAAATCAAAACTACGTCAATTCACGTGACTATTTCTGTTACCACCAAAAGTAGACACATTTCAAATTACATGTTTAACTTACTCATACTCATGTTTGTTTGCTCATTAAGTTCAATGTTTTGATCCTTTACTGTTTATAGCTATTTCCCTTTTTAAATCGCTAGGGCGCCATCCGGTGGGTAAGTCAAGCTTTGGCTTCTTCATCCGCATTATACCATTGACCACTTCTTATTTAGTATTACTCTGAATCCTGAGGTTAAACGTATACCGGTATCCTGCCGCACCGAGTGTAGATCAGACAATAATATCTCGAATGTAGGACACCAATTCCTCAAGGAAACTTGCCAGTGTAACAGAGGTGGTGAATGCAGACCTTCTTGGTCCCAGTCGTGCGTGGATCATCCACTGATGAAACGTGTTGGGGAATCCGTATGGTGTAATATATGCGGGGTCAACAACAGCTGATTTAGGTTGCATTTACTGGACGACAACCAGGATCAGGATCACTTGACCTATATGAAATTAGCATCTGATTGTGCAACTAGCCAGGAGTTCTATCACATGCTGTTTGTTCAACTGGCTGAATGCACTACAGCAGTTCGGTTCCACCCAAGTAATATACCTCACTTGAGGCTCCAATGCGCTTAATTTAAACTGTTCACTTGTCATTCAGTACATGCAAGCATGCTGGTAAGTGGTTACTTTACGAGTAACGATCATCGATTTATGCACTGAAAAATTAAATTCAAATGGAGGAGATGATACACGAAACACGATTTCTCGCCTCCCTTCCACTGACTGGAAACTGCTTCCAGGTATATAATTCAAACAAGCAACTTTTAAGGTGTCTTCCTGTTATGCTACTCTCAACGTGCACTAAGTCTGTTTTAAAGCGACACGGGAAGCTGCATTGAAAACACAACTCAACCGCGCAGTAGTCATATTTCACTAGGGACATGCCGACATCTTCTTAAACTTAGACAGGCTTTGGTGTTCATTTGACTTGTTCACCCTATTGTTTATCATGGAAATTATTGATTCACCGTGAACATCCTCTCCTTCACGAGGAACAATAAGCTCCGAGTAGTATAAACAGCATCTTCCGTCTCTCACGGAACTGCTGAGAATCCTGTTGGAAATATGGGACCAAGCAGAATGTAGAGAATATTTACCAGACTTTAATCAAGTACCCTGCGGCATCGATGTTAACAGAATCAACATCCATGTGAACTAATCCGGAATCACCCATTAATACATACCACTGCAACATTGACTTCCCTGTTATAAAGGGAAGGATGCACATTTCGCGACTGAGCTCATTATTCCATTAAGGAACCGACGGGCTACGCTCAAGGCTAATCAAGCTCGCTGGTCATGCACCACCTGTGTTGTATTTGTTAATGGCGTATATACTATGCAATGCAAAACAAGGATTGTTGACCACATACTCACGATGCCATGGTTGGCGGCATCCGGTTCCGGATTTGCCTGTCACTGTGGCCAGCCACAGGACGCCTGCGCCTACAGAGGGACCATGGATGGCTTGCGCTGCACCACCCACAGCTCCATCCACACACCCCATATCCAGTGTAAACCCGAAGGAATAAGACCTGGAGGCATGCGGATGGGAGCCACGTTTCATCAACGGAGCCGGCCCACACTCCTTCACAGGCAAGCACAAGCACGCTGTATGTGGGGAATCAAGCGCACACAAGGCGGTGGCTAGACCGTAGTCCGCTCCACACTGAGGGTATGGAACCACTCTTCGAGCCTAGTACGGCCACCAGGACAGTGCACGCCGTCCCCTCCAGCAACGACCAACTATCTCCTGAAACCAGTATGGACGAGGTAGTGGGTAATAGACAGGTAGGCACCTTGTCAACATGCACATCAAGAGCAGCCACAGCGGGGATGCCAAACAACAGCCAATCATTCGAAATGCCGATATCGAATAAAGTAAACGCATAATGCGACATAAATACTCGCTAAATGCGCATATGAAGAAATTGGTCAAATGTGAATACGCGATAAGTACAAAATGTCCGAAAGTTATTTTAAAAAATACTACCCGATAAAATTATGCAAGTTTACCACAATTTGCATGAGCGACATGTGCATGTTGGGAGAAGATTAGCAAGTACGCAGAACAAAAAAATGTGATGAATTTTATCCACATTAAAAAGACCTAGTTTAAGTGTAAGTTGGTTTAAGCCAACTGCGGTGAAGAAGCATCACGAATGCGACATCAGCCTCAGCATGGGGCACACATACATACATGGTTGGCGGCATGCCATGAGCTACCAATTAATAACTCAACTCAAGAACGATAGTCTCAAGAACGATTGTAAGGATAATTACTATTGAAATGCATGATCACTTTGTCAAAAACCATGTGCATATTTCTGTGTGCTCGACCACATGAGACATGTCAACGGAAGTTCCTAAACCACACAACAACGGTCAGTGATACAGTTATGTCGGCTATGGAAAATGCGCGTTGGTAAGTTATAAAAGGGGAACCACACTTCAAGTTGCTAAACACTTTGTAGTCTACTGCATTAAAGCACCACTACACTATTGCCTGTCCTCGTACCTCCGAAGAAAACCAGAGTTGCAGATAGGCGATTGCTGCGCACCTCCCGTTGAGGCCACTAACGTGATAATCCAAGTGGCGCTACCGGCTGGCTATTAGTAGTATAAAGCTTATGGATATAACTGAGTATAGTAATGCATTTCCATTTGCAAAAGTCATTAAGGTCATCAACTCATGGTTAGCGGCATCCGGTTCCGGATTTGCCTGTCATTGTGGCCTCCATACGAGAGGCATAGCGCGCCTGCGCCTACAGAGAGACCATGGTTGATTTGCGCTCTACCCCCCCCCCACCCCCCACAGCGGCATCCACACAGTCCATATGTAGTGTAAACCAGAAGGAAGAAGACCGGAAGGTATGTGGAAGGGAGTCATGTTTCATCAACGGAGCTGTCCCACCCCCCTTCACAGGCAAACACAAGCACGCTGTATTTGCGAATCAAGCGCACACAAGATGATGGCTGGACCGTAGTCCGCTCAACACCGAGTGTCTGGAATCACCCTTCGAGCCTAGCACTGCCACCAGGATCGTGCACACCCGTCCTCTCCAGCCACGGCCAACTGTCTCCTATAACCAGTATGGACGAGTTAGCGGGTGATAGGCAGGTAGGCACCTTGCCAAAATGCACACCAAGAGTGGCCACACCGGGGATACCATACAACAGCAAATGACTCGAAATGAGAATAACAATTAATATATCTCAAAGAAACCATACGAAAATGCCGAAATAAATCTACGCTAAATGAGCATATGTAATAAATTAGTTATCAACCAATTGGCGACGAGTGCAAGATGTCAGAAAATATATGGTTAAAAAGATATCACGAACGGGAAAATATTAGCTTAATCAACGTGTGCAAGTTAATAGCAGATTATTCAGGTAGACCTTAAGATGAGGTAACAAATATGCATTGAGACGCGATAGCAAACTCACCACCTGAAATAAAGAAACTCAGCACGCAAGCACGCAGTTGGTAATTCTACTGCAACGTACCTCCCAACGCTGCCCCGGTTCTGCTTACGTTCTCAGCAGCACTCGTTCTCGTTTCAGTGCTGGTCCCGAGTGATCCCGCTCGTGGCTCAACAGGTCTGCCTGACTCAAGCACTCGCGACCGCATGTGCTGCAGCACCATGCGCTCGATATCGATGGAGTACAACCCATGGGCAACGGGCGCCGCTCCTTCACTGCATGTACGAGGGCTTCGTCTTGCACCTCGACAAAATCGTTTGTGATCAGATCGCGCCATACACACCGATCAACCGCCTTCTATTCCCAACATCCATACTCAACATTAGAACCTGATACGCGCAGTCTGATCATATCCTAGTAACGAAGCTTCGGTTTCTCCACATCTCGCTTCCTCACACAGCGGATACCGAAGCAGCTTTATAGGGTCATCAACTCATACAAAGACATAAATAAACAGGATATTATGAGGCAGATACCTTGTGACTCACCATTCCTAGAAGCATAGTGCCACACTTGGCAGACGTCAGTTGCCGCAACTAAATACAATGTCCTCACATACAAGTGTGAGCTCCCGCCAACTAGCCAGGTTTTGCGTGACACGTATGTCGACAAAATCAAGACCACACGCAGGTTAGGCGTCCAATACTAATACGCATACAATTTTTTCAAACAGTCTGAATTCCAGAAAAGCAAAATGTATGAAAGACGGTTAGATTCATATCCCGAACTTTCGATAAAATAGGTTAGACTCCGAATATATAAAACATATCTAATTATCATCGAGTAAAGCCTTGTGAACTAATATGCGTATGCTAGACTCTTGAGCGAATTCATCGGCACTTTGACAAAACTATTCGGATATCCTATACAACAGTTGCACTAAGCGCCGCAATATTCTTAACTTAATTTAATTTTGCTCTGGCTAGTATGTTTCAAAGTATATTTATTATTACTAATAGTAAATCATTATTTTCACAAGGATGTGAAGGTGTGCATCTTCTAAAATGACTACGTGGGAAGAGTTAAAAATATCACCGTCGCACTTGTGAAAAAAGGATGACGGAACGATTTATTCTTGTGGAATACTCAATGCTCTGGACCAAATTAAAGAAGAATATCACGGAGATCCACAAACTAGTAAATTTTAAGCATACAGCAAGGTACATAATAAACATAACCAAGGTAACACAGATTTGGGAACATGCGTTTGCAATGTAGCTGAAAGTTAATGACAATAAAAAAATTGACGATGTTTTCGTACTAACTACATAGAGCGGAGTATCACCTCCTTACTTTGGGCTTTCGCGTCAACAAGGTGCTGAAAGAGAATCGCTCGAATAATCATCTCTATTTTTAACCATATTGATATTTGTTCGCCTTAATTGGGCATGCTCGTCTGGATGCTTTCTCATCTACATGAAAGCGAAAAAGAGAGAACCAGCCAATTTTTATCCCCCGAATTTATTTCGCTATTACTTAATGTAATCCATTGACCATGATTTGATAAAAGCCACTATATCCAACCGAAGTTGAGGACGAGTGGACAGCTATTTTATACGCTGATTCTTAGCCCTTCAGTCACGCCTTTACTCCTTGTCAGTATGTTCATTCATCTAAGTGACGACGCAGCATTTAGTTTTCTGTGGACTTTGGGAGGTAGATGCCCAGATATCCTTAAGTGCATTATAGAACATCTAAAGGAGCTAAAAGATTCAATGCATTTGAGTTATAGCATATATTTTGTGGTATTCAACATATAAAACCATTTCTTTTGACTATATTCAGCCATTTTTCAATGAAATTTGCCATGGATAACACCCGTTGTATCAAGGGACAGAACATGAGCGTACACAATTTTTATAAAAATCGATGGAGATTACAGTAAATCCACAAGACCCAAAAGAAATTCCAGTATAATGTTCCATACAGATCCCATCTACCCCTTCACGCATGCACCTAGACATTTGGTTATTCATTTGTTTCCTTGAGAACAGGGACAATTTGCAGTGTTTGAAGTTGACCATGTGTGAAATTAGCCACACCTAGTTGCAGAATAAGAATTTATACATTTGTTCACACTTTGCAAAAGAGTGAAAGGCATTGCCCAACAATCCAGGGTTTCTTCTTTGACTTTAGTCGAAATTAAGACTAAAGCTGCTTCACCCTTTATTAATTAAGTCAGCCAGGGAAACAAATCAGAATATTACTATCACAATCATCATGAACAATTTTGCACAAAGGAAAGAATGATTCTTGAATATCGCAATTGAAATAAGTAAATGAAAAGGGAATGACAGAAGAAAATCAAAAAAGTACAGAAACTGCTCAAATTAATCGGGCAGAAATTGTGAATGACTAGAGATGAAATGAAATATTATTTTTTTCCCTTAAGTTTGTGTAGTAGCTTTCGAGTACTTGAAATTAAAATAAGAAAGTAGCCTCTACAACGAGTTAATGAAAAACGTTAAAGACAAATAATCTACGTATCCATAAACTAACATTTGCATATAGCTACATTCCTGACGCTGCGCCAGGGGAAGAATTATGAATTCTTAAGGAATAATTTACTTTGAGTGATTGCTTGTTATCAGCCAGCAGGACAACAAAAATAAGGACTGAATTTCCACCCCTCTGGAGTACAGCCTTTCTAACTTGTCTGCCGTGATTGAGTTGCTTATCAGAGCGCTGGACTGCGTCGATTGACACCATGTACCTATCTAACATATATACTTCCAGTCACTTCTACCGAAAAAGGAAGCCGACTATGTTTGCTGCAATACCAACTATCACAAGGCTGGGAGCGAAGACTGCATACAATGTCTCAAAAGCAGTTCAAATGTCTGACTCCCATTCGTACTAAGCTCCTCTTATGGGTTTGTCAGCGGCCACTCGACCGCCAACCATAAGGAATTTGCAGACCACGCAGTGTTTCCAACAGATCATGAATTTGACCCAAACACGCCTGAAGCCAGCAACGCGTATTCTAACTGTGGTCAGGCAGGCACTTCTACTACACGGAACTGTTGCTCTTTATTCAATCATATACGGTCCGTATTTCTACCGTCACAACATAAATGTTAGATTGCATTTCTTAACTGCTAGGTATGTCAACAAAGGAATGCACCATAAATATTCTCCACACGTTCCATATTTGTATCCGAGACTTGGGAAAGCGAACGCACTTCTGCATCCCACTTCCGAAGCTTCAATAGTAGACGCATATTCTGCCGTGATGGTTGTTATTTCATAAATGTGGACAAAAATCAGCATGCAACTTCAGTGTATGACCCATTTGTAAATGGCCTTGATTAATCTGTTTGAGTTAATCTGAAATTAAGTGCAAGACCATACGTATTGGTTTCATTTACAACCCAGCACAGAGTCGCCAATCGGATACTAATCAAAACGCATAAGTCTTCTCGTATCTTTTTAAACAGCCAGCAAATCAAAAATTGTTGGTGGATGATTTAATAAACCTGATATTGCCTGGTGACCACCAGGATCCGCACGCCAGCTGCAACTTGTTGCAGGAATCCACGCATTTGATTGTAATAATGAATTTCATCTACAACCATCTGTGAAAATTCGCTGCATATAATCTTCACGAAAGCATGGGCCTTAAAAGTGTAGGCACATTCCCCAAACTTCTTAGGAATGACCACAGGATAGAGGAACTCAGATTGGTATGAATCGTTTACAACCACGACGCATTCAACAAGATTATTAGCTTTTGTGATCATCAAAATTATAACTGGAAAGATTTTGCAATTAAATTGCAACCTATAGCATGGAATAATTATTCCATTTCGACCTCAAGCTGTAGCTGAAATGCTATACAAATTATAATACCCTGTCTAGATATCTTCTCCATGATATTCAAGTTTAATTTAGGGAGCACGCTGTGTGGGTGAGTTGCGACTCGCAACCTCTATTGAGACCTCGGCTCACTTTGAGGTAAGCCTCGATCATTCGGATCTCAAGGACCGAATCCTGAATGTATATAACTGGGTATTGCTCTTCCCAAACCTGGCACACTACGACCGCGGTTTCGTCTTGGTTTAGACTCATCAGGTGGAGATAGCCTGAGCTGCGGTGGAACTCAGAGCTTAGTAGCTCATGACTGACGCCTTGAACACTATGCTACTGAGATCCGCGAGCAACGCTTGGCACAGAAGAACTTAAGCCGTGGTCTCAATAGAGGTTGCAAGTCGCAACACAACCACACAGCGTGCTCCCTAAATTAAACTTGAATTAATTTCCGCTGTGCCATTCATTGCTCGCGGATCACAGTAGCATAGTGTTCAAAACGTCAGTCATGAGTTACTAAGCTCTGAGTTCCACCCCAGCTCATGCTATCTCCACCTGCCGAGTCTAAACCAAGACGAAACCGCGGTCGTGGTGTGCCAGTGTTGGGAAGACCAACACCCGAATATATCCATTCTCCACGATATGTTATGGAGGTATTTTCCTCAAGCATAGTCAGAAATCCATTCCGCCTCATAAAACACCAAAGCGGAAAAGCTACTATATAAATATGGAAGGATTAACAAAGCAAGTCTGATTATTAGGCAGAAGTAAATAGTGTCATTCATGGAAGAGAAATAGTTTTAAATGTTCTCATTTATGATATCAATATTTAGCCTGCTTCAAGAAATAAAAGGTTATGACCAGGTTAAGCCAACTCAAGAACAACAACAAACATAACTGAAACATACATTGCTCTACCTGATAAACTTGTTGTCACTCAAAAGATTCAGGTTTGTGAAACTGTACGTTTCTTTTACCCTAGGTCGCAAAACCCAATCATCATGTGATAAACACCGCGTGATCCACGACGAGGTCCAAACAGTAGTTGCCTTCTAACCAATCCAATCTGGCGCACCACCACTTGACAACCACAGACAATTGAGAGTGCACATTATCTCGCATCCACTCTGCTATACCAATAGCGAGTCAGTAAGCGCACCAAACTTCTGGAACGACAGTACAACGGACGCGCACGCTTCCGTTCACGTGCTCAGTGCACAACGCAGCCATGGTCGAAACCGCACCACAACCGGAACTGGCCTCACAGCCGTTATGAAGCACATGGAAGAAGTCTCTTCCTTGGGTATGTCACTATTACCTGTATCATATTACTATATTATTACCTAGCCATTTGATTTTGTAATTAGTCGCGACTTGAGCGTAAATAATAATCGGTGGCCCCACGTGCGACACATACTACTCGTGTATTTTACTAATTGTTTTCCCTAACATGATCGCTGTTCCATTATACCAAGGTGATTTCGAGCACTCTTCACTACAATAGATTAACCTAGTTTCTGTGAACCTCCCGCCTTGTTGGCACCATGACTCAGATATGTTTAACTTGCTCCATGCACAGTTTGTACTTCGCAATGGAGCATAAACAAACCATGTTTTATCATGTGCTAGCCATATTGCCACAAAGATTGTTGCTGACGTACTTGATATATTGTCGTCACCGGATGATGTCATGCCTTATTCGCAGCTTAATCATGAAGTCATCCGACGAACTGCCGTTTCTGAACACAAAAGTCTCGAACAATTAGTTCGCGGCGGAGAACTATATGGACGCACTCCTCCCAGTCCTTAAAAAGCCTTCATAGTTTTTTACAGTGAACAGTGAATTATCACGGGACAAAAGCAAATGCACGACGCGTCCCGTAGGTTAATTGGGGTGATCTGATGCAATGAAAATATATGTGGGTCATCTACCGAATATCTGCCGAGATGAATATTTTAATAAATAACGTCAGGGTAAAATTAAAACATGGGGAGTAAAGTTCAGAAATACACTGGGCTGCAGTGGTCGTTGATATAAGGCGTGAGAAAAGTAAAATAGGGTTGCTCACTTGGGTCCATTTGATACATGTCTTGATATCAATAGCGAAAAATAGGAAACCGGAAGCAATTGATCTCGCCAAAGCGTTAATGAACACCAAGAATAGATGAGCTCCAAGCACCGAGCATTGTGGTACACCACACACCACATCGGTTACATCCAACAATGATTCTCGGACTCTCAACTCTAGCCGTCGTTCGTGTAGAAAATTGCTAATCCAGCTCAGGATTGGGTCGCCAATGCCGTAGTTCCGAAGCTTCTAAAAGGATCAAAGCAATGGTCAAAGCAATCAAACACATTTGAGAAGTCCAGGTAGATAACATCGACTCCTGATCTATTATCAACAGCTTCAGTCCAGCTATTATGTGCAAAAAATGGGTTAGTATTACATAAACGCTTTTGAAGAAAGCGATTTTGCTCTGGGGCTATTACGTTTTGGCTTTCCAGATACTGTATCAGAGCATCTGCGATGATTGATTCCATAAATTTGGAAAGTACAGGAAGCAGTGTTATTGGATGGTAGTTGGTAGGGTCAGTGCGGCTACCTCCTTTATGGATAGGAGAGATGAACCCTCGCTCTAATACTGTTGGAATATGGTTCTCTTCTAAACATCACCGATAGAAAAAAGCCAGTGCTTCTGCTAGAGCACTAGCTACCGCCTGCAGAGCCTTTGGTTAGAGGTTGTTGAATCCAGGAGAACTGTAGATACGCAAAGATAACAACTTCTTCAACACATCTTCCGAGGTGAAGGTGATCTTGTCTAAACCCGACGGCAGAGTAATAGCAACGAGGAGAATATTTGGGCTCGTTACCTGCTGGAACATTTGGGAGTAATGAGCCGTAGGAGATCGGCTGATTTCATTGTTAGCGTGCATCCATCAGCGGTGACTATTGCTGAAATCCCCCGTTTCACCTTTCGAAAGCTGTTAAGGTGCCTGTACAGAAGTTTGCGGTTCGTGCAGAATCGCTTTATTAACTCCTGTTGATGCGTGACCTTGTCTTTGCGGATCAGGTTCACACAGAATTTACAATGTGTCACGTTTGCAATCCAGGTTTCTGCATTCGAGCAGTCCTTGTGGGCTTGCCACGCCAGATCTCTCCGGGACACACATTTACATGTTGTGCTCCTAAGAAATGGCTTATGCTTGTTTTTAAGTTGAAGGACTTTTGCTCCGATGCGTGCGTTACCATTGTGCTAAACGTCCTTGTAAAGATTTCCCAAGCAACATCTGAGGCATTCGGTTAAGAAAGTCCAATATTTCTCCTTAACAAGCGTAGATAACACATTATAGTGCGGGACAGTATGCACTTTTTCATCCTCCTTTTCATGATATTCTGCATAGCATACATAGTCAAAAACTAGAATAGCGTGGTCAATACGACCCAGCGGTGTGCTTGTAACTACGCCATCAACCATGAGTTCTTCGCAAACTAGATGACGCATTAGTTACGCGGCTATTTTAAGGCGTCTACCAAGCAGGTACAGGGTATCGTAGCTAGCAACGTTAACAGTTTTTCCTTGACAAAACTCGCTAGTATCGCTGATATGATTTTAGAAATCCCGCCTAGCACAACTGACATCCACGCCGTTGAAACCCACAGTCTACCAAACACGATTAACGACCGTATGGACGATTTAGCTGAACACATAGCCGAACTTCGGTTAAATCGACTGACAGGACACCGTTCTTTTACTACTCTTTCCTCTGCTCGTACACGAAGCCCTCTTTCATCGCAGACTTCAACTACCTTTTGGTATCATGGTCGTTTCGGGTATTCAGCGCGTAGATTCAATTAACCCTGCTCCTTCCGTCAAACGCAGCCACCAGAGTTCCAGTCGTCGGGAAAACAATTACCCAACAAAGATCTAACTGTCAACGACTCATTGTCCTAGGTCAGATTAGCCGTTTTCGCTTTCTTGTCGATACTGGTGCTGACATCAGCGTCATACCTCCAGCCGACTCTTTTGTTAATCACACTTCATCCTAGAGGTGCTCGAGAGCAGCTAACGGGACCAGTATTATAACTTACGGTCAACAAAACGTAAGTCAGCTTTTTTCTACGGAACAACTCAGTTGGATATTCATAGTCGCAGATGTAAATCGACCAATATTAAGAGCGGCTTTTTTGTCTTATTTCAATCTGTTATTTGGTCTACCAAGCCGGTGTACGCTACATGTCAACATGCGGCTTTCCTTTCCTGGTAACACAGTGTGTACGCCATTCATCTGCCCCATAACCCCACTGCCACAGAAAGCTTCATTATACTACAAGCTCCTTACTAGATTTCTAGATATATTAGAACCAAATTTTCGTCAGCCGAATACCACACATTATGTATGTCACCACTTCGTCACCAGCGCTACTGCAGTTCTATCCCGTCCGCCATATCAACATCCGGAAATACTGAAAATAGCAACGGATGAGTTTCAACAAGTGATCCAGTTAAGATTAATTCCATCATCTCAAGGCATATGTGCAGCACTGTTGCAAATGACAGCAAAGAGGACAACATCCGATTGGAGACCATGTGTGGACTACAGAGCACTTAATCGCATCCCCATTCCTGTTAGGTACCCCAAGTCACACATTCGTGATCTTTCTTCCCATATTCTTGGATGTACTACTTCTTCACATATTGACATCACGGGCGCTTATCACCAGACCCCTATTCATCCTGGGGATATTCATATGACAGCTATCACATCACCATTCGGTTTGTACTAATTTCTACGCATACCTTTTGGTTTAGGTAACGTTGCACAAACCTTTCAATACATTATTGAGCAGGCACATGCAAGCCTTTTATGTGCAATTGTTTATCTCGAGAATATTTTGATTGCAAGTTCCAAGGAAAGTGAACAACTGCAACATCTAAAAATTTCTTTACGCTTCTCACCAAGTGCGGAGTGGTTAGCAACAGCAACAAGAGCGTCTTTGCTTCATCTTTCTTGCACTTGATTGGTCACACCATTGCCAAAACTGACGTTTCGCCGACCGAAGAGAAACTTGATTTCATAAGAAACTTTCCCACACCCGCTTCTGCAAAACAGCTGAAACCTTTCTTAGGCCTGCTTAAGTTCTACCGCCGTTTCATTTCAAACGCCACACATGTGTTAGCTTAACGAACGAACTTCTTGGTTGGTGATCCGATGCAGTTCCATTTCACAGACGCCACTGCACGAGCTTTCGATCAAGCTAAACCTTCTCTGGCCAATACGATGATGCTTTTGTACTTGCAACCCGAAGCTTCGCTATCGCCAAATATCGATGCATCAAATTTTCCTATCGCGGCCGTTTTGCAGCAAACCGTTGATAAAGGTCAACCACCACATCGGTTTTTCTCCCATAAGCTCACCACGGTTGAAACTCGATACAGTACGTTTGGTCGTGAGTTACTCGATATATACTCATGCATCTGTCACTTTTGACAGCTTCTAGAAGGAAGACGGTTTGTGATGTTTACCGATCGCAAGCCTTTGACATTCATTCTACAGCCTAAGCCAGATAAGTACTCACCCGGTGAAGTAATTCAGCTGGATTTCATTTCTCAGTACACCATTGTTATCTGCCATTTTTCTGGACGATGTAGTAATGTCACAGTTGCACGGTCGCCCCGCAAGTTAATGTGCTGAACACGTTTCCCATCAACCTGGAACGCATGACCCAACTGTAAAAAGACGAACCATCTCAGCCGCAAGTGAATTACAATCAGTTTTCACTAGACAGCCAGTCAGTGCCTCTGCACCCTATACCAGGTATAATTGAACGTGATGTTGCCATGACAATTCCAAGGCTATTGGTTCCTGTATCAATAGGAAGAACCAGTTTCGATGCTCCTCATAACGTCTCGCATTCAGGCATCCATGTAACTGTCAAATTGATCTCCGAACGCTTTATATGGTCGAACATGAACAAAGACATTCGTATATAGGCAAACACTTTCTTAGCATGTCAACGCACGAACGTCATTCGGCATACCCGATGGTATGCCGGATATTTCTTACAACCAGACAGCAGATTTGACCAAATCCACAACGATATCGTCGGACCCATACTCTGTTCTAGTGGTAATTCGTATCTCCTGACGTGCATCGATTGTTTCTTTTGATGGCCTGCAGTCATTCTATTGCAGACACATTTGCAGAAGCCATCGCTCGTGCACTTGTCACCAGATGGATAGCTAATTTCAACGTTGCTTACTACATCACCACTGACCGCCTTACCCAAAATTTGAAGAAAATATATGACTTCAAAGGGATACGCACTACAGCTTATCATTCCCCAGCCGAATGATTAAATCGAACGTTTTTTCGACACCTATATACCGCAATTGAAGAACCCTAATCCGACTCACTGGATAGCTATAATTCCGATAATTTTGCTCCAGTTTCGCACAATCTTTTAATCAACCCATCAACGTTCATCCGAAGAACTGGTTTTCGGAGCCACATTACGTATTGCTGATTAATTTGTTACCCCAGTAGCCAACCGTAACACTGATTCGTCAGCGTACGTCATTAAACTGAAGAATCACATGAGCCAGCTGCATTAGTGCGCACCCACGAGTTCAGTGAACTAATCATACGTTCACCCTGCTCTCTCTTTGTGCACTGTCGTTTCCATTCGCACTGGCCGAGTTAAGCATTCGCTACAACTTCAGTATGAGGATCCACTTTTTGCTCTTACATCATGCTAAGCATTTTATTGGCGAACTGCACAATAGAACAGACGCTTAGCATTGACAGCTTAAAACTTGCTTAGACTGATATTTTGGAATCCATACCAGCAAATACCACCTTAATCCACAGGAGCAAAACTCCACCGCCGTTTCCAACAGTAACACCTGAAACTTACGCTTCCACCTTGGTTTGAGTTGCATGGTTTCCGATGGCTCAATGTCTATCCATAGACTGCGGCTATATATACATACATATATATATATATATATATATATATACGCTGCCCCCAAGAGAACAACGTGTGTCACTCGTTCCGAAGGACATCTCCATTAGCCTGACCGATTTGTCGTCCATTGAAACCAGCGACACAACGCAAACATTCTGTATCCTCTACAGCCTGTGCCCACTTTCATTAGAATGAGGGTATTGGTTCGCCCGTTTACAGCTTTCTCAAAATACGCACGTTTGTTGAACTGTGTTTTCATCTATACGGTAAAGCTAAGCACACGCCACGTGGTTTGCACCAGATGATATACATGCCGACCTCAAAACAGCATTTGTTCTCTAACCCATGACTATCATGACGCATCGAATCACGTAATGATTATGGGCTTTTGAAAATGCACTTTATATCGCATCCGCTCTGAGTGTCACACCAATCTGCATACCCGGCTCAGATGTGTCAGGTTTTCAATGAATACTTCCAATAGTTTTCCACAGAGCCTACATGGTATCTGTAAAAATCAAAAGGAACTGATTGGTTCCCCAACCTGGATTGTTTACTTGAGGACACGGTATCCCTATTCCCCAAATATTTTGTCTATTACTTTCACTCCGTGTGCCACCATCGGTTGACAGCTTGAACATGTATTCCCTTCACGCTCGATCATTGATATATACTTGACGTTTCAATATCATCCATATTATGCTGTGACTTTGACACTGCCCAATTCTACCGCACGTTACCTCAGGCTTTACAACTGCTGCCCTCTTGTACTACCATTGCGAATCTATTCTCAGATCATCTACGGAATGTATTTTGTCTTATAGAACCACGGTTACAAGCTAATTCGTTTTATTCTGCTTCCCAGATTGTGCGTTAAGTCTGGGTTTATTGCTTCGCAGTTGCTAGTTAAGGTTTCGTACGACGTACTTATTGTAGGCTTCATATTGTTGCTACAATACCGATACTGTGCCACCCTTCTGAATGCTAATTCCATCAATACTGTTAAATTTGAACAATAGAAGCTGATATGATCTGATTATTGACACTGGCCTAGATGGAATACGTTTGTTGCGCTCAACTTCTCAGACTCTGTTATTCCCTTACGGCTTCAAAGTTATCTTAGTTTACCTTTGACGGTTGTGGTTGTTTCAGATGTGCACAAGTATGAACTAGATATAGTAGGATAGGAAATTGATCCATGGCAAGTACATAAGTAATATCGCCCCTCAGCCATACTTGACACATCGTTGTAATCCGGCCTAACGGTCGCAGCATCCACAGTTCTACGTTCATTTCGGATTTACTGTGCAAAATTACCTCGCACTTCGTTGAATTTACACTTTTCATCTCACTCCGAAGCGCTTTAGCCACTGAAATCATTAGCAACGGAATAATATCAGCACAATTGGGACAATTGATCAGCATTCCCCAAACCTAAGTCTTTGCACTATTCAAAGCAAAATCTCGGTTGTTAGCGACATTCAATTGAGGAGTCTCACAGCTTTCCGGCATGCCCATACTCCTATTATTTCATCACTCTTTGTATCAGCTAAACGGTAAATTAAGCTTTTATTGTGAACCAATCCCATACGGATAGATAAAATCTCGCTCCACGCTACAGTTCAGTTGGTGCGATCAATCAACTTGACGTGCACCACGTGCTGGACAACCGGCATAAACAAACTGCCCCACTCGCAATCATCTAATAGCCGAACGCAACCCGCGGAACGTAACGCGCCCGTTCTATGACCTAGACCTGACCAGCTGCCGACAGTCAATATTAAACCGCGAGTCACTTTCAAGTCCAAATTATCCAGCAGCGGCTGGAATACTGTATGCACCGCGAATGTGAAGCAAAGAACACGTACAGCGAAACTTTGTACAACACGCATAAAATTACGACTCGCATATCCTTACCGCATCAGTAACTACCATACAAGATGCGTCAGCGTGCCTTTACACCAAAAATACGATACGTCGGATTTCCGGGCTTAATTTGGCTTTGACTTACTTGTACGATGGTTCACCCATAAAAAGGTTGAACGTAATTATTACCAATCACGACAGTCTAACCGCTAAGCCTGAATCTCGTTCGAGCAGAATTTACACTGAATCAAACTTCTCCAGTCGTCAAGTAGAAACTAATAGAATTCGTAGAAAGTAGAAGTCACGATTAAAATTCACGCACAATAATGTGCCTCGACGGGGAATCGAACTTTACACCTCTCACAAACATCCACCAGTAATCTACCATCGCCCATTGGACGTCTGAAGGACAGGTACTTAGGTCCATTGGGAAGTGACGGGTGAGTGAGCCAATCTGCAACATCAGGACAGGTACTGTGAGCTTATTGGCAATACGTCGCGCACCAAGCAGAAGTCATGTATTAAAAATTGCGCACCTAATCGTCAGCCCTCTGTAGCTCAGTGGTAGAGCAGCGGACCGGAAATTCGTGGACCGAGGTTCGATTCCCCGTCGAGGCACATTATTGTGCGTGAATTTTAATCGTGACTTCTACTTTCTACGAACTTTACGCCTCTCACAAACATCCACTAATAGAATTGGCTAGGAATTCCTATACCAGCATATTAACGGAAATGGGGGAAACCCCAAAATCGACTGACCATCGCAAACGACTGAGCTATCCCGGGTTGCAACAACAATATCCACTTGCCCAACGTATCGAATAATGCAACCTAGCTAACGCCTACACTTCGAGTTTGTAACAGAACACAAACCTTTCCAAAGATTTATTAACTTTTGCTAGCTACGGCTTGATGTTTTCTAAAAAAGAGTTCAATAGGTTCAACGATAGCAGTTGTCAGAAGGGGCATCTGCACATGCTGAGTTTATTTGTCTGATCGAGCTTGCTCAAGTCAGTGCATGTCAACCTAACGTAAAGCTTGTCATCAGTTAAACTTTGTTCACTTGGTTCCTATGAACTGGACCCACGAACGTCACCGCTAAACAGTTTAACACCAGCCTAACCGTTGAGTGAACTGTTTTAACTTATGCGAAGCGTTGGTTTTGTACTGCTGTAACTGGAGTGTGTGTTGCCATGCCTTACGCATCGAATCCTGCGTTCTACTAAGAGTTGAGTTCCTTACAGGCCAATTTTAACACAAGGCCCAGATGCAAACTGCAGGGATCTCGCCAAAGCCACCCACTTCCGTGTATACCACATCATCGGAAACCAGGCGGGACTACGGTGCCCTGACACTCATGTGCACCAACGTTTCGGACTCCAACTCCTTAAGAAGTAAATAGCCGGATGATGTGACCCCGTGAAATCGCATTTGTGAGCGGAACGGGGTTTGGACCATGCCGATTAAACTAATGCGCTTCCCCACATATCCAAATCTGATAAACTACGATGAGTCCCGGTTTATACGGGTAACAATAGAAGCTACGGATGAGGTCGGGGTTGTATATTCTCGGCGTACCGCCTGCAGAGAGAAAATGGTGGGATACTCGATTATCCGCATGTTCCACTGAGAGATCTTCAGTAGCAGAAAATTTTCAACGACTGCTCCAACGAGAAGTAAAAGAAAAATCATTTTGTTCACGGCATTTCTGAGTTACCAGTGGCCGGCAATGAGGATGCTCACGGTCAGTAGCTTGAAGAATGATGGTAGATTCGTGAAGTCTTCTATGCAGCAGATGCTATTATTCAGTCAATTTCAGGGCCACCTGTGTTGCTTCCTTATAAAGACAATAACACCAAAATACTAAAACTTATAATTCAGCCCCGACAGAAGCTGATGAAGTTAATTTTTAGCTGACGTAAACCATGCAACACACTACCTTCAGAACTATGCCTGCAACCACCATTCCAGTACAGCGGCCACCCGACCTCATCAAGGTATCAACGCAACTTGCGACGAAATGTTGCCACAGCAGCAAGGCAGGAACCCAGTTTCTTAGACCAGCAGCTCTTGAGAACCGTTTGAAACCATATCGGTACCTGGCGTTGTTCTGTTCACCGCCGCACCACCAAAGAATCGATTCAGTTGCGGCTTCTCGTCGGTCAGTATACGTTCAGCCCACATATACACTCCCTGTCGGATGCTTCTTATGTCCAAGAAGCTATCCTGTATATACATTAGGACCTGAGATGGACTTTAACCCGGCATCCACACTGATGTGTGGAAGAAACTTGTGGTACCGCCATCTGCTTATCGCTGATAGTTACTACATCAACGCTGTGGAATCATGGAGTGCAATTCAGAGCAGATCTGCAAGGGTATGTTACCAACTTCCCGACTTACGGCCCCATAAACACTCCCAATAGATTCAGAGAAGCAGACAAACCATCAATACCAGACCGGATATTCAATAACAAATGACTCATGGTCGATAGGGTGAACAGCGCCACTTTTCCATGCCACAGTGATTATGCAACCTTCTTCTTCATTCACACTTACCATGCAGAACATATAGAGCATAGCCAAACCGTGGGAGCCAAAACAACCTACGGCCCTTAGCTAGGATAGTTAAAACACCTAACTAGATGTTTAACCGAGAACACACCGGATATTGGCCAGGAAATTTCGCTCGAGACCTTAGCACCTTAGTTGTTGACGCATCAAACTAAGACGATCCGTTCGAGTAACCTAATCTCGTTTGTACGGAGTAGGGTACGTAAATGCATGGCACCACGAAACGCAGCATGGCATGCTCCCAAAATCGACCAAAGCTCAAAAAGCTGCCGGAATTTGGCAGTTCACTCTGAACATTTCACTCAATTAGTGCGTGAGGATAAACTTGCATATAAACAGGCTTTAACGGCTAGAGGATACTAAATGTGATGACGACCAAATTGCATATAACAGCGGCCAAGAAATAGTCTACGTGATGGCGGCCCTACTTGCATATAAAAACCGCCCACAAAAGGAGTTAGAATTGTGATGGTAGTAGCACTCCAGCAGATGTGGGAACCATTGGAGCTGCAAGATTTTCCTGACCGACCGTGACAGAAACTGGACGGTGGATTTATTCAGTGACAACGGGAAAGATTACCTACTTACGGTGGATTACTATATTGATTATTTTGAAATCGATTGATTCACCCCTACGATCACAGAGGCAGTAATTAACAAGCGCAGAAGTCGGTTCACCAGGCACGGTATACCGGAGAAGCTGGTTTCCGACAATGGACTCCAGTTTACCAGTGCTGCGTTCCAGGCCTTCGCAACCAAGTGGGAATTTATGAACTAACAAAACAGCCCATATCACAGTTAATCGAATAGAAAGACGGAATCGGCAGTGAAACAAGCCAAGCGACGGTTATCGAAAGTCAGACCAATAGCTGAGAACCCGGACCTCATGCTACCGGCGAACCGTAACAGTACTTCAACGAATATCGGTTCGAGCCCAGTGCGACGCTTATACAGCCGAAGGACTAGAACTCGGATCACGGCATCCGCTGCAGCTCTGCGCCCAGTTTCGCCACAGCATGAGAGGTTACAGAAGAATCTGAGACGACGAATGACCATTCAGAAACGGTACTATGACCGCGGTGCACTGGTATTGATTGCACTAACAGTGGGAGAGGTAGGGTGGGTTCAACCATTACCCGATAGTCAAGAACGATGGAAGAAAGTTGTGGTTACTGCGACAGTCGACACCAAATCATACGAAATAAACGTTGGATGGAAAACGTTCAGAATAAATCGAAGGTGCTTGCGACCACACCAAGACAAAACTGTGGATTGGGGATGAAACGCCAGATGGCGTGGGGCAAGGAGACCGCGATAGCAGATACAGCGAAGACTACACAGAGCGGCATGGTGTACGGGGTGGACAGCAACATGGCGGCGCGAAAACACGAAAAAGGGAGTACGTGATGGGAGTGATAGCAGAGTGTTGGCGGGTGGACCAACCGAGCGAGCCAGATAAGCATTGGGAGGAGGACGTACCAGATTCAATTAATGGACGCGGATTGGCCGATATTCGTATGCGTGATTCACCGTTTGTTTAAGTGAAGCAAAGCAGGAACCTCATCGACTCAGGAAGGTCGTGTGTTTTGGACTTGAACGTGCAACTTATATCGAGAAGTTTGGCTTGCCAAACATGCTGCAATTTTCGTCGACTTGAGTTTGCTGAAGAAACGCTTTCCCTGCAGGATGGCGTTTCGCAACAAGAACGATGACGACTTACTTGTTGTAAACTAAGCCCGCAAGTACCAGAGAGGAGACGTGAAAATTCAGGTAGAATGATTCGAAGGATTACCCCACGAAGAAGCAGGTCCCCAAGAGACGGTTACATGGATAGCCGTATTACTTACATTGAACTGCTGCTTATACCTGTGCTTATTCCTAAACCCAACCTCTCCATCCTTTCCAACTTTTGAATCATAGAGCAGTACTAACTCTCCACTGGGTCCACTGAAAATTGGAACAGCATTTTACACCATTCGATTTTGTTGTACAAAATAACCAGGCTGCAAAATCAGTCTATGTCTCGCAAGATCGATAAATATCTCAGTTAAGTATTTACTTACTTCGAATCATAATGGTTACGTAAGTAGGCGAATAACCTTCGCTTAGTTAAAGAGTGATGTTCTCTACTCACGACAGCAGATGGACAAACAGGGACAGCAACAGAATCAGGAAACGCTCTGATTCAGTAGTATTCGCCAACATTTCAATGTGTTCCATGGTAACGTTATCCATGTTGTGCTAGACACTGTGATGATGAAACGGTTATCTCTGTGCCCACACATCTCTTCCGGAAATGAGGATATTCTGCCGAAGGCGATTGTTGTAGCAGTTAATAAATTGGCCGAATCTTTCGTGCGATTTTTCCAACACTGCCTTTATATGATGCCGGTGCTTACAACAAAAAAACATAGGAAAATAACTCAAATTTACAACTAGGTAACAATTCGGACCAACCTAACTACATTACAGTAATTTTTTTCCAGTTCTTTCAAAATTCATGGTGGCTATCATTGCTGACGATCTGACATTTTACCGTGACAAACATGGCCACATCGCTCAATAGTAATATGGCTTCCAACAGAATAATGAACAATGGAAAATTATTTAGCCGGTTAAAAAAGCAATTGCTTGACAAAACCTGTAGGATGGTACCGGTAAATTTACAATATCAATAGATATGGGAGTTGTCTGTTTGAGCGTCTACCTAGCAAATACGCTGCTGAATAATATTAGTGTACGTGTAAATTGAGTGCGAACGACGAGGCAACATGGACGGCAGTTATTGCTGATGTACTCTGTGAGAAAAGTAAAAACAAGTATAGTAAATGCAGTGCCGTCTCCTCGGATGTAGGTGCGATATTAATCTGTCTTGAAAGCATAATTGATATATCCCACAATATCACCGTTTACGCACTGAAGGGATGGAAGCCAATGGCAAGATCCAATCGTTTGCTGAAAATATACAACATGGAGGAGGAAACAATTAATTTTGGGAGAGAGCGTTCTATAGTTAACAAACCCGAGATGAAAAAAATAAGTCCGCCGGCATTCCATGCTGCTATACTGTTCACTGTGATAAGGTGATAAAGTGCAATCCTTGGCTTTTAGTATCCAGTACCTGCACAAAACTCGCTAAACTGATAAGACATGAATCGCGACCCCTTATCCGACACACTGGTTTCATATAGGCCATGTTAGCCAAAAGTGCGTGTCAAAGTATGTAGTGTGAAGGTAGCTGACGTGTTCCGTATCAGGTTTACTTCACGCCTCTTGCTGCAAGCATTGAGTAAGATAAGGAAAGAAACACCTTCAACTGCACCCGTACAATCTACATGAAGCCGATCCTGGCGTGGGCCAAGACTGCATTTTTGTGCGTATCGGCTGCTTGCAAGCATACGCGCATCTTAAAAAGGTACGACAATGTCCTCTAGCTGGCCATCAAACTATGGCAAAATGAACTTGCACCGGACTGGTGCCTTTACTCGAAAGCCTCCTGTTCGATCTGTATCGAGTTAGGTTAACAAATGTTTCCACAGGACTTCTGGTATGATGATGTGGTTAGCGAAGCACAGACAGAAGCGAAATTTCTGACAGAGTCGCACCGCATGCAAAACTGAACAAGTTCTTCTTTGGGACAATTACTTGATCAACCATGTCTTTATGTAGGTCAGGATTTCTTATAGCAATGAACCATGTCGTGTGGCTTCCTGAACCAAATTAGCATTGACTGTTAACGTGTTCATGGCATCATGTACCATGTAACTGACAGCTGTTTCAGCTGCGATTGCGGCAATGACTGCATCATCGGATTCATGCCTGCCGATATCCATTAGTCTTGGTACAGCGTCTGCCTTCCCAATAGAATCAGTTGATGAATATCTCATGCTGAACTCGTAACCACTGAGCAGCTTCGCCCATCACTATGCGACTAGGTTGCATGCCGGGACACCTCATTTTAGATTCATAAAGTTCGAGAAGTGGCTTGTTGTTCGTTAACAGTGGAGAGAGTGATGAAGAAAGCATTTTGGGAACTACTAAGCAGCACATACGACAGTCCCTGTTTGTTTGTCAAGGTAGCGGTACTAGTTTCGCACGCATCAAGAGCTCGTGCACTGTGTATGAACCTTTCTGAGCCATCCGGAACATTAGGTGAAATGACGGCCCTAATTCCACAGCCGCAAACGTCTATAATCACGCCAATTTCTAGGTTTGCGTGGTAATGGGTGAGCAATAGGCCTCACTTCAGACCCGACCAAGCTAACTAGAGTGCAGTGATTTCTTTGAGTTCTTCCAAAAGTTATAGCAGCTTTCAATGCTGACAAGATAATAGTTTACCTTGACGAAATGGGCTACATCGCGCAAGAGCAACATGGTTTCCACCAGAAGCAGTCGTGCACTATCAAACTACTGTTAGCACGGGACAGTCGGACCGAAACAGTGAATGTTAGTTTAGGTGTTGGTTTTGTCTAATTCAACTTCTATAACGCATTCGACCTGTGGAACCCTTGCATCCTCCCAGCCAAGCTTCAGGGATACGGTATTGATAGTCCCGCTCCTATGGTGGATCAGAAACGTCTTGTTGCACAAGCGTCTGGAAGTGAAACTATGGCAATCAGTATCCGTTGCTCGACCTGCTTTATGATGTTGCTTGCTAAAGAAGGGGGTGCCAAAGAAATATACCGCCATCTTACGAGCACTTTACATTCATACATCCGGCAGAGTGAGGGTCTATGGCAAGCTTTCCTCGCAATTCGCTGTCAAAAGCAGTGTGCGACAGGGCTGCCCTATGTCCCCATTCCTCTTCAACTTCGCAATCGAAGACGTTCTGTCGAATGCGCTAGATGGTTTCCAACATTTTGGTCTAGAGCTTCTACCGAGTGAGCGCGACTGACTTAGGTTATGCTGATGATATCGCCTTACTTAGTGATGATGCTCAGGGTATGCAACTCATTCTGGATCGTTTGGCGGTTGAAGCATCTAAGTATGACATGAGCTTCTCCCCATCGCAGTGTAAAGAACTGCTCAAGGGTTGGCTTTCACCTGCTCCCGTGCTCATTCTCGAAGGGGCACAATCTGAACAGGTAGATAGTTTCGTCTACCTCGGGAGCTGTGTTTCTGCTGACGGCACTATCAGCAAAGAAGTTTCTCTTCGCATCGCTAAAGCTCGATCAGCATTTGTCAATCTGAGGCACTGGTGGCGTCGTCGTGACGTCTCATTCTCACTAATGGGCCGAATTTACAGCGCATCAGTTCACTCAGTATTATTGTATGGGTGTGAGTCCTGGCCGATTCGCGTGGAAGACATGCGTCGTCTTTCTGCCTTCGATGCCGGTTGCTTAAGGAAGATCGCAACTGTTTGGTGACAACATCGAGTTAATAGTAATGACGTTCGACGTCGCTTCTTTGGGAATGCAAGTATTTCCTTCAACAAACTGGTTTTGTTGCGCCAGCTATGATGGCTCGGTCATGTCCTACGCATGGCACCTGAGCGTCTACCGCGTCGCACTCTATTCGCTCGGCAAGGATCTGGCTGGAAGCGACCGCGTGGTGGTCAGTCTTCCACTTGGCGGCAGCACATGAAATCGCTGACGTCGTGTCTAGCCGCTGTTGGATCCGTACGTTTTCCAGGATGGGGACCCAATGATGAGGAGTGCCAATGGCTTAGCACTCTTGAAGATATGGCCCGCAACCGGAATCAGTGGAAGAATTGTGTACAGTATTGTACACAATGTACACATGTATTCACATGTTTAATAATACCAATATTGAAAATGACAAAAAAGCGAAAAATCGGCGTGTGACAAAAAAACTAAAAAGGTTTTGTTCTATTTTTGTCAAAGTGTTCCATTCTTCGTTCGGCAAATTAGCTGAAGTGTGTTGCTCAACTTCAACTACCATGCACGATGATTATGACACACTGCCTGTCTCCTATCCACTGATCTCCATGGCTTTGTTGGCTCTATGTCCAGTTGCTAGACTGTTAAGATTACATACAGACATTACGTTCTCCCTCTGCTGCCTTCGGAAGTCCTGCTCCCGCATGTTGAATATGTGATTCAAGCTTGCCAACCGTGGTTGAAGTGGAACCCTACAGCCTTACAAATTTCCCATCAGGCCAGCCATACGTCAAAGGGCTGCACTACTTACGTTGCAAACAGCATCTGTGCATTCTAAAAGTCTTTATTTGACGCCATCGGCGTTTGCATCGTTACCTTACTACGGTTTACTAGGTTAAAAGTACCCTAACCACTCATGCTATCATGTGCCAACACTCAGCCGTAAAAGCAGGCTGAGAGGTCACCGCCTCAATCAAGCAGAATAATACGGCCGGAGAGCAATTCAAAGCTGATCTGCAAGATCTCGTAACTACTATTTCTATTTACAACCACATCACTTTGCTCATTCGGTTCAGAACAGGTAACAGGCCATCTGTGCTGGATCTTGTGTCTACCAACGAGGAGCATTTGATTGATTCGTTAGTTTTAGACTACCCGTTGGGTCGCAGTTATCATGCAGTCATCAGTTTCAACTTTGACTGCTGTGCTGAATATCGGAATAAGAACGATGAAACTAAGCGAACCATCACCAACTACGATTGCTTAGCCCAGCTCGTAGGCGCTAAAACTTGGTCGTTCCTTGACGAAGAACCCAAGAAATCGCCTGGCTCGCGCTCGTTAAAAATTCAGTCAACTGATTGCAGATGCTTCAGAGAAAAAGTTTCCAAAAATTGAACATCAGGTTCTTTCGTTAGGATCAGAACTAGAAAACAGATGACAGTACGCAACGCAGATTGGCGAGTGTACAGAGAAGTTCCAGCACCAGAAAATTGAGACAACTACGTAGCCCAACGTAACCACTACATTCAACTATTAAGAGAAAACAAGGCCACTTATCAGCACGATATGGCAAACCCTTCCATGCTAAGCACAAACTGCTGTACACGCATTTTAATAGCCTAAGAAAAGTAAGACAAGGATTTCTTCCACTTAGGACGGCTAAGGGCACAACATGAACGGCTGTGGAAGCAGCGAACGCGCTGCGGATGCAGTACGCCCCCACGTTTCAAAGGGTGTAGCCAAAAAGCGATCTGCCCACCTTTGTGTTCTCCTCGCCAAAACGGACACATTAATTTACCGCGGAGGCTGCATTGCAAAAGCTGACATCTCTACGCAAACATAGCTTGCTGATTGTCATCACCTTTCCTCCGGAGGCACTGGAAGCAGCTGCAAGCCAACCTACAGGACCGCTAGCTCAGTTTTTCCAGCGCTGTTTAGACCAGAACCAAGTTCACGCTATGTGGAAGTTTGGAATAACAACCCCGATTCACAAAGGTGGTTGCAGAACTGATCCATCCAACTACCGCCTAGTATCCTCTATTCCTGTACTCTCCATGGACATGTAATTCATAGTTGCCGATGCACTGGTGGGCTAGCTGGAAAACTTCAACATTATCACTCCTGAGCAGCACGGTTTCCGTCGACAGCCGTGATGTACAACGTATTTAATAATCTCACACCGTAATTGGACCGAGGCAGCTGACGCTGGAGAAAGTGTTGCTGTGATCTACCTGGATTTCTCCAAGGCTTTCGATCAACTAGACCATCGGATAATACTCGCCAAGCCCCAGCAGTAGGGAACGGCGACCCGCTTTTAAGCTGGATTGCAGACTTTCCACTTCAACTGCAATTAGTGTTCACAGTTCGGAGCTCTTTATCGGACCCCATATAAGTTGAGTGCGGTGTGTTTCAAGGGTAAGTTCTAGGTCCACGTTTGTTTTGGTGTTTATTAATGAACATGCACAGGGATGGCTTCAAACTTCCTAATGTTTGCCGACGATATCTGGATCTGGCTCAGTATCAATGCCAACGCCGCCCAGCATGTACTTCAGGGTGACCAAGATACGGTGTATCAAGGGGCAAACCAAAACTTACTGCATTTCAACTTCAGTAAATGCAAACTGATTCCAGCCGACAACAGAGCAGCTACTCATATCGGCTCGGAATGACTATACTACAACAATTAACACTCGAACATGACTTGGGTGTCCTGCTTCAAGATGACTTGGGTTGCTCCAGGCAATCCGAAGAGGTCTCGAAGACTGGGAACCAACACGTCGGACTGTTGGGATGGGCGTTTCGACCAATAAACAGCTCCATATGCTCCATCTATACTCAGTGAGTATGTTGGCCCTCATGTCGAATACGCATTTTAAGCCTGGCGTCCATGGATGAAACACGACCTTAATGCCACAACGTTGGGAATCTAAGTACGTCCTTTGAATGCGTAGTCGTTTATATTACTAGAGGATGAAACAATTGCGGTTATTCAGTGGAAACTGTTAGTGTCTTGGTAGGTTACTACACGAGTAGTTGGCGGATTGAAAATATCAGAAGGTGTGCACTAACAAAAATGAAGTATAATTATTGAGGGGTGTTCCTTGTGTACCATTACAGTAAATAAATAAAAGGAAAGGCCGTCCCTAAGAATATAATGTACGAAACAGAATTTAATAGTGTCACTCAAAAATAAAGTAATGAGAAAGTGGTGACTTATCTCAGAGCACAAATCCTGTTTGTGGGAAATTGCGGGTCGGGCCCTGTCCGGTCGTGTAACGATTGTCTTGTCGTCGTGGGCGTAGAGCTTTTCGTGAGGGTTGTCGAAGCACTAGTCGAAACGGTCGTGTGGCGTTCGTTTTACGGGAGTAACACTGTACTCGGTCGGGAGTTGTTGTTGTCGACGTGCTACAATGTTTATACAATGTCTCGTTCGCGCGTTCAAACGTGTGGGCCATAAGTGGTACGATGTGTGAATGTAGAGCAAGAGGAATTTAATTACGCAATGTGAGAATGTGGTATCCAAGACAATCTCGATAAGACTGAAACAGTTTTGTTATGTTGACTTCGGAATTAATTACAGGTGCAAGTGATGATAAAACCTTCCGTTCCGAAGGTAGTGCAACAGCATAAAAGTTCATGTGGAATACGAGCTCACAAGTGCGACGAAATAAAACTTCATATGGGATGTGATCTCACTAAGATATCGCAGACTATAAGGCCGCCTGATTATAGCATACGAGACTCGCCTCATGTTTGCCGCCCTTTGATGTAACTCAGCAGCAATACAAACCTGAAGGGGCATTCATTGAAACTCGCTGTAACGTATAGACGCCTGAAGTGCCGCAGAAATTTCGTTTCTATTCTTGTATGTCAGTCGTGGTATGCTCTACTAGAATCGATCGTCTCCGCACCGTATTAAAAGACGGATGAGGCACTCATCCACTTACACCTTGTCACTTAGCACTACCTCTCCATCCTACAGCTGGAGCTTACCACGGATTCATTTGCTGTTATTTGCGGGGGCTGTAAATCTATGCGGCTTGCAGAACTATCGCGGAGCAAACGATAAGTCCTTATTTGCATGTTTAATGTACTAACAATTTTATTCCCCTTATTATCATTATTGTTATGTCGATATCCCCACCAACTATCCAACTGGATTTGTAAAGCAACGCTTCTTAACCCGTGTAAGTACATTGTTCATGTTCATTATTCGTTGCCCGATGTACTTGCCAGAGACGTTATTAATAATAACTTAGATGGGCTGAGAATTAGATTGACCAACACAACCCTCAACATTTGGACCTAGAATTACCTGCTTCAGGCGAGGATAAACCCAAGTAGTGATAACCTTACAACCGCTGTAGATTGTATTGAATCTATTAATGCGAAAGTGAGTAATAAAATGTTTATGAACGATAATTCCAGTAATATGCAATTTGCCTTATAAAACCTATAATAATACCGCAAAAGTTCACTATCCAGGCAGGCAATACAATGTGTATTTTGTGCAACTATACAAGCATTGAAGGAAACATCAGTGAATAAAATGATGCCTTATTTTCCAAATAAATGTTCCATTAGTAGAGACCGACTTTATTAAAATAGAAGCAGGTTGGTTTATTGCACATCATCCACACACTGGTAATAACGATTGATAAAGCAACCCTGCAAAAGGAAATGTTGGAAGGACGGCTAATTTGGTATTTGAACGGCATTTTCAGTGCTGATCCCGAGGTCTTCAATAACACGACTACAGATTTCCAAAAAATTATCCCAGGTTTTGTAGTCTTTCTCAAAATAATACTTACTAGGACAGGTGAAGTCATGTTAGATGAAGTGGCCATCTAAAACAGCTCAGAAAATATTTGATCAAAATACTGAGCGTATCCGCTACCAAATGTGTTTAAACGCCCAGTCATGCCATAATAAATTGTGAACTTAGCGTATTGGTGGTTTTGTGAGTAGTGTAATAGTTGTAGAAAGTAGAAGCCACGGTTAAACATCCGGGGTTCGATTCCCCGTCGAAGCAGATTATTGTGCAAAGTTTAATCGTGGCCTCTTCTTCCTACGAAGGTTGTTAACTCTTTCAAAACGAAAGAAATATTGTAAATATAACCAAAGGAAACATCTAACTGATAAATTAAAAACCAACCCATGAATCAACGCAATTGGACGCAACCATTCTCCAATACTGAAGTAGGTGCAGCAAACTTAGTTTGACTTCGGATTACTAAAACAAAACCAGGCCGTCGTTAATATCAATACAACACCAATCTGACGAGGGTTATGTCACAAAGTCGCAGAGCCCCAACAACCGGGAAGTTGACGCAGACCCATTTACTAGCTTATCCTCCACCCAGATGACCGTTAAGGGCGATGTAAAATGGTAACAGGTTATCAGGAGGCTAGCAGCAATGTAATTACATGGTGGCCATAATGCTATATCACATAAGTCATCTACCAAAATAAAGGCTTCAATGAATGTGCCTCTCAAAATGATTAACTTAGCAGATCCTCAGTAACACAGTACTTTGATCAACTATACCACCACTGTTGTGCCAGCTAACTCCATTTTAACTTGTCGGACTCAAAACCAAACCGCCTAGTAACATCCCCATAATCCACACAGCATTCACTGGTTCAAAGTCACTGAATTTGCTGATAATCAAAATAGCGGAAAATCTTTATATGTAGGAAACATTACACAGCCTCGTTTGATCTATTTCATTTGGCACCTGTCAAGCGGAATTCTCCTGAGAAACCCACAATAGAAGAACATGTGGTGCCGTGAGATATATTAGAAAAATTCCTCACCTTTCATATGTCTTTTAGTTGCCGATTCTCCCGTACTTATTGTTGTGACCCGAATTTATTTACTAATTCTGTTTTAGGCATATAATGTAGACCTGCGTATACAGCAGAAACACCAAGCACCGTGCAACGAGTTACTCTCGGAGTATCAAATTGAACCCGTTATACGTATTAGTCCACTCGAGCGGGAGCTGTAAACACCATTAACTAATCCCCACCCCACCATCGCTAACACCATTTTCTTATCACATGTTGTCCTTCAGCTGTCACTTCTCTCTCCCATTCACAATGCCAGGTGAGTGTTTCCAACCAGTTATCAAGTTTGACCCGGAGTCTCGATATTGCCTCATGTAAGAAGCGACGCGTTGGTAAGCCAACATTTATCCTACACCCCCTATAAAATAATTGCAAACAAATCACGCAATAGGCAAATATTGCTGTTATTATTTTTGTAGCTGGCAACTGATGAATAAATTGCAAACACTTCGGCGATAAACGCACTTTTTCCTCCAATTATTAACTTGGTCACGGTCATCTCTAAAAATAATACACCTTCTATTGCATATTAGAGCGTAAGTTACAGAAAATGTCCACAGATATCTAGCTGCTACTCGTGGTGCCGGAAGCACTAAATGGTTAACGGCATCAGTTGCCGGATTTGCTGCTTACTGTGGCAAGCCACAGGACGCCTGCGCCTACACAGGGACCATGGGGGGCTTGCGCTGTACCACGCAAAGCCCCAACCACACCAGTTATCCAGTGTAAACAAAAAGGAATATGACCGCGAGACATTTGGATATAATCACCTTTCATCAATGTAGCCGGCCCACACTCCTTTACAGGCAAACAAAAGCACACTGTGTTTGGGGAATCAAGCGCATACAAGACGGTGGCTGGACGGTAGTCCGCTCCACACTGAATGCATTGAACCACTCTTCTAGTCTAACAAGGTCACAAGGACTGTGCACCCTTTCCACTCCAGCAAACAGCAACTGTCTCCTGCAGCCAGTACGGAGGAGTTAGTGCTTACTAAACTGGTAGGCACCTTCTCCATATGAATATCAAGCACAGCTACACTGGGGATGTCGAACCATAGCCAATCATTTGAAATGGCATTATCAAATAAAATATATCTGTTAAAGGAAATTGCTAAGCTGAATTATCCCTTTGCGAAATTAGCATCTGAAGTAAGTTGGTTAGCAATGCATCCGCGATAAGTACAAAATGTCAAGAAGTTACTCAAAACACGCTAAAAAGCATAACCTCGAAGAAGATAATCACAATTAGCGTAAGCAACGTGCCCAACCAATAGAAGATTATTCAGGTAGGCAGAACAAACCAAACAAAGTGAAACGAAATTTATCCAGCTTACAAACGCCTAGTTAAAGTGTTGGTTAGTTTAGCACAACTACGGTGCAGAAGCATCATGAATGCTACCTCGGCTGTAGGATGGGGCACGAAACACTGCATAACCGTGAGCCGTTTTGTTGTCAAATATATATATATATATATATATATATATATATATATATATATATATATATATATATATATATATATATATATATATGAAGTGCGCATGATACGTGTACTGCGTGGAGCTGAGTGTGGCACTGATCACAAATTGGTGCGCACCAAACTATACAGATATTTTCGTAAATCTACGTATTGCACTTCCGCCGTGAATCAGCGTAAATTTAAAATTCTCTCCCTCGGTACTGGGGCGAAACGTATTGAGCTGGAGAAGGCGATGGCTGCACGCCTGTGTGATGTGGACTGCATAGCCAAAGCGGGCGACCTGTGGCACCACATTCGCGACCAGGTGACAGCTGCTGCCGGGGAGACCATCGGGCGCGCAAACTGTAAGCGGCCTGATTGGTTTGCTGAGAACAATGCGACGATTGGCGCATCGGTGTCAGGGAAGAATGCAGCATTTGCTGCTCATGTCGCAGACCCCAGTTATTTAGCGAAGATGAATCATTTTCGCAAACTTCGACGGCGACTGACCCGAGAGTTCCGTCGTATAAAAAATGCATGGTGCACGGAGAAGGCGAGGCAGATGGAATGCTACGCCGAACGCCTCCAACACAAGGAATTCTTTAACTCCATGAAGGCGGTGTATGGATCGAGATTGGAGCATTTGAATGCGCTGATCCATGGTAGTTCAGGTGGTTCCTTCACACAGACTGCAGACGTAATGCAGATCTGGCGGAAACACTTCGACTGTTTCTTGAACAACCGTTCACAGATAGAATGACCTACGTTGAACGGCCTCAAGCAGCACGATGTAAAGACGAGTCTGGCGGACACACCGACACTGGATGAGACGCAGAAAGCACTTTCTCGGCTGCGAAACTGAAAGTGTACCGGTGTCGACGGGATCCCGCCTGAAGTATTGAAACACGGCGGAACCGCGTCGTTGACTGCGCTGCACCATCTAATGTAGCACGTGTGGATTGAGGAGGAGGTGCGTGCTGAGCTGCAGGATGCCCTTGTGCTACCACTATACAAGGGCAAAGTCAACAAGTAATGTTGCACAAAGGATCGCGGCATCAACTTGCTAAGTTGTGTGGGCAAGATGCTTGCCCGAATCCTGTGCAACCGCCTCGTAAGTTTGGTTGTACAACCTAATGTGGCGGAAGAGCAGAGTGGATTTCTTTCGGGTCGCATTTCTATAGATCTGATGTTTGCTGTTATTCAGTTGAAAGCGAAGTGCAGAGAACGACACCATCCATTGTACTCGCTTTTTGTTGATTTCACCAAGGCATTTGATACGGTGAACCGCAAGGCATTGTGGCTGCTGCTGGGTAACTTTGGTTGCCCGCGTATGCTTTTAAGTTTAATTAAATATCTGCGCAGTGGTATGCGAGCTAGGGTGCAGTTGAGTGGAGAGAGTTTGGGTGGCTTTGCATTTGTCCCTGGTGTGAAGCAAGACAGTGTCTTAGCTCTTGCCCTGTTTAATATATTTCTTCATGCCATGATGTCTTGTGCTTTTGATGCCGCTGTGCTTACGGTGTTCGTGTGGAACAGCGTATTGATGATGGGTTGTTGAACATCCGTCGTTTCGGTGCGAGAACTCTAGTCTGTGAGACAACTATCCGTATGTTGCTGTTTGCTGACGGCTGTGCGTTCTTTGCACACAGCGGGGGTGAGTTGCAGCATATGATTAGTGCTCTGGCTTCAACAGCGGCAAAATTCGGGCTCACCATCAACACAAGCAAAACTGTGTCTCCTTCAGCCTTCACCGGAGGTGCAATCTTCAATATTGCCGCGAATCAGCATTGGTGCTGAAGCGTTGGAGACCACCTCCCGCTTCTGCTACCTTGGGATTTTGATGTCGACTGATCAGCAGCTACGCAGTGAGCTGCGTACCCGCGTGCCGAATGCAGCGACGGCATTGGGGAAGCTTGAGTACCGAGTGTGGAACAACCATCAGCTTACCGTTAGTAGGAAGCTGATGGTTAAAAATCCATAGTACTGTCCATTCTTCTATACTGCAATGAAACGTGGACGATGTACCGGCGGCATGTGCGATATCTCGAGCCGTTCCATCAGCAGTGTTTGTGGAGAATTTCGCGCAATAATTAGGGGGAACAAGTTGCAGACACGGAAGAGTTGCGACAAAATTGGATGTATGCACTCGACTGCATACTTTTACTGAGACACCTGTGGTGGCTCGGTCATGTGAGCCGTATGGATTCGACACAGATACCGAAACAACTCTTATACGGTCAGCTGAGTATTGGGAAGCGGCATGTGGGGAAATCAAAGTTACATTCCGAGGACAAGATCAGATTGCGCCTCTCACGTTCTAATCTTGATTGCAGATCATGGGAATGAAAGGCGGTTGATCGGCGTGCATGGCGCTATCTTAGCAAGAAGGCGGTTGCCGAAGTGAGGGAGAAAGACTTCATACATGCAGAGAAGAAGCGGCAAGTGCAGAAGCGGCAAGCACCGATGGGTTGTACTCCATCGACATCGAGCGCATGGTGCTTTAGCGCATGCCGTCGCGAGTGCCTGAGTCAGGCAGGCCTAGTAAGCCATGAGCGAGTAAATCGAACGCAGCGTTTGTAGGTACGGTGCATTCGATTTGCTAACCGCGTGCTTGCCTGCTAAATCTCTTTATTTCAGGTATTGAGTTTTCAGTTTTGTCCTGTTGCTTTTCTTTCTCAGATGAATGTCCATTCTACTCTCTTATATAAACCTGCACAGGTCACCTAACAAGAATGAAGTTAATTTCCATAACATTTTGGTGTTTGTGGCATTTCCGTAAAATATACTTTCTCACCCCCTGAACGTATCTCGGATTCGTTTGTAGACAACTTATTTCATATGCACATTAATTTCGGATTTATGTCACCGTTTCTTTATGCATTACTCGATTTATCTTATTTGTTAGCTTGCACACAAGTGATTGCCTGTTGCTTGATATCCCCGGTGTGGCTGCGCTTGATGTGCATGTTGACAAGGTGTCTACCTGTATATTACCCACTACCCCGTCCATACTGGCTGTAGGAGACAGTTAGTCGTTGCTGGAGGGGACGGAGTGCACGGTCCTTGTGACGGCGTTAGTATCAAAGATACGTTCCGTGTATTCAGTGTGGAGCGGACTACCGTCCAGCCACCGCCTTGTATGCGCTTGATTCCCCAAACACAGCGTGCTTTTGTTTGCCTGTGAAGGAGTGTGGGCCGGCTACATTGATGAAACGTTTCTCCCATCCACATGCTTTCCGGTCTTATTCCTTCGGGTTTACACTGGATATGGGGTGTGCGTGATTCGAGCTGTGCGTGGTACAGCGCAAGCCACCCGTGGTCCCTCTGTATGCGCAGACGTTTGGTGACTGGCCACAGTGACATGCAAATCCGACACCGGATGCCGACAACCATATAAATATATGCAGCATATAATAAATCCATAAATACTGACTTACAGATTCTTATCTGCGCACTCGGAATGACACCGTCTTCGTTTCCCTTTTGTATCACCCATCTCTAAGTTATACATCGGCTACATATGATACCTAACATACTCCGATACATTTAAGTTAAACATTGGGATCAATAAATTTTGCTAGGTTTTTGAGTATTTTGCCCACCGCACAGTGACAGATTTTGACCACAACATGTTAAATGCCGCTTGTAGTACGCGCAGCTCTTCTACGAAGTAAAGCAGCACTGCTTCATCCGTCCATTCCTATGGCTGGAAGCAGCAAATAAGACCTCCAAATGCAGAGGGCATGTTAATATCCTCCATTATAGAAAAACAGTATCAATTTTAAAACCGTACTGATTACTCATTTAAAACTCTAAATTAGTTCTATCATTTGATAACTTCAAGCAGCGTAACGGAAATGCCACAATATCTGAATTATTTTACAATCCTGCTGTAAAAAATGTGTCCGTCCCTGCCCACATTCGTAGGAAATTCATTAAAAATATTAACGAATACACTGTTAGGTCATTTGGAGATAACGCTTTAATTAAGTCCACTGAACTGGCCTGGGCGAATTTTTTAAGCTGAGCCAATCAATGGTAGTCTATCGCTTCATCTGCTCCTGTAGGTTTAGGTATATTGGGTGCACGATCAGGCATTTTCAAAATTCAATCAAGGAACATTTACCAATGTCGTTCGTCACCCAACGGGACAAAACTATGTTGAGTGCCATAACTAACCATCTGATCTGCACCACTCATCTGATTGTTAATCGCAAGTCAGTTGAGATCCTCTATCGAGTGCCATAACAACGACACCATAGGGCAGGGGCTCGGCTACTTGCTACCGTTGAAGCAGCATGCATCAGCTTGACAAAAGAAAAATCTATACATACAGAAGCAGCATGTACAAGCATTACAACTACCCTGGCCAGCCAGTAACAAAGACGGATCGGACCTCACTCAGTCGTGTCAAATGACACATTACCTTAAGCATTTAAAATGCATGTTCCATAAATAGTTACTCTTTGTTCCCGAATGAACTTCACAACGTATATCTCTATACCAATTCTGATGATGAATAAATCGAAAACAATTGTGCGCTGTAAGCGTACAGTGATAGATTTGTGAAAATTCTTTTGAATTCATCAATTGCAGGAACTGCGTTATGTTTGCTGATATGTGGTAATCAAGCAGTTCCTTCATAGGATTCGCAAGCAGACACATTTCTGTGTGGGCACTTCGAATTTGAACTAAGGAAGTGCTGGGCGCATAATTTTCTCCCGAGAAAATTGCTTGCGATATTAAAAAATCCCGTTTCTATACAGTGCGAGCCTTTCATGGAAATCGCTGATTTTGGTATCCATGCAGTTACTGGCTCTATCCAACTACTCCGTACATAAACATGTTGTGGCTCCATGATAATTGCTGGTGATATCCACCGTATTATGAACCATACAAAAGCACTCCATGTTATTTCTCCTGTTGATGTATTATACTGTAAACTTAAAACACTATGGGTACGTTGTATGAAGTTGTAAAACATAACCGGTTGAACATTGGAAAGATTCCAAATAACCCCAGACACATTAAAGCTAGTTTCCCCGGATACACACGCCTGCATGCGCACACACCTACATTCATGTATCAAGATAGGAGGCAACCCTACTCTTCCGTTATACATCAACGGAGCACATTTTGTACTCTTTCTACCATCACGTATTCGAGAACACACTATATACATATATATGCATGTATATATATATACATATATATGTATGTATTTTGCATTCTTGATGCTTCTTCACCGTAGTTGGGCTAAACCAACTTACACTTAAACTAGGTCTTTTTAAGCTGGCTACATTTCTTTCCACTTTTTTGGTTTGTTCTGCCTAGCTGAATACTCTTCTATTAACCGGCCAAATTACATATATCAATTGCGCTTATCTTCGGTAACCTTGTGGCGTTTTGTGGCATTTTTAACTAACTTGTGGACATTTTTTCCTTATCACGGATTCGTTGCTAACCAACTTACCTTATATGCTTATTTATCTTAGCTTTATACCACCGTATCTGTATGCATTATTGGATTTGTTTTATTTCATCTTGTCGTTCCAGATGATTGGCTGTTGCTTGATATCCCCGGTGTGGCTGCGCTTGATGTGCATGTTGACAAGGTGCCTACCTGTCTATTACCCACTACCTCGTCCATACTGGCTCCAGGAGACAGTTGGTCGTTGCTGGAGGGGACGGGTTGCACGGTCCTTGTGGTCGTGCTAGGCTTGAAGAGTGGTTCAATGCACTCAGTGTGGAGCGGACTACCGTCCAACCACCGCCTTGTGTGCGCTTGATTTTCCAAATACAGCGTGCTTGTGTTTGCCTGTGAAGGATTGTGGGCCGGCTCCGTTGATGAAATGTGGCTCCCATCCACATGCCTCCCGGTCTTATTCCTTCGGGTTTACACTGGATTTGGGGTGTGTGGTTGGAGCTGTGGGTGGTGCAGCGCAAGCCATCCGTGATCCCTCTGTAGGCGCAGGCGTTCTTTGGCTGGCTACAGTGACAGGTAAATCCGAAACCGGATGCCGCCAACCGTATATAACGATCCCTTATGCCTTTTGCATAGTGTTTTGAATAGAGTAAATGGGAAAACAACGATTGACTTGGTAAGCTTTTGGAGAACATCTCCATTTCTGCTGCAACTTTGAACACTGTCGTGGAACCTATTCATAATTTAGACGAATAATTTATTAGGTTTCTGGCATACGGAAATTTGGAGCAGAATTTACCGTTCACAAAATACTGAAAATTTGGCTGTTTTGTAACGCAAATTTGTCTCTTGACTCTTTAGCTTAATTATCTTTATCTCTAGATTCCTAACGCTCTGTTCTTCGTGAAGTGGACGACGCATACCGGTATACAGAGCACACAAAATTAATATGTTGCTTTCTGGTCAGTCTGGGATGTCACTACGATGAATAATCCCCAGTTCAGGTTCACATAATTTGAAAATTTGAGACTGACCATTTAATGACTATTGATGTAAATCGATCCATTATTCGGCGTCGAAGAATTACGGCATGTTTGATGCTAGTTTGCTTGATACTAACCAAACTGATAGCATCAACACAAAATGACAATTTATCAAATATATGTGGGCCGAAGATCTAAATTATTGAGCACAATGCCGCGGACGCGTTTGTCAGTAATCCTACTGCCTGCAAGAAAATCTGCTGTTGGCTCACACGAAATAGGGGAGGCGAACTGCGTTAGTATTCGCATCAATCCTGGTTCTTCTCATACGACAAAAATGGACTTACTGAAAATAATTATACACTGAGCGAGAACTTGATCTACGCTGAACTGTTTATTGCAACTGGTTTTTTTTACCTTTCTCAGATCGTTGCTGGCTCTCGGACGTATTGCTGCGTGTCACACGTGGAAGATGTTCATGGCTGTTTTTGCAGATATCCGTATCGTAATATGGGATACTGGGAGACGCCGATGTATGTAAATGTTGATGAAGGGTCAGTTGTTATCAGACAACCACTATGTAGAAACAATTGTGTGCTGCTCAAGGTTTGATATGTTTCATTTTACTGAACTGATAAATCATAATCATGAGACACGGGTTTCACTTTATTCTGTTATTAGCCATCACAAACAACGAGCATTTTGAGTGGAAGTTTTACAACAAGTTGAATGACAAAAATTCGAGACCATCCTCGTGTATGTTCGACGAGTAAATATCCACTATTCTCTCACATTTTCCACCTATGTCTTAGTGTGATTAAAGGATAATTGGCTTAGGAATCTAGATTCACTTTGGCGAGAATTTCATATGCTTCAAATAAATGTAAATCAAAAAGGCATAAACAAATAATTCGTACCTCTTGGTGAAACTACCCTAGGGTGTCATGTAATCAGGTGCATTTTAATTATGCCTATCGTGGCGAGAGACGAAATATGGAGCTGATATACCAGCGCTACGCAAGTGAATGCCGGGCCAGAGCGTTTGCCTGGGTAGCCGTTTGAGCTAATGCATTACTAGAGCGTGGGTGAGGTGAGGACAATTTGAATGTCACGATCAGAACTGCCTAATCAACATGACTTGAATGGTGTGTTGGTATGCAGGGCAAAGGAGTTGGACGCTAAACCTGCTATTATTTGCCCTGAAATGAACATTGCAGAGTGATTTATCACGGGTAATAAGCAGGTGCTTAAAAGACCCCATAGGCTGCATATTGTGAGATATTGATCAAGGGTTAAGTAGGAGCGTCGGTTTAAGCCACTACAATTTTTATTGCAATGCTGTAAAACGGTCGTTTGAATAGTGAAATGTATGCGCGCACACAAAGCAATTTTGGGAGTAGCACTAGTCTATGTTAAATGTGAGTGAAAAATAGTCAAAGCAATGACAGCGTTTACTCGCAAGCAACTTTCTTGGCTTAACGCGATACGTAAATCCAGTAGTAACGTTTAACAAATTATAGGTTGATAGTAAAATTCGCATGTTTATTTGTAGATATACGTTGACACCAGATGTAGCGGAGCATAAATCTTAATTTAACCCTATGTGTTCATGTTATAGACCTAGTTGAATACCGTCAGCGTGGAGTAATAAACAACGTAAGTGGGATTGGCTATAAATGCTTGGCACATGGGACTTACGTTCTGTAAGTCAACAGTTAGCCAAACCACTTGAGGCTGGTAGTATACTTCGCCCTGCAAGGTCAACCTCGTCCGAACAGAGGCGTTATAATCTCGTGATATTTTACGCACCGGAGTCCAGTGATCCATCACCCCAAGTGTGCTAAGATCACGATGTCGGAATTTACACGGCCTAATTGGTAGACTACTCGACGCTGGTGAGGGCTCAGGAAAGGTGGGGCAAATTACCCATCTTAGAAGGCAAGGTGATCAACAAAATCGGTCTATAAGCATCACTTTTGTGGACGAAGCCAGTCCAAGACTGATCATGTCTCGCCTAAGTAGGCTGAAAGGTTTGAAGATCCATGTTCGTTCAAATCTGTACCCACTAGACCGGGAACGGCTCAAGTCTGCCATCATTGAGTTGAAAAGACGCACTGGTGAGGGAGAAACAAATCTTCGTATCGTAAATTTTTGGGTGGTTTCCAACAATCCGCAAATCAGGATAAACAGGCTGCTCACACTTCAAGCACGCCCGGTGGCTCCTGCTGCGGCCTGCGAGTAGCCTTCACAAACGTTTGCAGTATTATGAATAAGCATGATGAGCTTTGTTATTTCGTTGCGCCTGAGCGGCCAGACGTAGTGGGACTCGCAGAGACATGGCTGCATGCAGTTATACAGCCAAGAATTTGAACTCAACGGTTACTCGTGTTTCCGATGCGATAGACTAAAGAATGCCCACGGTGGTGTCTTACTTTACATCCGATCTTCCCTGCGTGGGAGACTTGTGAGCACCTACCGAAGTGACGATGGCCTGTGTGAGCTACTGTGGTGCTCCATCCGCCTCAGGCGCGGAGAACTGCTTGTGGGCGCAGTTTTTTGCAGTCCCCTGAGTCGTTGTTTGGATTGGCTGCCCCATCTTCGAGCCTACATAAGTCGTCTACACTTTCTTCTTATGGGCGATTTTAACAGTCCGCAAATACGATGGCCTGATGTGAATTTGATGCCTGGACATAGTGAGGTTGAAACAAAGTTCGTAGACTTGGTACTTGAAACTGGTGCATCGCAACACATATGCCAGCCAACACGCATAGCAACACGTTCAACCTCGTCCTGTCTCGACCGGATGTTAACGAGCTACGAACAACGAGTGCGTGACGTTAGGATCCTGGAGCCCCTGGCTACGAGCGACCACTCAGTACGGATAGCTGATATGGAATTAGCTTTGCCGTATTCACATCCGCTGCAACCAGCTCCCAACTACTGGAAAACAGACTTCGATGGTCTAGCTCGATCCGCGAGCCAACTGGATTGGTCTCTGTCACAAGCTGCATCTGTGGAAGATTGTTGGATATTTATAAAAGAGAGATTGACATCATTGTGTTCCCAATTTTGTGCCATTGAAATGTCGAAAGGTTGGACCCATTAAGCCTCATTGGTTTGATAAGGAGTATGGAAACCTGGCTCGGAGGCGGCGCAGACTGTGGGACAAATTCCTTCTCTCTGGCTCTGCCAATGATTACGAAGGGTATAAATGTCAGCGGAACCTCTGCAACAGTGCAAAAAAAGAATAAACGCCGACACTTTGAAGTGCAGCACGCATTAGCCGCGAAGACAGCCCCCAAGAGAATATTTGCATACGTGAAGCGACGCCTGAAGCCGGCAGTTGATTTGCCAGTGCTGGATGACACGGATGGACAGCCCCTAACCTCCAGCACTGCGCGTGCGTCCGCGTTTGCAGCGCACTTCGCTGCTGTATTTGCGAATAACCAGGTGTTTGTTCCGAGTTCGACGTCTACCGCTTTTACCGAACTCGATAGTCTGCAATGCGGCGTTTGAAGAGGTACGTCAACTACTCGCCAACCTTGACGGCACCAAACCTGCCGGACCTGATGGGCTTCACCCACTGGTTCTCAAGTCACTTTCAACCATCCTCTCACCTGTCGTGACTGACCTTTTCAACAGGTCGCTGTCCGAAGGTTCGTTGCCGGTTGACTGGAAATGTTCGGGGT
>OX104060.1:23229795-23247969 GCA_944474145.2 Dicrocoelium dendriticum | reverse complement strand
AACTGAACTAACTTTGTAGATTATACCCATGGAAATACAAGAACACAACGTTGCGAAGAGTACTCTTTTCGATAAATCTCCTCAGGCACAAAGCAAACGGCTGATGAAGCCAAAGTGGTGGGAATAATGAAATCACGACAAACAGAAACTCAAAAGTATTGATCAATAAAATCCGTTAACTACACGTGACAAAGCACGTGTTCGTTGATCAGTGGGATGCCAGGTGCATCATCCGACCACTGTAGGCGTCTGGAGTGGTAAAATTAGCGAGCTAACTAGGGCCAGGGTAGAAGAAGCCCTTGCAGCAAGGCATTCTGCTTACATAATTCCGGTTGCAATATTCTAATCGCAATCGCTTCGGCCTTCCGTAAGATTTGCTTTCTAAGCCCTTTAATGTACCGTGGTTTTACTACATAAAGTACTTGGAAGGCATCAGCGGTCCACTTTACACCAGATGTTCCAGGATGGAACTGTTGGGGCGATTGACGATGGCTTTCCGCAAAGCCGCTGGGCAGTGCTCCTCAATGCGTTTAGACAGACGCCTGGTTGTGTGTCCCACGTACCTTGCACCACAGACGCAGGTAAACTGATATAAAATCTAAGATTGGGACTGAACCGGAAGTCTATCTTTAATGCGTTGGGCTACAAAGGGGGCCGTTTCCGCAAGGGCGCGATGAACTAACTTTGACTGATCGTTTACCTTTTCCTGACCTTCAAACACCCAAAGCTTGGAGCCTTTTTGCATGTGCGATTTATAGATGTTTGCCATGCAACCTAATGTCGTTACTTGAGGAAGGACCGATGTATTTTTTGACTTCCGTGGACGTGGCGGTTATTAGGATTATTGAATTTTGGGCATTTCACTTGACATCCACGTCATAGAGTCGCTTATGTAAGCTATCAAAAAGCTTTTACCTCGTGCTGAAACCACACATACTAAAATTCCTACCAGCCCAAAAGTAGAGAATAGCGTCTAGCAATAACGATATCATGCTTATGGCTTGCCGTTGCCTAATAATCACAGTGAATCCCTGGACATTGGTTGTGCATTCGAGAATGGTGAGTGGAATTTGGTGGCCTTCGGCGTGATATGCAGCAGCACATTGGTACTGTTTATATGATATTATACATACCTTATTCGCAAGCAAGTTAGTTGACAAATTTGTAGACAAGGATTTAAGTACTCACTGGCATAAGCAAACATTGCGTAGGAAAGTAAGCAATTCGCTCCTCCAGAAAGTACCAAGCTTTATTCGTTAAACCTATGTTACTGATCTCCGGAATTAAGAGAGTTCACATCACATTCAGATGGGGTTGTCATCCTCTATACTCCGTCAAATTAATGACAAAATTGCTGTTGTTTGTGAAATGTTCCATTGAGATTTACTTGTCGTTTACGGTAGATACAATGAAGCAGGAAGGCTGGTTTTTGAAGGCGTGCAAGGTGAAATGTGTGATAGTTAACTTCTTTTAATTGTTCACTAAAGTTTCAGATTGTTTAGGTTTCTGTATGCGGTCGCACGTATGATTTTTCGGTAATCATTCGTTATCCTTCCGTGATATTGCAGGACAGACTTATGCATCGTATTATGGGTATTGTATCCTTGAATTTCGCATTCTTGACTTACACGATAAAGCGTGTGAATGTATTACGAGGCGCATTGGTAGTGAGGACGGTGATTTGCATTTAATCGACTCTTGGGCATTTCAATCACTTGGACCAATAATATTGTGCCCTGGGCACATCATGATAATGGCTGGGTGGAGGTTGGGCTGCATCCTTTTTCTAGCTAAGAGTCAGGACCCACAATTTCCCTGGAGTTGGTTCACTGACTCATGGCGGAATGCCAGCTCCACTTCCAGGGGCTACAAATAGCGTCGGCTTTCTTGAGGACACGAGTCGTTCTTCTTTTCAGTTGTAGAATATTTGGCAATATTTCAATCCAATAAATAACCATGAATCACGCCATTACCTTGAATGTCGCAGGGTTGTAGAGAATGAATGGCTTGTCTTATCCGCCACGTACCTCGGCTTGGATAAAGGTAATTCTGCAAAGCTAACGCCTACCTTCTTTCTGCATCCTTTTTTATGCACACCTGTTTCCAATTTCAAGGGAAGCATTACTCCCTCCAGCCAACTTCTCGCAAGTTGTGATTGCTACTTGAAAGCATATGCGCTCAACCTGGAGTACTGGAGCTTGCGGACACTAATGATCAAAACGCATATGAGCGCAAAGGGAAGCACAATGTGTTAGACGCAATAGAAGGCACGTACTGCCGCACTTAGTGAGACAAGGTTCACTTAAGTAAGTAAGCTGCTTGAGTCTGGAGATGGACACATGCTGTACTGGGTTGAAAATTCCAACGTCGCTGCATGTAAACATGGGATAAGTTTTGCACGCTCCGTAATTCTAAGCTGCCAGAAGTGAGCAGCGTCTAATTAAACCAGCCGACCAGTGATGACAACTCGACTACAAATTGGAATAGTTTAACGTGCAAAATTTATTGGAGTAAATGATTCTGAAGACATGAGGGACATGTTGTCACTAAATCTATCCTCGTGATACGATATGTACGGAGTAGCGACCAACTTTTCCGCATGGGTGAATTGAATGCGCGCATTGTACGTGATTTGACAATGTGGATAGAAATAAACGCTTCAAATGGTATTGACAGCCAGTGCGACGGGTGAGTGCCTGTTCACACTGCACGTCCTACATGGCATGACGAACACAATAATCCGGTTTGAGTGGGTGCAAGTGAAATACTTACTTGAACGCTCCCACGAAATGATCAGGCTTACCTGATCTACTGCGTCATCGTTCGCTAACGTGAGATTCCTGTGTTGCGCATGCCACGTGGAATCATGGGAACTGAGTGTGGCATTGATCACAAGGTTGTGCGTAATATATCGTGTAAGTATTTTCGTAAATACATGTGTTGATTAAATGTCGTGAATTCTCGGCGTCATTTAACCTTTTCCTCCCGGTTACTTTGGAGAACAGGCTGCCGCTGCAGAATTCGATCTCAACTCAATGTGGTGAAGTTGACTGCATCGCATTAGTCAGCGACCTGTAGCACTACATCAGGGAACATGTAACGACTGCAGTTGATGAAACGATGGGAAGCGAAAATTGTAAATGGTCCCATAGGTTTGATGAAAGAGTGTAACCATTAACACGTTGGCATTTGCCAGATTCGCTGCAAATGAAGCGTTTCCTAGCGACTACGAGAAGGAGAGCCAGTTTTGCCAATTTAGACAGGCACCAGTCGAGTGTTCCGTCACTCAATAAATGGACTTTGGATAAAGACGGTGATACAGATGGAATGCTGCGACCAAACCTGAAACAATAGACAATTGTTCATTTCTTAAAGGCGGTGGATGCATCTAAATTGTAGCCACGTGGCATGCTGGTTGAAGCCACATACACACTGCCTACACCCAGAGTGGAGCCAGATATGGCAAAAGCACTTCGACTGGCTATTTAACGACCGTTCTGAGATTGACTGCAATCTGTTTCACAGGCACAACCATGAAGAGATTAAAATGTGTCCTGCCGACATACCAACACCACATGAGACAATAAGCAGTGTGTTGTTAAGTTTACGGAGGAATGTCAGTGTTTGCATAAAGCGCGGGTGCATCGCAATGAATGACGACGGCTCTTGCTTACACTGCGACCAAACGTAGGCTCACCACCAACCTACGCATGACAGTTTGATATATTTGGCTTCCGCCACAAGCCCAATGCTTGTGCCTGCCAAATATCTAAATTAGTAACGACCATGTTGGTACCAACTTCAGATATTGCTACTTAGGAAGCGTACACTATACCGCCTCCATGTAACAAGTGAGCTGCGCATTCGTGTTTCGAAGGCGCCTGCGACATTCTAACGCTGGAAATTGGGTGTGGTGCAATCATCGGAAGATCCTTGAGAGAAAGCTGAAGGTAAACAAGTCGATATTTATGCTCGTCATTCTATATTTTAGTGTAACATGAACGCTTATTCTGGAAGGATATTAGTCATTTGGAAATATTATATCCTAAGCACCCTCTAATTCTGCGTATCGGCTGGTTTGACCTACTTAGTGACATAGATCTATTCCGTCGTACCGGCATGAATTCAGTGGATTGCATACTTTTATTGAGGTACCTGAAATGAATCGTTCCTATTCACCGCATGAATTGCACCGATACCCAAAATTCTGCTTTGGATCCAAATGCGTGCATGGAGGCGAAACGTGAGGAAACCGAAGCCACGAAAGCGGACATGGTCAATCTGAGCTACTCACAAATTGGTGTCAATGTTATACTTTGGGAAGCGATAACAATGTTTCGGGCCTGACGGCGATAACAAACTTTAGGGTCATATCCAAAGTGTATGAGATATAAACGTCTCATGCGGAGTAGAAAAACCGACTACGGAAGTGACAGGCACGGATGTTGCCCAGTCCATCGATGTCAAGCTCATTAAATTGTAGCAAATGCGGGCACGCGTACCTAGGACAAGCAGGTGTCGCGACCTATCAGAGCCGCCACATGTGGCCAGTATACCTATGAAGGCGGGTTAGCTAGACTGTTATATTCAGCAAAGAGCTTGGTAACTAGGCTGCTACCGATCGAAATCCGTTCACATACATGGGCCAAAAATGCGGTCGCTACATTTGGTCTCTACTTGATTGTATCTTGAGTTCCTTGTGTTGCAGATGTTGGCTGTTGAATTATCTCCCCGCAGTGGCGGGGCTTGCTGTGAATACTGAAAATGTGTCTTGGTTTCAGTAAGATTTCCCACGTCTGCTGGCTCTAGGAGACGACAACTCTGTAATAGGGGTATGTGAGCACGGCCAAGGTGAAGGTGCTAGGCCCATTGAGTGACTAAAATCATCTAATGTGAAGCAGCTACGGTCGAATCACCGGCTTCTATCTATCAGGTAATCATGATTGCCCAATTATTCAGCAACGCTGCTGTGTTTGTTAGATATGTGTGGGCCAGTTTGTTTGATGGAACGTGGCTGTCAACCACATAACACCTGACTTATTCCTTCAGTTTTACAATATGAATGCGTGTGTGGATGAAGCTGAGGGTCGTTCAGAGCAAGTATCCAATGGTTCTTTTGCAGGTGTAGGCAACCGGTGGCCGTCCCCATGAAGATCGCTTTGACAGGCTCATCTTAACAGGATGCTGCTACCCATACATATATATATATATATATACATATATACGCATATATAAGTTTTATTATATTAGTGTGATTGTTGTAATATATGGGCTGTCATTTGATAGCCATTGGCATATTCACACCTAATAACATACGTGTTATATCGAACGCATTTGCATTATAAATGGATATGAAGCACGACTTTGTGTATACAACCGCGTGAATGGCAATATGAAGTAGCAAAGTACAGAACGTCTATTATTTGTACTACATAATTGTCTAACTACTTGTTGATATGAATTTCATTTGATTTCCATGTATGCACACATACATAAAATCCTGCTAGCGTACACGCATAAAAGTGTACAGATATCAATTAATAGTATTAGTTACAAGATTTCAACTCATGATTTTGCTCCATACTACCACAATGACATAAGGAATGAAAAGGTTGAAAAATTACTACAATTACAACCTACTGTGAAAGGATTAAGATCCAAACGAACATAAAGCCAGATGTGCATACACTATGTCAACACCATATCAAGTCAGGTCAAGTCAGCAGAATATTTATGTACCCGACTAAATGCATTTTCAGCATTTTACTTTATCAACTTTAATTATACCAAAGTGTTATCATTAAAAATAATAAGTGTACAAAGGGTAGAAAATGTGAGTGATGCATTGGTACCGATCGACTGAGCAACGATCAAAAAAGGCTGAATTAAATCTTGGGTATTTTTATCTATTCGAAACGGAAAAGGATTCATTAAAACACTTCTACAGAATAATTTTCAACTAACGCAATTTTGTGTCGAACGGCAATAGGCTGCAGATCTTGCGCGATATCTCAGCATTTACATTCAAATGGTGGTCGGAGTAAAGGGCCTCGGTAAACTTGGAAGTTGATTAAACAAAATAGATGTCAGCTTAATCTTGCAAACTGAGATATATACAGTGGACAAGGTAATAAGAATGTTGGTCAAAGAATTTAACGGCCGATTTCAAGGCGCAACTGTAGATACAGCTGGATACCACACAATTCGGCATTCGGGAGACAGGACCCTTGTCACTCTCACTGCCCAGCTTCCGAATCCGTCAATACAAATCAGAATTGGCTAGTGGGCGCAGAGGACAAGCCACTGGTGGTGTCTACCATTTACATCTTATGAACTCGTTAAGCAAGCACAAGGTTTCAAATTCTTGGAAGATACCTGGAACCGATCGAGTAATCATGAGTACAGAGAGGATTGGAAACAATCAGTTTGGCGTAGTAGTTTGGTACCGTTTCGCCTTTAACACAAATGCTTCGTCAGAACAGCTGAATCAGTGTGCAATTGGTGGGGGATTTTATAGCGAACAGAGGCGATAACCGGGTTATCCGAGTCTTGAGCCGTGAGCCATTACAGGAACAGTTCGGGATGTCACCTCAGGTGGTTCGATCACAGTGGGAATAGTCCAGGTATTCCTTTGTGTGTCATGACATTGACGGATAAGCCCATAGTGTTGACAATGGGAGTCGGTTTGCACTTTCCAATCTGATCCACGCATCGATGCTCGTCAAGCTGGTCGGCTTAAGACCGCCCGCCACGCATTAGGGTGTTCTACCCCTCCATTCTATTCACGCAATCGTCAGATTTGGCAATCTCCACCGTCTCGGCAATCAACCGCTGATGGGTTGATCGTATACCCCTCCTGATGACCTCTACGTTTTCGAGGTCTATCTGGTGACCCGTGTCTAATGCATGCACAGCTACGGCCGAGTCTCTTACTATTGTCTGGTATTCAAACTCGCTTCTTGGTAATCTTGAAATGCGCCTCCTATGCTCCGAAATTCGTGTGCGTAATTCTCTCGCTGTTTGGCCTATGTACACATGTGCACAGTCCTTACATTTACTTTTATAAACACAGTTAGGCGTCCTATCTTTGGGAAGCGGCTCCTTCAGGTGTACCAGCGCCGAAAGTAACGTTCGACCTCGGTGAAAGATCACCCTTATATTTTCCTTTTTTAGTACCCTCCGAATGGCCTCCGAAGTGCCTACCTTGTACGGAATTCCGATCGTCTCTATCCACTCGACCAAGGGTCTTGATTGCTGGTGTAGCACTTTATGCAATTGGTGTCTAACTAGCCGTCTTGTGTAACCACTTTCTGATAGTTTGCCCGTTGCCACTCTCCGCGCAGCCTTTGTGTCCTCCTCCATTGTGCACAAGGTTTGTGCCCTGTAGAAAAGGGCTGAGGCTATCCCAGCGTAAACCTGTTTCGGATGACCCGTAGTGTAGTGGAGTACGCCATCAGTATCCGTTGGCTTGCGATATATTGTCGTCTTTAAATTTACCCCATTCCTGTGAACCAGGCAGTCAGGAAATGGTATTGTGCCGACACAAGATTCTAACAATGATAAACTGTATTCTCTCATCAATGGAGTTGAAGTGATCAAGCAACTCGTCCTTCTTATCCCGTTTAACAAGTACAAATGTGTCGTCTACATTACGCCTTCAAACTTTGGGTGAGGTAATGGTGTTTGTTAACGCCCTGTTCTCGAATTCTTCCATATACAGGTTCGCTAGTACCGGGGATATTGGCGGTCCCATGGCGAGACCTTGTTCCTGACTGTAAAGCTTCGACTGCAAAACGAACTAAGATAAGTCAAGACACACTAACATACCCTCGATAATCTGGCTAACTGTCAGTTTTGTCCGATCATTCAGACTGACATCTTCATTTAGACAACATCTTGCTAATCCTAGCGCCTCCTCTTTAGGTAAGTTGTGAAAAGTGATGTGACATCGAAGCTGACCATTAACTCATCTAACTCAATTTGGAGATTTGCTATATTTGAGCGAAATCGTAAGAGTTTTTCACCAATGTACTCATTCGCCCTGTTAGAGGCTGCAATAGCCTTGCCAAATATCTCGCAAGGTCATGGGTCGTGGAGCCTATACCGTCGACTATGGGCCATACGGGAACTGCGGGTTTGTGAACGTTTGGCAAGCCATAAACCCTCGGAGGTAAAGTCGATTTGGGTATAGACTGTACCACTTGCCTACACCTAAAGCGTCCTTCACGGTTCTTAAATAGTTACCGACCTCCGTTTTACTCTTATTCATTACGGACGCCACGGTCTTATCAACAACTACTGTATATGGACCCGTCTCCAAATGTTGTCCCAATTTTTCCAAGTATTCTGACCTATTCATTACAACTAGGGTTTTTCCCTTGTCAGCATTTGTAAGTACAATGCTGAGATCTTCCTTTAAGAAATTTAATGCGATACGTTCAGTTTGGGGAAGATTTGGCTCACCCGGTTGCTGAAACTTAATGATATTTACTAACTGTGCCCGAATATTCTCTGCCTTCATAGTGGGCAATTTTGTCACCGCGCTCTTGATGCTTGGGATAATCTCCTTCCGCATATATCTTAGATTTATTAATGGTAAATGTCAAACCTTTCTCTAACAATCTACATTTTTTAAATTCAAAACCCTATCTGACATAGTAACTAGGTTACAATAGGTACTAATAGACCTGGAACTGTCAGTAGGACTAGTAGCATTAGGATGCACAGACATTAAACGCTCGAATTTACGCATTTGTCTTTTCTTTTCATCCTGCCCTTGTTTCAATTTGACATCTGAAGCCTTATTGCAAAATCCGGTTGTAGTCGAGAGGCGTTGTGGCGGTCTGTAGATCCAGGCTCAGCCGATTCGCGTCAACGCGGATCTCGCTTAAACGTTTGGTCACTAGGTAAATCCGCTGTTTCAGAAACGCCTTGGATGTATTAAATGCAATCCTTTCAGAGGTATACGTACTGTCCGGAGGATTCACTGTGAGACATTTTGGGCTCAGATTAGTCTTAAGACATCTCATGTTGAAAACGCGATGGTTCTCCCAGTTCGCTTCAAGGTCCGCCTATCGAACTAATTCACTTGACAGTTTTCGAACACGGGTCCGTAATTGGTTTCAAATTCCTGGAAGATACTTGGAACCGATCCAGTAGTCATGAGTGCAGCGAGGATTGGAAACAATCGGTTTGGTATAGTAGTTTGGTAACGTTTGGAAAGTGCAAACCGACTCCCATTGTCAACACTATGGGCTTATCCGTCAATGTCATGACACACAAAGGAACACCTGGACTATTCCCACTTTGATCGAACCACCTGAGGTGACATCCCGATCTGTTCCTGTAATGACTCACGGCTCAAGACTCGGGTAACGCGGTCATCGCCCTTGTTCGCTATAAAATCCCACACCAATTGAACACTGATTCACCTGGTCTGACGAAGCCTTTATGATAAACGCGAAACGGTACCAAACTACTATACCAAACCGATTGTTTCCAAACCTCTCTGAACTCAAGCACATGGTGTTTCGGATAAACTCCAGTCTGGAAGACGATGCGAGCCGACAGCCATGACCTCATTCCAAAATGCTAATTTAAGCTTTGCCCATCTTAACCATTGTGCCACTCTGCATCCGTTAAGCAACATAAAGCCATGCTCGGAAACTATTTTACTAACATACGAAACATGTAATCAAGCCATTAATTAGTATTACGCATAACGCTGATGCCATCCTACACCTGTAATGCTTCGCTGCGACGGAATTCAAAGGCGGTAATATGCTTCAGACAAACAGATTAAATAAGTAAATCCTCAACACCATATGGTAGAAGACTACTTAACATGATATTGCACAGACGTCCATTCCGACCAAAGAAGTACGTCTTCCAGTCATATATATCGCAGTTTTCAAAAAGTAACATTTTCTTTAAAAATAGTGAACAAACATCAGCAGCTGCCCGCGCCTCTTTAATTATTTAGCTATCAATAGAAGCGAATACATTCTTGGCTTTAAAATGAGCACATTTATCATCACCTAGTCATTAGCTTTGCAACCACGTAATACGTAGCGCATTTTCGCAACGCAATCCGACAACTAGAGCACTCCAGTTATTTAATGTTAGGATAGCACCAAATGATTAATTTTACAATGGAACAGGACTTACGTAGACTCTTACACATCCTGCATTGCACGACTACAAGGCAAGTAAAATGCCTACAAATCTTGTGAGAACACGTTACTGCAGAACAATTCCAAACGAATTAGACCGATCGACTGAATCAAGTGCGAAGCACTGCTTGCGGCAGTTTGCAGTAGTGTGAGGCCGTTCTAACACCTGTCATATATAGAATATAGAGTTTTATGTCACCGCCGTTGGCATTTCACACATCTGAGATTTGTTTTCCGCAATGAAGCGACGAAGGTGATAGGGGGTTATTAATTTTATCTCCACGATGTTAGCCAATCCCCTATGCATAGGACATGTAGTGCGATTGATGTTCTTCTATACTGTAGCAATAAGCGTCTTGCTGCTGTTTGTATAGGAAAGGTACCTTCGTTCAAGTTCTTTTACCATAGCCTGGACGATGTGTTGCAAGAGTACTCAACACAAACGTACCATTATGCAGATGCGAACAAATCAATGCAGTGGAGGTATAAAGTTTTCAAACTGTGACCACATTGCAAACCTTTAAGTCAATGGAGTCTGTACGTTAGCATGCCACTGCTCGGCCAGCTCTAACTGGGCAATTAAAGTTCATGAACTGAGGGCAAACTAATAGGTTGTTAATATGCCTCCTCCCATCGAGCCATCCTTCGATCGTTGTGGTGAATCAGTAGGCCCATGCTGTCCCGGATTGTCGCATTCGCTGCTGCTTGGCTGAAACAAGTGGTGCGAAACATTTTTAAAAGTTCTCAATAATGGCGTAACACTCGCGGTTTCTCCCTTTTTAGATCCTTTCACATCCGTTCTTTCTGGCTTGCCAGCACACACCAATGCAGCTAGCGCCTAACATTCCGGCTGACTAAACTGTGCTCAGATTAAATATAAAGGCTTCTTTTGGATTCCACGAATTTAACGACGTCCAGATTATCCAGCGACTTCCGACATGACGCGTAACAGGGCTGCAACCTCATGCAACTTGCATGGAGAGAAGTTTAAATCATATTTTCTTCAGTTTGATCGTTGTTTCTCTGACCGATCTCTGCTATGTATTGTCTGTTGAACTTTGGGGAGAGTCATGATACGTAAACCAGTTCCGTTTGTGGCGAAAAACAGTTCAAGAAATCAAGTGCAGTATCGAAGAATGTAACCAGGAACTAACAAGAGTGGAAGATGAAATCGTGCCATCTGTAACTTATGGCAACTTGCTGCCATTTAGTCCACTACCAGCCATTTGTATAAGACGTCCAAGAGTAATTCCGCGCTTATCTGTTTTTAAAGGGCTGCAAAGCAACAGAGTTGTTCCGCGCACATTTGCAAACTATGTTCGTGGTTCTCTGTCAAAGGAGATAAGTATTGACAGGGCATTCACTGGATAAACTGAATTGCCCCAGTAGGCATTAATGCAAAAGGATAAATAGTAAAGTTGTGAAACACTAGGGAAATCAAGGCAAATTGAAGATCAAGACTTGTGTGCAGCATGTGAAACGCCAGTGGAAGGTGTGGTCTGGAAGGTTAACTAGGAATCAACCAATACCAAAAGGTCTGTATAGGCCCATTGGAGTTTTGAATGATATATCTTCCGTTTTCATTGACCGCGCTCCATTTTGTAAGTTTCCTGGTGCAGTAATTTTACAAAAACTAATGCATAGTGGGTACTTGGTAGAATTATAGATAGTTCATCAATGTCCACTCTCAGTCAGCCGTCGTAGGCGTGCCTGGAAAAGCACCAAACACCGGAGCTTCGCCATCCTGGATATCGGCCGTGGTGCGCCTTCCAGTGGAGTCCTGCCAGGTTCGGCCCCTATGATATCCGGATGCCAGCAGCTAGTGTCCATACGTAAATATTTGCAGCCGCAAGTCAACATGAGCCAGTCAACTGTCAACAGTCAACTGTCAGTCATCGACGTACGCGGCTGTCACCCATACCGAAGTGGCAGAAGCTGCTGGCTTCCGGAATTCATGGGGAGGACCCCGGCGAAGGTCCTCTGGAAGGTGCACTACCGATGAGACCCAGAATTTCGAAATAACGGTGTCTGGGGCTTTTCCAGACTAGCCTAAACCTGCTGACTGAAAGTAAATAGTGATTAGCAAGCTCTATTCTCGAAATTGATTCCTCAATTTTGGATTGCTCTATTTCGTTTAGGTTGCTACTATCAATGCGTTACTCGCACACTGTACCTTTGTCGGGTTGTAACAAAAACATACTTATTTAGCTGTGTCGTATTTTATGTTGGGTTATTTAGCAATTAACTTTGCAGTTATTGCAGCAGAGCCAAAAATATGTGCATTATGATGGGCGAGTAGAGGAAACTCAGCACGTTTGACGCTGTTTTGTATCGGTGCTGAGTTCACTGATGTTACAGGAACTAGTGCATGAGTCGCAGTTCTTTGCATGTGCCCTATCGAAATAATAATTTTCTTAATTCAACCAATTGCTTGTGATCGACACTGTTACACTCATAACCGTGAGCAAATCAAGAACGATAGAGCTCAGGCATGTGCGTCCTACGCATCTGACAACGGCCATGTTGTCTATGTTTCTATACAAGCTACCATGTAACTTCTTCTTGCGAAGAGGAAAAACGGTAGCTCCGGCAACCTACTCGCAGTGTGAAAAGACGAGTGCCCGAATTACTCCGAGTCATCAATCCGAAGTCTACTTCGGACAGAGCAACATGATCTATTTCACAGTATGCTAACAGCAATGCGTGTCAGACACAGGTAGATGTCAGCCACACGAATGTGCGTCGGATACACTCAACTCAAGTGCGATTAGAGTGACAGAATATTATTAGGTTTCTTTGACTAGTTCTCAATACGATAACGCCAAACAAATCCACGAAACCTACTGCTCTCAAGGACAATGTGGCGAGACCGACAACATCATCCAGCGCTTTGCGATACACGTAAATTAGCCTCTTCCGGTTAGCCGACTTGCCAGCATGCTATCACGACCATTGAGTCACCCCAATGACGACAGTTAGCCTGGCTACACAAACAATAATCAGTAGTTTAATTGGTCACTTGCTAGTTTGCTGCGCTTAGCAATATTGTTACAAATTTTGGTACACATCTTTCATTGCCACTCGAAGTGGTATAATTCCATTTTTACGTAGCGTGTAGCAGCATAGCTTAGCGTAGGGAAGCCTTGGTGAGAAGATGCCGAGGACAATGTCCGTGCGTTTTGATATCCTCATGGTTTACCGTTTTACCGGGTATTCTCTTAATATGGTCTTCAATCAGTGTTCGTTCGATTGGCAGATAATATTTGAAAACAACCTTTCTGACTAGTGTTCCGTTAACTTTGTCCGTTTTAGCTGTTGACCCATTCTCTCACTAGCTTTGGCGCATCGACATTCTTGGTCTATCCGTGGTGCACCTTTCAGCGGAGCACAGCCGGGTGTGGCCCCTATGATTTTCAGGTGCCAGCAGCCAGTTCGAATTCGTCTTGGGTGGCAGCCATGACTACTTGACTGTGCCAGCATTCGCCTAATAGTAGGCTGAAGGCAGTGATGTAACTGCATGGAAGAGCTTGGAGGGCGGTAAATTCTTGCAAATAGACACCCAACACCACGTTTCCGATAAAAGACGTAACAAAGCTTTACATCATCTTGTGTATCTGGATCTTCGACGGTGACGATATGCATGTAATTCAAATACACACCGCTTTCTCTACTGCTCAGCAGTTTCGTAAGAGAATCATGCTAAGCAAGGCCATTTAACCAACAATAATTTCATAAATCCCTGACAGCTATGCGGGAGTTGACACAATGTAGCCAAAATTCTCAGCAATGTTCCACCGTCTGAACGACCGCGTCCTTATCCACCAAATTCAGGGCTGTTTTATTGTGAACCCAATATTCGTGTGGATGGGCAACTTTTTGATTCAACGCCATGTGAATGTGAGAGTACCAGGCGGCAACTCTGGCCCTATCGATTTACAGAGCGGAGTGCAACATTACTCACTATTTAGTCCACACCAGCACTTGATTTACATAAAATATTTTGCAAAACATGATGCCTTAAAATTCCTTACTTTTTTCTTATGCTCTCAAGAAATTTCCAACCATCAAAACAACGAGTGCCCATGTTGAGCTTCAGGATGCACTTGATTGGGCATAAGAATGGGCGACTCATAACTTAGTTCATTTCAAAGCCATCAGCCGTAATAGATTGAACATACGCTATCAATCTACTTGCAAGTGCAGGCTAAGGAATCAAGCTATGCAGCATGTGATAGCACAAGAGGATGTTGGTTGTTCAAGCCATGCCAAAACGGCGTCCAAATAGCCAAATCAACACCTTGGCCTTAGGTGGAACGTGTTCGGGCCTTTTGACTCTTTAATCTGCTTTTAGATGCTCAATGTTAGCAGTAGGAACCAACTGGGAATACGTTATTCAGGTACAGCAGCCCTAACACAAGCAGGAACTCACAAAACATGTGCTGCCACAACAAAGGTCAACTTAGAACATCAATGGTATGTTTCCTCTCGTTTACTGACTGTACTTAAAAACTATTGGTCGGAAACGACGCTTGCTTTTGACGATATATCTGGTCCCATGGATTCAAAAATACGCTCCTATTCATCTTCTGAAGCTGTATAAAAATACCACTCTGAGAAGTCACCTGCTAAAGCTGATCACACAGTATAGTCGGTTGGATCGTCGTCGAAATTTCTTTTCACGTCCCATCTGCATTTATATCTAAACCCACTTACGTTGTGTATTACTCCACACTGACGGTATTCAACTAGGTCTAGAAGATGAACACATAGGGTTGCATTACGCTTTATGCTCCGCTACATCTGGATGTCAACATAGATCTACAAATAAACATGCGAATTTTGCTTTCAACCTATAATTTGTTAAACGTTACTACTGGATTTACGTATCGTGTTAATCCAAGAAAGTTGCCTGCAAGTAGACGCTGTCATTGCTTTGACTATTTTTCACTCACATTTAACATAGACTAGTGCTACTCCCAAAATTGCTTTGTGTGCGCGCATACAATTCACTATTCAAACGACCGTTTTACAGCATTGCAGTAAAAAATGTAATGGCCTAAACCGGCGCTCCTACTTAACCCTTGATCGATATCTCACAATATGCAGTCTATGGGGCCTTTTAAGCACCTGCTTAGTACCCGTGATAAATCACTCTGCAATGTTCATTTCAGGGCGAATAATAGCAGGTTTAGCGTCCAGCTCTTTTGCCCTGCATACCAACGCACCATTCAAGTCATGTTGATTAGGCAGTTCTGATCGTGACATTCAAACTGTCCTCTCCTCACCCACGCTCTAGTCATGCATTAGCTCAAACGGCTACCCAGGCAAACGCTCTGGCCCGGCATTCACTTGCGTAGCGCTGGTATATCGGCTCCATATTTCGTCTGTCGCCACACTAGGCATAATTAAAATGCACCTGGTTACATGACACCCTAGGGTAGTTTCACCAAGAGGTACGAATTCTTTTGTTTATGCCTTTTTGGTTTACATTTTTTGAAGCATATGAAATTCTCGCCAAAGTGAATCTAGATTTCTAAGCCAATTATTCCATAATCATACTAAGACATAGGTGGAAAATGTGAGAGAATAGTGGATATTTACTCGTTGAACATACACGAGGATGGTCTCGAAATCTTGTCATGCAACTTGTTGTAAAACTCCCACTCAAAATGCTCGTTGTTTGTGATGCTCGTTGTTGTGATGGCTAATAACAGAATAAAGGGAAACCCGCGTCTCATGATTATGATTTCTCAGTTCTGGGAAATGAAACACATCAAACCTTGAGCAATACACAATTGTTTCTACATTGTGGTTGTCTGATAACAACTGACCCATCATCAACATTTACGTACATCGGCGTCACCCAGTATCCCATATTACGATACGGATATCTGCAAAAACAGCCATGAACGTCTTCCACATGTGACACGCAGCAATACGTCTGAGAGCCAGCAACAATCTGTGAAAGGTAGAAAAACCAGTTGAAAAAAAACAGTTTGGCGTAAATCAAGTTCTCACTCAATGTATAATTATTTTCAGTAAGTCCGTTTTTGTCGTATGAGAAGAACCAGGATTGATGGGAATACTAACGCAGTTCGGCTCTCCAATTTCGTGTGAGCCAACAGCAGATTTTCTTGCAGGCAGTAGGGTTACTGACAAACGCGTCCGCCGCAGTGTGCTCAATAAATTAGATATTCGGCCCACATATATTTGATAAATTGTCGTTTTGTGTTGCTGCTATCAGTTTGGTTAATATCAAGCAAACTAGCGTCAAACATGCCGTAATTCTTCGACGCCGAATAATGGATCGATTTACATCAATAGTCATTTAATGGTCAGTCCTGAGTTTTCAAATTATATGAACCTGAACTGGGGATTATTCATCGTAGTGACATCCCAGACTAACCAGAAAGCAACATATTAATTTTGTGTGCTCTGTATACCAGTATGCTTCGTCCACTTCACGAAGAACCGAGCGTTAGGAATCTAGAGATGAAGGTAATTAAGCTAAAGGGTCATGAGTAAAAATTTGCGTTACAAGACAGCCAAATTTTCAGTATTTTGCAAACGGTAAATTCTGCTCCAAATTTCCGTATGCTAGAAACATAATAAACTACTCGTCTAAATAATGGATAGGTTCCACGCCAGTGTTCAAAGTTGTAGCAGAAATGGAGATGTTCTCCAAAAGCTCACCAAGTCAATCTTTCTTTTCTCATATACTCTATTCGAAACACTATGCAAAAGCATAGGGGATAGTTATATATATACACATATATATAAACATATATATACGTAAATATATGTATATAGTGTGTTCTCGAATACGTGATCGTAGAAAGAGTACAAAATGTGCTCCGTTGATGTATAACGGAAGAGTAGGGTTGCCTCCTATCTTGATACATGAATGTAGGTGTGTACGCATGCAGGCGTGTGTATCCGGGGGCAACTGGCTTTAACGTGTCTTGGGTTATTTGGAATCTTTCCAATGTTCAACCGGTTAGGTCTTACAACTTCATACAATGTACCCATAGTGTTTTAAGTTTACAGTATAATATATCAACAGGAGAAATAACATGGAGTGCTTTTGAATGGTTCATAGTACAGTCGATATCACCAGCATTTATAATGGAACCACAACACGTTTATGTACGGAGTAGTTGGATAGAGCCAGTAACTGCATGGATACCACGATCAGCGATTTCCATGAAAGGCTCGCACTGTATGGAAACTGGAATTTTTAATATCGCAAGCAATTTTCCCTGGAGAAAATAATGCGTCCAGTACTTCCTTAGTTCAAATTCGAAGTGCACAAACAGAAATGTGTCTGCTTGCGAATCCTATGAAGTGACTGCTTGATCACCACATATCAGCAAACATAACGCAGTTCCTGCAATTGATGAATTCAAAAGAATTTTCACAAATCTATCACTGTACGCTTACAGCGCACAATTGTTTTCGATTTATTCATCATCAGCATTGGTACAGAAATATACGTTGCGAAGTTCATTCGGAATCAGAGAGTAACTATGTATGGAACATGCATTTTAAATGGTTAAGGTAATGTGTCATTCGACACGACTGAGTGAGATCCGATCCATCTTTATTACTGGCTGGCCAGGGTAGTTGTAATGCTTGTACATGCTGTTTCTGTATGTATAGATTTTTCTTTTGTCAAGCTGATGCATACTGCTTCAACGGTAGCAAGTAGCCGAGCCCCTGACCTATGGTGTCGTTGTTATGGCACTCGATAGAGGATCTCAAATGACCTGCGATTAACAATCAGATGACTGGTGCTGATCAGATGGTTAGTTATGGCACTCAACATAGTTTTGTCCCCTTGGGTGACGAGCGACTTTGGTAAATGTTCCTTGATTCAATTTTCCAAATGCCTAATCGTGCACCCAATATATCTAAACCTACAGCAGCAGATGAAGCGATAGACTACCATTGATTGGCGTTGATCAGGCATCCTGTCTTTAAATCAAGGAACAAAGAGCGTACT
>OX104060.1:23203235-23229354 GCA_944474145.2 Dicrocoelium dendriticum | reverse complement strand
ACTCCAGTGGTGCCCTCTAAACAACCCGAATCGGCGGCAAAAAGTATAAAGCCAACACTCGATAGACAAAACCACGCTGCGTTAACTCTCTTGTGCACCAATGTTCCCGAATCTGAATCTGGCACAATAAAAGACAAGTTTGCAAGACGATTGAAACCAGTGGAGTTCCATCTGTCAGGCGATTGGCACTCGGGTGGAACCTGCAGTGCTGCAACGAGTAGCGCGTCACCCGACCTCAGTGAACTCTGGGGAACCTCGAATTTATCGAGTAAAACTAAACTCAGCAGATGAGACAGAGGCTGCCCTGCCCTCAGCAGTTCGTCTTCGCAATTCACCGAGCTTAGTGTGCATATTACCTGATCTACCTTGGAAAGATCGCCCAAAAGAAGCAGTTGAGCAACGCGGCATTCCTAATAGGGATAGCAAGCAAACAATATTTGTTCATGGTGTTCCTGAGCTTCTGCATTCTTCTGATCACGATGTACAAACACATGACCGAGAGCAGTGGTGCTACATCCGCGGAGCACTCTCTGTTGACAATGTTATTGTCAAATCCCTGACAAGAGTTCCGTCATCAACTAACTACAAGGGCTGCGGAAAAGGCTAATTAAAGTAATACTACACTCCGCGAGAATGACGCAAGTTCTGTTTGATAGCTGGTTAAAGTTTCGACCTAGGTTGCCAACAGAGATCCGGCTAAATGCAGCAGGCGAACGACCAGAAGTCGGAAGCAATTCAATGGAACTTGCAAACGCAACAAATGCTTTATTTGCACAGTCCTGCAGAGAGACCGACACAACAGCGCCCACGGCACACAGGAGGACCGAGCACAGCACGGGTGAAACGTCTGTTCAGGAACGCTCAAAAATGCCATCAACACGACGGAAAAACATAAAACAAAAAACGATTAATGGCCGGTCACCTAACGGCCGGCTTAAAAACTAACACAAACATGACATCTATCAATGAACTCTTAACAACAAAAGCCCTATCTTACATGTTCACCATCGCCCAAGGCATTCTAAGCAAGTTGGCCGAACTTAGAGAACTCCATGCCTCACAACCGTTGGACCTCATCATGATTACGGAGACATGGTTAAACCCTGAGATAATCGATTCTAAGATCAATTTACCCGGCATGGCGTTACTTCGGACGGATAGAACCCGAAGGGTTGGCGGTGTGGTTTTTACTCTAATACAAACTTCCGATGTGAAGTTATCAATCACCCGGAAATCCAAGCTCCTGATTCGCTATGGTGTCGCCTATGGTTGCGAAACAAGGACACATGTCTACTAGCCGTGATTTATCGCCTACCATACTCAACATCGGAAATGGACTCCAAACTAAACCACATTTTTTAGTTTGCCTTGAACAAGTCCTACGCTCACATTCTTATCGCGGAGACTTTAACGTGCACGACATAGAGACGCCGGCAACCGGAAGTATTCAGTTTAAAGCCTGCTTGCAAGAGCTTATTGCTATCCACCCTCTTTATAACCACGTAACCTCTTCCACTAGATTTCGAACTGCTAACAAGCCGCCAATACCGGACCTTGTGCCAACTAACGAAGAACTCATGGTTGATGGGATAGTTACAAGCACACCACTGGGTCGTATTGATCATGTTACTTTGCTCTTTGACTATATATGCTATGCCGAGTACCCTGAAAAGGAGGAGGATAAAGTGCGTACTGTCACACAATACAATGTGTTGTCTAAGCTTGCTAAGGATACACCTTGGACTTTCTTAACCGAATGCAACCAGATTTTGCCTGGGAAACATTTACAAGGACGTTTAGCACACAGGTAGCGCACGCATCAGAACAGAATTCCTTCCAACACAAAAACAAGTGTAAGTCATTTCTGAGGAGCAGAGCACGTAAATGTATGTCCCGGAGAGATTCGGCATGGCGAGATAATCAGGACTGCTATAACGCAGAAACCTGGACGGTATATGTAACACCTCGTAAACTCTGTATGAAACTGATCCACGAAGACAAGTTCACTCATCAGCAGAAGTTAATGAAGCGATTCTGTACTAACCCCAAACTCCTTCACAGGCACTTTAACAGCCTTCGAAAGCTAAAGCAAGGGGTTCCAGTGCTAGTCACGGCTGATGGGTGCACGCGATCAGCAACGGAAGCAGCTGCTCTCCTTGGGCTTCAATACTACCCAATTTTCCAGCAGGTAACGAGCCCAAACATTCTCCTCATTTCTAATACTCCACCATCTGGTTTAGAAAACATCATCTTCACTGCGGAAGTTGTGTTGAAAAAGTTGTTATCCTTGCTTATCTATAGTTCTCCCTGAGCTGACAACATCCGACCAAAGGCTCTGCAGGCGGTGGCTAGTGAACTAGCAGAACCACTGGCTGTTTTCCATCAGCGATGTCTAGAGGAAAACCTTATTCCACCAGTATGGAACCAAGGGGTCATCACTCCTATCCATAAAGGAGGTAGCCGCACTGATCCTGCCAACTACCGTCCAATAACACTACATCCCGTACTATCCAAAGTGATGGAATCAACCATGGCAGACGAGCTGATGCAATACCTGGAAAGGCACAATTTAATAGCCCCAGAACAACATGGCTTTCGTCAAAAACATTCGTGTAATACCAACCTGGTAATTGCACATAATAGCTGGACTGAAGCTGTTGATGATGGAGTTGGAGTCAATGTCATCTACCTGGAATTTTCAAAAGCGTCTGATCGCTTAGACAATCGAGTTCTCCTTCAGAAGCTTCAGAATTACGGCATTGGCCACCAAATTCTGCTTTGGATTGGTGATTTTCTACAAGAACGACGGATAGTGGTGAGAGTCCGAGATCATTTTCTCATGCAGTCGATGTGGTGTGTGGAGTACAACAAGGCTCTGTTCTTGGACCTCCTCTATTCTTGGTGTTCATTAACGATTTCGCGAGATCAATTACTTCCGATTTACCATTTTGCGCTGATGATATCAAGATATGGCGAAGGATCAGAGGACCAGATGACCATGAACGGCTCCAGCACGATCTTAACACAGTGTCGAACTGGTCAGTTCAAAACGCACTACCATTCAACGTAGACACATGTCGCGTAGTACAATTACGTCATAGACATAACTACACCTATTTACTTGAGACAAATGGATCGCAGAATAACTCCCAGGAACGTGATTTTGGTGTGGTCGTGCAGAGCGACTTCAAGTGTTCAAAACAAGCTGAGGCAACTGCGAAGAAAAGCTACCAGCACGTCGGCATGCTGCGAAGAACATCCGGGAGATTTGTCCCATCAATCTTCCCAATGATACACAATTCCTACATGCGCCCGCGTGTTGAATACGCTATCCAAGCTTGGCAACCTTGGTTGAAGCACAACCTAGAAGCGATAGAGGCACCACAACGAAGAGCAACAAAGAATGTAAAGGGTCTGTGCTCTCACTCTTACCACCAAAGGCTGAAGTTGCTGGGAATTTTCAGCGGACGCTATCGAATGCTGCGCGGTGATCTCAAATTAGCTTATCAGATATTGAATAACCCCAACCACGTGTGCCGCCATTTGCTGAAGCTTAGGCACAACACGCAGCTCAGGGTGAAATGTTTAAACTTGAATGAACAATATAGCCGTCTAGAGTGTCGATGGAATTATTTCTAACTTCGTGTCTGCCAACCCTGGAACGCACTTCCAGACTCAGTTGTGTCCTCTCCTACCATGGACGTTTTCAAAAACTGATTAGATGTTGCTCTTAGCTCCCAACGCTTTGTTACCTAAACTCCCCTACTATGGATTACGCCAAGCATGCTTTTCAACAGGATTTATGTATCAAATGGACTTAAGTGGGCGACCACATTTTAATTTTCTCACTCCTTACGTCAACGATCAATGCACCCCAGTGTCTTTCTGAACGTTTACGCTCGATAGTTTTTTTTTACTTTTACACTGATGTTAATTATCAAAGTATCCATCTCGGCAGACGTTCGATAGATGACCCAGACATCTTTTACTTGCATCATATTCACCGCAACCATCCTAAGGAACGTGTCAAGCATTTGCTTTTATCCCGTGATAAATCATTGCCCGAATTACTCCGAGTCATCAATCCGAAGTCTACTTCGGACAGAGCAACATGATCTATTTCACAGTAATCTAATAGTAATGAGTGTCAGACACAGGTAGATGTTAACCACACGACTGTGCGTCGGATACACTCCACTCAAGTGCGACTAGGATGACAGAATATTATTAGGTTTCTCAATACGATAACGTCAAACAAATCCACGAAACGTACTGCTCTCAAGGACAAAGTGGTGAGACCGACAACATCATCCAGCGCTTTGCGATACATGTAAATTAGCCTCTTCCGATTAGCCGACTTGCCAGCATGCTATCACGACCATTGAGTCACCCCCAATGACGACAGTTAGCCTGGCTACACAAACAATAATCAATAGTTTAATTGGTCACCGGCTAGTTTGCTGCGCTTAGCAATATGGTTACAAATTTTGTTACACATCTTTCATTGCCACTGGAGGTGGTATACTTCCATTTTTACGTAGCGTGTAGCAGCGTAGCTTAGCGTAGGGAAGCCTTGGTGAGAAGATGCCGAGAATAATGTCCGTGCGTTTTGATATCCTCATGGTTTGCCGTTTTACCGGGTATTCTCTTAGTATGGTCTTCAATCAGTGTTCGTTCGATTGGCAGATAATATTTGAAAACAACCTTTCTGACTAGTGTTCCGTTAACTTTGTCCGTTTTAACTGTTGACCCATTCTCTCACTAGCTTTGGTGCATCGACATTCTTGGTCTATCCGTGGTGCACCTTTCAGCGGAGCACAGCCGGGTGTGGCTCCTATGATTTCCAGGTGCCAGCAGTTAGTTCAAATTCGTCTTGGGTGGCAGCTATAACTACTTGACTGTGCCAGCGTTCGCCTAATAGTAGGCTGAAGGCAGTGAGCTAACTGCATGGAAGAGCTTGGAGGGCAGTAAATTCTTGCAAATAGACACGCAGCACCACGTTTCCGATATAAGATGTAACAAAGCTTTACATCATCTGTGTATTTGAATCTTCGACCGTGAAGATATGTATGTAATTCAAATACACACCGCTTTCTATAATGCTCAATAGTTTCGTAAGAGAATCATGCTAAACAAGCCCATCTAACCAACAGTAATTCATAAATCCCTGACAGCTATGCGGGAGTTGACACAATGTAGCCGGAATTCTCAGCGTTGTTCTACCGTCTGAACGACCGCGTCCTTATCCACCAAGTTTGGGGCTGTTGTATTGTGAACCTAATATTCGTGTGGATGGGCAACTTTCTGATTCAACGTCATGTGAATGTGAGAGTTCCAGGCGGCAACTCTGGCCTTATCGATCTAAAGTGCGGAGTGCAACAACGCTCACTATTTAGTCCACACCAGCTCTTGATTTACATAAAATATTTTGCAAAACACGATCGCTTAAAATTCCTTACTTTTTTCTTATGCTCTCAAGAAATTTCAAGCCATCAAAACAACGAGTGCCCATGTTGAGCTTCAGGATGCACTTTATTGGGCATAAGAATGGGCAACTCATAACTTAGTTCATTTCAAAGCCATCAACTGCAATATATTGAATGTACGCTATCAATCTACTTGCAAGTGCAGGCTAGGGAATCAAGGTTTGCAGCATGTGATAGCACAGGAGGGTGTTGGTTGTTCAAGCCATGCCAAAATGGCGTCCAAATAGCCAAATCAACACCTTGGCCTTATGTGGAACGCATTCGGGCCTTTTGACTCTTTAATCTGCTTTTAGATGCTCAATGTTGGCAGTAGGAACCAATTCGGAATACGTTCTTCAGGCACAGCAGCCTTAACACAAGCAGGAACTCACAAAACGTGTGCTGCCACAACAAAGGGCAACTTAGAACGTCAATGGTACGTTGCCTCTGGTTTACTGACGGTGCTTAAAAACTATTGGTATATAAGGCAGTCGGAAGAGACGGTCGCTTTTGATGATATATCTGGTCCCATTGATTCAAAAATACGCTGTTATTCCTCTTCTGAAGCTGTATAAAAATACCACTTTGAGAAGCCAGCTGCCAAAGCTGGTCACACAGTATAGTTGGTTGGATCGTCGTCGGAATTTCTTTTCACTTCCCATCTGCATTTATATCCAAACCCACTTACGTTGTGTATTACTCCACACTGACGGTATTCAACTAGGTTTAGAAGATGAACCCATAGGGTTACATTACGCTTTATGCTCCACTACATCTGGGTGTCAACATAGATCTACAAATAAACATGCGAACACGAAGTCCGTAGCTGGACTCAATATCTTGGAACATATTTGGAACCGATCGGGAAGTCATCATTTCATAAAAGTTGGTAGATGACCGGTTAATGTATTTATGGTGATGGACAACGTTTCGCTTTTGACACGAAAGCTTCATCAGGCCATGTAGGCCAAGTAGGCCATATGGGTTTTTATTCATCTTCTGAAGCTATATAACAATACCACTCTGAGAAGTCACCTGCCAAAGCTGATCACACAATAAAGGCGGTTGGATTGTCGCCGGAATTTCTGAATACTGAATACTGAATACTGTATTATAAAGCAAGTAGAAATGGATTGTGTACAACTCTTTCGAAAAATGGCGAAAAATGTTATAAAATTGTCAACCGCGAATATCATTGTCGTTCTCATGTAATATTTAAAATATTCGACTTACGATATTTCAGGATTCACAAATGTGATGTGTCATCGTAAGTGTGCAGTCGTTCTGTAAAGCGAATAGTGGCAGAATACAAATCTAACAACGTTTTGAACTGCTGCACAGATGTTGCCTCAAACACATGTTCGGGCAAACTGTTCCAAATGTTTGCCACTCTCCTTCGAAGCACAGTGGATGGGGAACACATTACATGTCCGGCACGACAAGTTTGTATCTGTGTCCTCGTGTGCTGCATGGTCCTCGTAAGTGCAGTATTGGCCTCAGCATGGGGAACTCACCAAGATGTAGAATTCGGTAAGTCATAATGAGGTCGACTCGCACCCGACGGTAGGACAAAGTGTAGAGCCCTAGTTCCTGGCCCCGGTCTTCATACCCAAAGCCACGTAAACTCGAGATGAGCCTGGTAGCAACGTGTTGGACCCGTTCGATCTTTTGTGCCTCGCCTCGGGTAATCGGAAAGTAGGCGGGCGAACCGTACTCTAGCATTGGTCTAATGATAGAAGAGAACAGGCGAGTGGCAACCTCTTCCGACCATGTGCCGAATCTACGTTTGAGCGCCCAAAGCATGCGCAGTCCGTTCCGATATAACCTGTTCTTGTTGTCCACGGACTTCAAATGTAGCGTGAGAATACACCTAGGTCTTTCACGGAGGGTGTGGGATATAGCATATGGCCGTCAAGAGTGTAGGTTCGGCCAGTAGCACCCTTCCCCAGGCTCATAAATACTGACTTGGCTGGGTTGACCGGGAGAAGTGCTTCTGCAGACCACGTGGATAAGCGGTTGAGATCTTCCTGAAGTAGGCCACACTCATCCGGAGCATCGATTTCTCTCCAAATCTTCATGTCGTCCGCAAACAAGACACACGGCGACTGGAGAAGCTGCGGTAGATCATTGATGTGGATCATGAACAGAGTGGGCCTCAGCAAAGTGCGTTGAGGCACGTCACTTGTAGAGGGGTACCAGTCAGTTAGATGGTCGTCGACCTGTACTCTCCACTTTCGTCCAACAAGAAAGTCACTGATCCACCGGTGCAGAGAGCCACCGACGCCACACATGCTGAGTTTGTGAAGGAGAACCTCATGGCTGACCTTGTCGAACGCTTTACTGAAATCGATGAATATCACGTCGACGGACTTCCCCTTGTTTACTGCCTTCAACCACTCATGCCTCGTCACAAGCAGGTTCGTAATGCGTGAGCGACATTGCATAAAACCGTGCTGTGCAGGCGTCAGGACCTCGTTTGACTGTAGCAACTGCAGCAATCTCTTCTTCACGATTTTCTCAGCAACCTTTCCCAAAATAGGTGTCAGACAAATTGGCCTGTAAATGTCTACTTTGTTAGGGTCGCCGCCTTTCGGAATAGGCTTCACCACCGAACATTTCCAGTCAACCGGCAACGAACCTTCGGACAGCGACCTGTTGAAAAGGTCAGTCACGACAGGTGAGAGGATGGTTGAAAGTGACTTGAGAACCAGTGGGTGAAGCCCATCAGGTCCGGCAGGTTTGGTGCCGTCAAGGTTGGCGAGTAGTTGACGTACCTCTTCAACGCCGCATTGCAGACTATCGAGTTCGGTAAAAGCGGTGGACGTCGAACTCGGAACAAACACCTGGTTATTCGCAAATACAGCAGCGAAGTGCGCCGCAAACGAGGACGCACGCGCAGTGCTGGAGGTTAGGGGCTGTCCATCCGTGCCATCCAGCACTGGCAAATCACCTGCCGGCTTCAGGCGTCGCTTCACGTATGCAAATATTCTCTTGGGGGCTGTCTTCGCGGCTAATGCGTGCTGCACTTCAAAGTGTCGGCGTTTATTCTTTTTTGCACTGTTGCAGAGGTTCCGCTGACATTTATACCCTTCGTAATCATTGGCAGAGCCAGAGAGAAGGAATTTGTCCCACAGTCTGCGCCGCCTCCGAGCCAGGTTTCCATACTCCTTATCAAACCAATGAGGCTTAATGGGTCCAACCTTTCGACGTTTCAATGGCACAAATCGGGAACACAATGATGTCAATCTCTCTTTTATAAATATCCAACAATCTTCCACAGATGCAGCTTGTGACAGAGACCAATCCAGTTGGCTCGCGGATCGAGCTAGACCATCGAAGTCTGTTTTCCAGTAGTTGGGAGCTGGTTGCAGCGGATGTGAATACGGCAAAGCTAATTCCATATCAGCTATCCGTACTGAGTGGTCGCTCGTAGCCAGGGGCTCCAGGATCCTAACGTCACGCACTCGTTGTTCGTAGCTCGTTAACATCCGGTCGAGACAGGACGAGGTTGAACGTGTTGATATGCGTGTTGGCTGGCATATGTGTTGCGATGCACCAGTTTCAAGTACCAAATCCACGAACTTTGCTTCAACCTCACTATGTCCAGGCATCAAATTCACATCAGGCCATCGTATTCGAGGGCAGTTAAAATCGCCCATAAGCAGAAAGTGTGGACGACTCATGTGGGCTTGAAGATGGGGCAGCCAATCCAAACAACGACTCAGGGGACTGCAAAAAACTGCGCCCACAAGCAGTTCTCCGCGCCTGAGGCGGATGGAGCACCACAGTAGCTCACACAGGCCATCGTCACTTCGGTAGGTGCTCACAAGTCTCCCACGCAGGGAAGATCGGATGTAAAGTAAGACACCACCGTGGGCATTCTTTAGTCTATCGCATCGGAAACACGAGTAACCGTTGAGTTCAAATTCTTGGCTGTATAACTGCATGCAGCCATGTCGCTGCGAGTCCCACTACGTCTGGCCGCTCAGGCGCAACGAAATAACAAAGCTCATCATGCTTATTCATAATACTGCAAACGTTTGTGAAGGCTACTCGCAGGCCGCAGCAGGAGCCACCGGGCGTGCTTGAAGTGTGAGCAGCCTGTTTATCCTGATTTGCGGATTGTTGGAAACCACCCAAAAATTTACGATACGAAGATTTGTTTCTCCCTCACCAGTGCGTCTTTTCAACTCAATGATGGCAGACTTGAGCCGCTCCCTGTCTATTGGGTCCAGATGGGGACGAACATGGATCTTCAAACCTTTCAGCCTACTTAGGCGAGACATGATCAGTCTTGGACTGGCTTCGTCCACAAAAGTGATTCTCATAGGCTGATTTTGTTGATCACCTTGCTTTCCAAGACCAGTAATGTGCCTCACTTTTACCGAGTCCTCACCAGCGTCGAGTAGTCTATCAATTAGACCCTGCAAAAATTCGACATCGTGATCGTAGCGCACTTGGAGTGATGGATCACTGGACTCCGGTGCGTGAAAGATCACGAGATTATAACGCCACTGGTCGGACGAGTTGGCCTTGCAGGGCGAAGTATACTACCAGCCTCAAGTGGTTTGGCTAACTGTTGACTTACAGAACGTAAGTCCCATGTGCCAAGCATTTATAGCCAATCCCACTTACGTTGTTTATTACTCCACGCTGACGGTATTCAACTAGGTCTAGAAGATGAACACATACGGTTAAATTACGATTTATACTCCGCTACATCTGGGTGTCAACGTATATCTACAAATAAACATGCGAATTTTAATTTCAACCTATTTTTTGTTAAACGTTACTACTGGATTTACGTATCGCGTTAACCCAAGAAAGTTGCTTGCGAGTAAACGCTGTCATTGCTTTGACTATTTTTCACTCACATTTAACATAGACTAGCGCTACTCCCAAAATAGCTTTGCGTGCGCGCATACAATTCACTATTCAAACGACCGTTTTACAGCATTGCAATAAAATTGTAGTGGCTTAAACCGACGCTCCTACTTAACCCTTGATCAATATCTCACAATACCCAGCCTATGGGGCCTTTTAAGCACCTGCTTATTACCCGTGATAAATCACTCTGCAATGTTCGTTTCAGGGCGAATAATAGCAGGTTTAGCGTCCAACTCCTTTGCCCTGCATACCAACACACCATTCAAGTCATGTTGATTAGGCAGTTCTGATCGTGACATTCAAATTGTCCTCACCTCACCCACGCTCTAGTAATGCATTAGCTCAAACGGCTACCCAGGCAAACGCTCTGGCCCGGCATTCACTTGCGTAGCGCTGGTATATCAGCTCCATATTTCGTCTCTCACCACAATAGGCATAATTAAAAAGCACCTGATTACATGACACCCTAGGGTAGTTTCATCAAGAAGTACGAATTCTTTTGTTTATGCCTTTCTGATTTACATTTATTTGAAGCATATGAAATTCTCGCCAAAGTGAATCTAGATTTCTAAGCCAATTATTCCATAATCATACCAAGACATAGGTGGAAAATGTGAGAGAATAGTGGATATTTACTCGTCGAACATACACGAGGATGGTCTCGAATTTTTGTCATTCAACTTGTTGTAAAACTTCCACTCAAAATGCTCGTTGTTTGTGATGGCTAATAACAGAATAAAGTGAAACCCGTGTCTCATGATTATGATTTATCAGTTCAGTAAAATGAAACATATCAAACCTTGAGCAGCACACAATTGTTTCTACATAGTGGTTGTCTGATAACAACTGACCCTTCATCAACATTTACATACATCGGCGTCTCCCAGTATCCCATATTACGATACGGATATCTGCAAAAACAGCCATGAACATCTTCCACATGTGACACGCAGCAATACGTCTGAGAGCCAGCAACGATCTGAGAAAGGTAGAAAAACCAGTTGCAATAAACAGTTCAGCGTAGATCAAGTTCTCGCTCAGTGTATAATTATTTTCAGTAAGTCCATTTTTGTCGTATGAGAAGAACCAGGATTGATGCGAATACTAACGCAGTTCGCCTCCCCTATTTCGTGTGAGCCAACAGCAGATTTTCTTGCAGGCAGTAGGATTACTGACAAACGCGTCCGCGGCATTGTGCTCAATAAATTAGATCTTCGGCCCACATATATTTGATAAATTGTCATTTTGTGTTGATGCTATCAGTTTGGTTAGTATCAAGCAAACTAGCATCAAACATGCCGTAATTCTTCGACGCCGAATAATGGATCGATTTACATCAATAGTCATTAAATGGTCAGTCTCAAATTTTCAAATTATGTGAACCTGAACTGGGGATTATTCATCGTAGTGACATCCCAGACTGACCAGAAAGCAACATATTAATTTTGTGTGCTCTGTATACCGGTATGCGTTGTCCACTTCACGAAGAACAGAGCGTTAGGAATCTAGTGATGAAGGTAATTAAGCTAAAGGGTCATGAGAAAAATTTGCGTTACAAAACAGCCAAATTTTCAGTATTTTGCGAACGGTAAATTCTGCTCCAAATTTCCGTATGCCAGAAACCTAATAAATTATTCGTCTAAATTATGGATAGGTTCCACGACAGTGTTCAAAGTTGCAGCAGAAATGGAGATGTTCTCCAAAAGCTTACCAAGTCAATCGTTGTTTTCCCATTTACTCTATTCAAAACACTGTGCAAAAGGCATAGGGGATCGTTATATACGGTTGGCGGCATCCGGTTTCGGATTTACCTGTCACTGTAGCCAGCCAAAGAACGCCTGCGCCTACAGAGGGATCACGGATGGCTTGCGCTGCACCACCCACAGCTCCAACCACACACCCCAAATCCAGTGTAAACCCGAAGGAATAAGACCGGGAGGCATGTGGATGGGAGCCACATTTCATCAACGGAGCCGGCCCACAATCCTTCACAGGCAAACACAAGCACGCTGTATTTGGAAAATCAAGCGCACACAAGGCGGTGGTTGGACGGTAGTCCGCTCCACACTGAGTGCATTGAACCACTCTTCAAGCCTAGCACGACCACAAGGACCGTGCAACCCGTCCCCTCCAGCAACGACCAACTGTCTCCTGGAGCCAGTATGGACGAGGTAGTGGGTAATAGACAGGTAGGCACCTTGTCAACATGCACATCAAGCGCAGCCACACCGGGGATATCAAGCAACAGCCAATCATCTGGAACGACAAGATGAAATAAAACAAATCCAATAATGCATACAGATACGGTGGCATAAAGCTAAGATAAATAAGCATATAAGGTAAGTTGGTTAGCAACGAATCCGTGATAAGGCAAAAATGTCCACAAGTTAGTTAAAAATGCCACAAAACGCCACAAGGTTACCGAAGATAAGCGCAATTGATATATGTAATTTGGCCGGTTAATAGAAGAGTATTCAGCTAGGCAGAACAAACCAAAAAAGTGGAAAGAAATGTAGCCAGCTTAAAAAGACCTAGTTTAAGTGTAAGTTGGTTTAGCCCAACTACGGTGAAGAAGCATCAAGAATGCAAAATACATACATATATATGTATATATATATACATGCATATATATGTATATAGTGTGTTCTCGAATACGTGATGGTAGAAAGAGTACAAAATGTGCTCCGTTGATGTATAACGGAAGAGTAGGGTTGCCTCCTATCTTGATACATGAATGTAGGTGTGTGCGCATGCAGGCGTGTGTATCCGGGGAAACTAGCTTTAATGTGTCTTGGGTTATTTGGAATCTTTCCAATGTTCAACCGGTTATGTTTTACAACTTCATACAACGTACCCATAGTGTTTTAAGTTTACAGTATAATACATCAACAGGAGAAATAACATGGAGTGCTTTTGTATGGTTCATAATACGGTGGATATCACCAGCAATTATCATGGAGCCACAACATGTTTATGTACGGAGTAGTTGGATAGAGCCAGTAACTGCATGGATACCAAAATCAGCGATTTCCATGAAAGGCTCGCACTGTATAGAAACTGGATTTTTTAATATCGCAAGCAATTTTCTCGGGAGAAAATTATGCGCCCAGCACTTCCTTAGTTCAAATTCGAAGTGCCCACACAGAAATGTGTCTGCTTGCGAATCCTATGAAGGAACTGCTTGATTACCACATATCAGCAAACATAACCCACTTCCTGCAATTGATAAATTCAAAATAATTTTCACAAATCTATCACTGTACGCTTACAGCGCACAATTGTTTTCGATTTATTCATCATCAGCATTGGTACAGAAATATACGTTGCGAAGTTCATTTGGAATCAGAGAGTAACTATGTATGGAACACGCATTTTAAATGGCTAAGGTAATGTGTCATTCGACACGACTGAGTGAGGTCCGATCCATCTTTATTACTGGCTGGCCAGGGTAGTTGTAATGCTTGTACATGCTGCTTCTGTATGTACAGATTTTTCTTTTGTCAAGCTGATGCATACTGCTTCAACGGTAGCAAGTAGCCGAGCCCCTGACCTATGGTGTCGTTGTTATGGCACTCGATAGAGGATCTCAAATGACTTGCGATTAACAATCAGATGACTGGTGCAGATCAGATGGTTAGTTATGGCACTCAACATAGTTTTGTCCCCATGGGTGACGAGCGACATTGGTAAATGTTCCTTGATTCAATTTTGAAAATGCCTGATCGTGCACCCAATATACCTAAACCTACAGGAGCAGGTGAAGCGATAGACTACCATTGATTGGCGTTGATCAGGCATCCTGTCTTTAAATCAAGGAACAAAGAGCGTACTTCTTGTAAAACCAACACTTAGTTGAGCTACATTAAACGTCTTTCGGTATGCCTGTAACAGTCGTCGTGTGCATATTTCAGCAGATGTATCACCTTTAAAGGGAAGTTGGAGAAATAGTTGTTTCTTCTCTACAGTTTGTACTATTGGTCTTGGTTTCCTAGGCCATATATGAACTTCAATGAATTGTTTTGGATAACCGTTTTCGAGAAGTGTTTGCCTGCTTCGTTTTATATTCTTGTGCAACAGAATAAATATGTGGGCTACAAAGAAACGCCCTGAAATCATCAGAACCCAAACAAAAGATCTGGTTTTCCAAACAGCATTTCGTACTAGATTAAGTCTTGATAGCTCTGCTAATTTAATTGCAGTTGATACCAGTAACAGCTTTCCGTTGTCAGAGATCAGATTTCATTAATGACTTAAACGAAGATTTCCTTGGAGCAGTCACGAATAACGGCAAACCGATCAACCAACATTGACAATGAATTACAATTTATTACAGGAGGGAATGGTTTAGTGTACAGCAAACCGATGAATATTATGGAATAATCTACCACTCACCATGGTAATTATAGAAAGGAAGATAAACATAATGGCCTAATAGTTTTATGAATTGATTTTTGAATATTGCCACAGACAAAACTGTGTTTTATACTGGATTGTGATTTAGGCGTATTTTTATGGAACAACAAACCCAAACACCCACACAAATAAGTGGATTGCACCAATATCGAGGTGAATCAGGAATGTGCCATTTTAGATACTAAGACCACAATCAGATAGAAGTAGACAGTTTACAGACAAGAACGGATGTGCATCTTTTGTGGTTAGTGTCATGAGCAGTTCTCGCGCTGATGCGTGAAAATTAACTGAATCCTTGTGTAGCTAACTGAAGGCACAAGGAATGTGTTCGTCCAGTTACCACTGTAAGAAAACGTGTTGGTTAGTCGTAAACTCGCGCACCTCTGCCTCAAGTGGCAGATGACTTCTCGTTATGCTGTCGGATTGTGATCGAAACCATAAGAAAAGCCAGAGTTGAACGAGCCAAAATACGAACAAATCTTCATAGGCGTAAACCGAAGACGTCCAAGTTACCAGTGAATACGCGGTGATTTTATTGAATGCTCAGCTTAAAATAATTCGCCCAGGCCAGTTCAGTGGACTTAATTAAAGCGTTATCTCCAAAAGACCTAACAGTGTATTCGTTAATATTTTTAATGAATTTCCTACGAATGTGGGCAGGGACGGACACATTTTTTACAGCAGGATTGTAAAATAATTCAGATATTGTGGCATTTCCGTTACGTTGCTTGAAGTTATCAAACGATAGAACTAATTTAGAGTTTTAAATGAATATTCCGTGCGGTTTTAAAATTGATACCGTTTTTCTATAATGGAGGATATTAAAAAGGGTTAAGTTGCTGACAACAATGTGGTGGGTTCAAGGTAATTGGTCGATATATCCTTGGATAGCTCACCATTCATATTCTCCGGATTGTATCTCAATCTGTTTTGTTTGACAGTATTTACTCGAGAGTATACCAAGTTGCTATAGAACCCAGTTGCTGGGATTTCAGTGTCAGCAGTTAGGATATAATTTTCTTATGGAGACGGTACACTGATATATGCAAATAGCTCCCATTTGGTGCAAGCGTATTCATGACACCATCTTTCGGGTCAGTACATGTTACCCCGATTACGCGGAGTTGAAGTAAACGAGAACACAATAGGCTTATGTTCACTGCCGGATGAATGGCTCAGTATGTTTGCTGGTACTTCTAGTGAAGACCGATTCTTTTATACAGCCCTCTGCATTTGGAGGTCTTATTTGCTGCTTCCAGCCATAGGAATGGACGGATGAAGCAGTGCTGCTTTACTTCGTAGAAGAGCTGCGCGTACTACAAGCGGCATTTGACATGTTGTGGTCAAAATCTGTCACTGTGCGGTGGGCAAAATACTCAAAAACCTAGCAAAATTTGTTGATCCCAATGTTTAACCTAAATGTACCGGAGTAGGTTAGGGATCATATGTAGCCGATGTATAGCTTAGAGATGGGTGATACAAAAGGGAAACGAAGACGGTGTCATTCCGAGTGCGCAGATAAGAATCTGTAAGTCAGTATTTATGGATTTATTATATGCTGCATATATTTATATGGTTGGCGGCATCCGGTTTCGGATTTGCCTGTCACTGTGGCCAGCCACAGGACGTCTGCGCGTAAAGAGGGACCATGGGTGGCTTGCGCTGCACCACCCACAGCTCCAACCACACACCCATATCCAGTGTAAACTCGAAGGAATAAGACCGGGAGGCATGTGGATGGGAGCCACGTTTCATCAACGGAGCCGGCTCACACTCCTTCACAGGCAAACACAAGCACACTGTATTTGGGAATCAAACGCACACAAGGCGGTGGCTGGACCGTAGTCCGCTGCACACTGAATGCATGGAACCACTCTTCGAGCCTAGCACGACCACAAGGACCGTGCACCCCGTCCCCTCCAGCAACGACCAACTATCTCCTAGAGACAGTATGGACGAGGTAGCGGGTAATAGACAGGTAGACACCTGCTCAACATGCACATCAAGCGCAGCCGCACCGGGGATGTCAAACAACAGCCAATCACTTGAAATGACAGTAACAAATAAAATATATGTTAAAGAATACGGCAATGCAGACATAACTCTTCTCTAAATTAGCATATGAAGTGTGTTGGTTAGTAACAAATCCGCGATAAGTGAAAAATGTCCAGAAGTGACTAAGAAAATGCTACAAACGCAATATAGTTAACGAAGCTAAACACAATTACCGTAAGCAACGTGTAAATTTGATAGAAGATTATTCCGGTGGGCAGAACCAATCAAATGAAGTACAGTGAAATTTAGTTAGCTTAAAAAAAGACATTTCTACAAATGTGTAAACTGACTTCCTTGCGAATCAGGTATGTATAATATCATATAAACAGTAACAATGTGCTGCTGCATATTACGCCGAAGGCCACCAGATTCCACTCGCCTTTCTCGAATGCACAACCAATGTCCAGGGATTCACTGTGATTATTAAGCAACGGCAAGCCATAAGCATGATATCATTATTGCTAGACTCTATTCTCTAATTTTGGGCTGGTATACATTTTAGTAGGTGTGGTTTCAGCACGAGGTAAAAGCTCTTTAATAGTTTACATAAGCGACTCTATGACGTGGATGTCAAGTGAAATGCCCAAAATTCAATAATCCTAATAACCGCCACGTCCACGGAAGTCAACAAATACATCAGTCCTTCCTCAAGTAACGACATCAGGTTGCATGGCAAACATCTATAAATTGCACATACAAAAATGCTCCAAGCTTTGGATGTTTCAAGGTCAGGAGAACGTAATCGATCAGTCAAGGTTAGTTTAGTTTGCACGCATTGTTCATTGTGGTAACATCCGAAGGGTACAAGCTAATCACAACAGCACGTGTGTGATGATTAGCTCCCAAGACATACTTTGGTTCTCTACTACATGTTCGAACATCCCACTTGTCAATTGTATACTTGACCTACTCAAGAAATGCAACCAATTGTGGCAGAAGCTCAGTAGCCAATGCGCACTACGATCATCTCTTTAAAATAAAGCCTGAAGCAGTTAAACCTAGGGATTTTTCACCAAAGTAATTGTGCAAAAGTTGCAGCTCCTAAACCACAATCAGCCAGGGACCGATCGCCGTTGTCGCCTCATTTTGGCATAACGTCATGCAAATATTGGCCTTAAGGTTGAGAGGCGAACAGTGCCCTTGGTAAATAAATTCAGGCACCAAACGAAATGTGAGCCTTTAAATCCAACCAGTCTTGATGACACCCGTATGTAAGAGGGACAAAGCAGCCAAACAGCTACCCTTAACCTTTGTAGCTCAGGGGTCACTTGTCGTGCCAAATTCCCCTAGAACATCAGTTACTTATGTCGCGATTGCTGTACAGATCACCCGAGAGGCCACTCGTTCAATCTATAATGTTACAAAAACGGAAAGCTTGAATAGGGTGACAAACAATACGCAACCATCACTTGGTAGCAAGTCAGGACAAACGATGCCCCAAACTTACAGCTCAATGGAAACTGGATCTAACAATAGTTCCCTGACTGCTCTGTGCTCAAACGTACTCGAGTCAACCGCTGTCACCTGACTAGCCAAATAATCCTGCGACATCCAACAATGGGAGTCACTGTGCTTTCGGATGACATTAAAACCCAAACCCAGAAAGTTAGTACGAATTGTTCCTTAACCGAAAGCGCACACTTTGGACATCTCATACTTATTAGACTAACACTATGATCCTCAATTGATGTGAAAAAGCTTCTGCCTCCGCAAAGCGTGCTGCAACATGGATCGTGGAACATGCTGCAGTCGAAAAAATACGCCTCAGAAAGACACATTAAGATTGATCACTTAAACACTATCTTAATGCATGGTGTACCAGAGCTTCCTTCACATGGCAGTCAAGAGGCCGGAAATTACGATATAAAACAATGGCGATTAATCCGTGAAAACCTTTCCTTGGATAATATTGCGGCGCGATCGCTCAAAATGTTACCACTCTCCAAATTATGTAGGATGTAACTCCAAGATGCTAATAGTCGTAATACAAATCGCACGAGCATCAACCGGTTTGTTATATAGTTGGCGCGATACCCGAAACAGTTATGTATCGGAACTTTGGTTAAAAACTGCAGATGTTTGCCAACGTCCAGTTACGAAGTCATCCGAAAAAGCAGTCGTACCGACGATGATTTCTCCTTTACTCGATACTTACGTAGATTTAGATGAGGGTTGAGACGCGCCTTGGCTAGAGCAAGTTACGGAAATAGTAGCAATAGTAACAGCAGTAAAAAAGGAATAACGGCCGACCTCACAAAGGTCGGCACTCCCATACACCTGATATCCTTGACCGCCAGTGCTTCACTAGAAACCGATATGCTAGGCTGCTTGTACGTGAGTGCTCAGAGACACTTCAGTAACCTGGCCGAACTGAAAGATCGCTAAGTATCCATGAATTAAGATATCATCAGCATCACTGAGACATGATTACACACTGAAATGGCGGACGCTAAACATTCGCTACCAGACATGTCACTCAATCAGAACGAGAGACTGACTACTGAATGTGGCTTAATTCTGTATTACCGAAGCAAATTACGGTACGAGGTGATGGAGGATTCAGCTGCGCTGGTTCTTGATTGTTTTGGTGCGGTTTGCAGTTAACAGGTAGAGACACTTGCGGTGTAGCCTTTGTACGCTCCCCCTAACAATATATCTGAAAAGAATTACCAAATTGCGACTGATCTACGGCAAAAGAAAAAGCAAATAATCTTACCTATAGACCATTGGTGATTTTAATGTGCATTGCTTAGCAACCAGAGAAAAATTCAAAGCAGATCTGCAAACCTTGTAACTATCGTTCCGTTTTATAACCTTCTCACATTGCTCACTCGGTTTAGAACTGATAATATGCCATCTTTGCTTGATCTTGGGCTTGATTGATGCGTTGGTCGTAGACTGCCAGTTAGTTCGCAGTAACAATACAAATCTTGGATTTAAATTCATTTGCTATGCAGCATACTTAGATTCGGTCCATGAGATAGCGCGAACCATCATATACTACGACCGATTAGCCTAACTCGTCAGTGCAACTCCCTAGTCGTTCCACTATGAAAACCCACGGGTGTCCCCTGGCTCGATTTGGTAAACAAATTCAATAGTCTTAGGAAGGTGAGACACTCTGGACGGCTGGTGGCCAAACAGTAACGGCTACGGAAGCAACAAACGCGCTGTGGATGCTACATGACAACTTTCCCGAGGATATTATCAGCAGAAGATCCTCCAGCTTTAATTACCCCTACGCTGAGATACACCCGCACCTAGTTTACCACCAAATCTGCCTTGCATAACCTGACAAAACTATACAAGCGTAAATCCCCGGGTTTCGATATTATTCGGCTAGCTGCGCTGCGAATAACAGCAAGTCAACTTGCAGAGCCATGCTACAACTCTTCCAGCGCTGCTTAGATCAAAACCACCTTCATGTCATGTGAAAGCTAGAAATAATAACACCCTACCATATGGCCACACTGTAACTCGGCTCTGGCTTTACCCTCTGTGGCCACTCCAATTCTCCCCACAAAATATTGTGCATCCACTCGTTCGAACCAGTTCGACGAGCTCTACTCAGTGCTTCCCAACTCCTGGACCTAACCTGTATGGATTATACTCTGGCTCCAGTTCCGATTTTCGGCATATTCTTTGCCGAATCCCACTTGTGTAACTACATCAAACCGGTCTTTCGGAAAAGATTTTGGTCTCATTCGGAAGAAGGAGTTGGGGGCTCCCAAACTACGCGACAACCATCCCTGCAAGTTGCAGCATAATAATGTTACAGCCTTTTTGCTCCGCTCATCAACTGAGCAGCTCTAGGAACGCTTATTATTGCTCCACCTGTACCGTCGCTTAAGGCAGGCCAACTAACAGACGCTGCCGCTTTGTGTGGGTGTGTGTGTACCACTGCGAGTCGATTGATCGCTTAATCCGACAGCCTGCGCGTTACAACCTCCATCTGTCTCTCCGCCTGACCTTAGTGCGGTTGAACAACTCCCAATTCGTGTGCGTCTTCTGACCTCTTCGTACGTCACCCGTAGCGCAAAGTACACTCATCAAGGTGGGCGCTTAGATAAGTTTTGCTGTAGACAATAAGAGGGCGACTAGGATTCTAATTGTTCAACGTCGCCTATGTTGCGCAGACAACTGCAGTAAAGTGCTTAAGATCAGTGTTACCTGTCCTAGCTGCATTAGATCGTACTGTCCGCAATATGCAAGCACATCCGTGCAAGAAGTGAGACAGACACACCAAGTTGCTTACACAATTTGGTTTTGCCCAACATGTAAAGTCATTCCAGTGGTCAACTGTTTATCTTTGCCAATGAAAAAATGCGATAGGATGACTGAAATGATCGCGCAATTTGTGAATACCAAGATCGCTTCCTCGGAGGTAAATATGGCCAGGATAATACCTCACCCTGCCAAAGTAAGCTCTGAGTCTAAACCGAAGAAAAGAGCTAGACGCCTTAACCGCACTCCAGCGTTTGTGACTCTAAATCCACCGGGTCACCTCACTCCCAAAAGCGGGCAAGCCTCAAACATGCCTGATTCCACTTCTCCAACCATAGACGTTTCACTTGGAGACTCAGCCATGACACCGACAGCTCAGAGCCGAAGGAAATCCGGTGCAGATAACAAGCAGATAACGTACGCATCGATTGCCTCGACAAACACACCGGGAGGGACACACATAGGTCCAATTTCAGCACCGAGCACGCGTGGCGCAAACCAGTTTTCACCGTCAACTCCAGTGGTGCCCTCTAAACAACCCGAATCGGCGGCAAAAAGTATAAAGCCAACACTCGATAGACAAAACCACGCTGCGTTAACTCTCTTGTGCACCAATGTTCCCGAATCTGAATCTGGCACAATAAAAGACAAGTTTGCAAGACGATTGAAACCAGTGGAGTTCCATCTGTCAGGCGATTGGCACTCGGGTGGAACCTGCAGTGCTGCAACGAGTAGCGCGTCACCCGACCTCAGTGAACTCTGGGGAACCTCGAATTTATCGAGTAAAACTAAACTCAGCAGATGAGACAGAGGCTGCCCTGCTCTCAGCAGTTCGTCTTCGCAATTCACCGAGCTTAGTGTGCATATTACCTGATCTACCTTGGAAAGATCGCCCAAAAGAAGCAGTTGAGCAACGCGGCATTGCTAATAGGGATAGCAAGCAAACAATATTTGTTCATGGTGTTCCTGAGCTTCTGCATTCTTCTGATCACGAAGTACAAACACATGACCGAGAGCAGTGGTGCTACATCCGCGGAGCACTCTCTGTTGACAATGTTATTGTCAAAGCCCTGACAAGAGTTCCGTCATCATCTAACTACAAGGGCTGCGGTCCAAGGCTAATTAAATTAATACTACACTCCGAGAAAATGACGCAAGTTCTGTTGGATAGCTGGTTAAAGTTTCGACCTAGGTTGCCAACAGAGATCCGGCTAAATGCAGCAGGCGAACGACCAGAAGTCGGAAGCAATTCAATGGAACTTGCAAACGCAACAAATTCTTTATTTGCACAGTCCTGCAGAGAGACCGACACAACAGCGCCCACGGCACACAGGAGGACCGAGCACAGCACGGGTGAAACGTCTGTTCAGGAACGCTCAAAAATGCCATCAACACGACGGAAATACATAAAACAAAAAACGATTAATGGCCGGCCACCTAACGGCCGGCTTAAAAACTAACACAAACATGACATCTATCAATGAACTCCTAACAACTAAAGCCCTATCTTACATGTTCACAATCGCCCAAGGCATTCTAAGCAAGTTGGCCGCACTTAGAGAACTCCATGCCTCACAACCGCTGGACCTCGTCATGATTACGGAGACATGGTTAAACTCTGAGATAATCGATTCTAAGATCAATTTACCCGGCATGTCGTTACTTCGGACGGATAGAACCCAAAGGGGTGGCGGTGTGATTCTTTACTTTAATACAAATCTCCAATGTGAAGTTATCGATCACCCAGAAATCCAAGCTCCTGATTCGCTATGGTGCCGCCTATGGATGCGAAACAAGGACACATGTCTACTAGCCGTGATTTATCGCCTACCATACTCTACATCGGAAATGGACTCCAAACTAAACCACATTTTTTAGTTTGCCTTGAACAAGTCCTACGCTCACATTCTTATCGCGGAGACTTTAACGTGCACGACATAGAGACGCCGGCAACCGGAAGTATTCAGTTTAAAGCCTGCTTGCAAGAGCTTATTGCTATCCACCCTCTTTATAACCACGTAACCTCTTCCACTAGATTTCGAACTGCTAACAAGCCGCCAATACCGGACCTTGTGCCAACTAACGAAGAACTCATGGTTGATGGGATAGTTACAAGCACACCACTGGGTCGTAGTGATCATGTTACTTTGCTCTTTGACTATATATGCTATGCCGAGTACCCTGAAAAGGAGGAGGATAAGTGCGTACTGTCACACAATACAATGTGTTGTCTAAGCATGCTAAGGATACACCTTGGACTTTCTTAACCGAATGCAACCAGATTTTGCCTGGGAAACATTTACAAGGACGTTTAGCACACAGGTAAGGCACGCATCAGGACAGAATTCCTTCCAACACAAAAACAAGCGTAAGTCATTTCTGAGGAGCAGAGCACGTAAATGTATGTCCCGGAGGGATTCGGCATGGCGAGATAATCAGGACTGCTATAACGCAGAAACCTGGACGTTATATGTGACACATCGTAAACTCGGTGTGAAACTGATCCACGAAGACAAGTTCACTCATCAGCAGAAGTTAATGAAGCGATTCTGTACTAACTCCAAACTCCTGTACAGGCACTTTAACGCTTCGAAAGCTAAAGCAAGGGGTTCCAGTGCTAGTCACGGCTGATGGGTGCACGCGATCAGCAACGGAAGCAGCTGCTCTCCTTGGGCTTCAATACTCCCCAATTTTCTAGCAGGTAACGAGCCCAAACATTCTCCTCATTTCTAATACTCCACCATCTGGTTTAGAAAACATCATCTTCACTACGGAAGCTGTGTTGAAAAAGTTGTTATCCTTGCTTATCGACAGTTTTGCCTGAGCTGACAACATCCGACCAAAGGCTCTGCAGGCGGTAGCTAGTGATCTAGCAGAACCACTGGCTGTTTTCCATCAGCGATGTCTAGAGGAAAACCTAATTCCACCAGTATGGAACCAAGGGGTCATCACTCTTATCCATAAAGGAGGTAGCCGCACTGATCCTGCCAACTACCGTCCAATAACACTACATCCCGTACTATCCAAAGTGATGGAATCAACCATGGCAGACGAGCTGATGCAATACCTGGAAAGCCACAATTTAATAGCCCCAGAGCAACATGGCTTTCGTCAAAAACATTCGTGTAATACTAACCTAGTAATTGCACGTAATAGCTGGACTGAAGCTGTTGATGATGGAGTTGGAGTCGATGTCATCTACCTGGAATTTTCAAAAGCGTCTGATCGCTTAGACAATCGAGTTCTCCTTCAGAAGCTTCGGAACTACGGCATTGGCGATCTAATCCTGAGTTGGATTGACAATTTTCTACAAGAACGACGGCTAGTGGTGAGAGTCCGAGAATCATTTTCTCATGCAATCGACGTGACGTGTGGAGTACCACAAGGCTCGGTTCTTGGACCTCGTCTTTTCTTGGTGTTCATTAACGGTTTCGCGAGAGCAATTACTTCCGATTTCCTATTTTGCGCTGATGATATCAAGATATGGCGAAGGATCAGAGGACCGGATGACCATGAACGGCTCCAGCACGATCTTAACACAGTGTCGAACTGGTCAGTTCAAAACGCCCTACCGTTCAACGTAGACAAATGTCGCGTAGTACAATTACGCCATAGACACAACTACACCTATTTACTTGAGACAAATGGATTGCAGAATAACTCCCAGGAACGTGATCTTGGTGTGATCGTGCAGAGCGACCTCAAGTGTTCAAAACAAGCTGAGGCAACTGCGAAGAAAAGCTACCAGCACGTCGGCATGCTGCGAAGAACATCCGGGAGATTTGTCCCATCAATCTTCCCAATGATACACAATTCCTACGTGCGCCCGCGTGTTGAATACGCTATCCAAGCTTGGCAACCTTGGTTGAAGCGCAACCTAGAAGCGATAGAGGCACCACAACGAAGAGCAACAAAGAATGTAAAGGGTCTGCGCTATCACTCTTACCACCAAAGGCTGAAGTTGCTGGGAATTTTCAGCGGACGCTATCGAATGCTGCGCGGTGATCTCATATTAGCTTATCAGATATTGAATAACCCCAACCACGTGTGCCGCCATTTGCTGAAACTTAACCACAACACGCAGCTCAGGGTGAAATGTTTAAACTTGAATGAACAATATAGCCGTCTAGAGTGTCGATGGAATTATTTCTAACTTCGGGTCTGCCAACCCTGGAACGCACTCCCAGACTCAGTTGTATCCTCTCTTACCACGGACGTTTTCAAAAAAAGATTAGATGTTGCTCTTAACTCCCAGCATTTTGTTAACTAAACTTCTCTATTGTGGATTATGCCAAGCATACCTTTCTACAGGATTTATGTATCAAATGGACTTAAGTAAGCGACCACATTTTAATTTTCTCACCGTACGTCAACGATCGATTCACCCTAGTGTCTTTCTGAACGTTTACGCTCAATAGTTTTGTTATACTTTTGCAATGATGTTAATTATCAAAGTATCCATCTCGGCAGACGTTCGATAGATGACCCAGACATATTTTGATTTCATCATATTCACCGCAACCATCCTAAGGAACGTGTCAAGCATTTGCTTTTATCCCGTGATAAATCATTGTTCATTATTCATTGTTCATTGTTCAAAGGTAGAAGCAGAACCAAGGCCTAAACTACGACCTATGTTCCATTCTCCCTAGACTCTTAGGTTGATGGAATCCATCAAAGCCGATATGCTAGTGGGCTATTCGGAAAACCCTAAATTAATTGTTTCTTAGTAGCACGGCTTCCATCGAAATCGATCGTTCACAACGAGCTTGGCAATAGCATGGAGCAGCTGGACCCAGTTATTGTACACTCCACAGCATTTTAGTCTAATCAACCCAAATTTTTCAAAATTATTCGCCCATCTAGTCATTGAATACTCCTCTATACGCAACTGTGTTACTGTATCTCTGACCATCTTCTAAGCTGGATCGCCAACAAGCTCCTTCATCGGTAATTAGTGATGAGACGTCGGTGCTCCTTCTCTGACCAAAAACAAGTTGAATTTGGAGTGCTTCAATGCTCGGCGCGTGGTCCTCGATTGTTTTTGTTGTCTATTAATGACTTCACACAAGCAA
>OX104060.1:23174405-23202744 GCA_944474145.2 Dicrocoelium dendriticum | reverse complement strand
AGAGCACAGACCCTTTACATTCTTTGTTGCTCTTCGTTGTGGTGCCTCTATCGCTTCTAGGTTGTGCTTCAACCAAGGTTGCCAAGCTTGGATAGCGTATTCAACATGCGGGCGCATGTAGGAATTGTGTATCATTGGGAAGATTGATGGGTCAAATCTCCCGGATGTTCTTCGCAGCATGCCGACGTGCTGGTAGCTTTTCTTCGCAGTTGCCTCAGCTTGTTTTGAACACTTGAAGTCGCTCTGCACGACCACACCAAAATCACGTTCCTGGGAGTTATTCTGCGATCCATTTGTCTCAAGTAAATAGGTGTAGTTATGTCTATGACGTAATTGGACAACGCGTCATTTGTCTACGTTGAATGGTAGTGCGTTTTGAACTGACCAGTTCGACACTGTGTTAAGATCGCACTGGAGCCGTTCATGGTCATCCGGTCCTCTGATCCTTCGCCATATCTTGATATCATCAGCGCAAAATAGGAAATCGGAAGTAATTGACCTCGCCAAATCGTTAATGAACACCAAGAATAGACGAGGTCCAAGAACCGAGCCTTGTAGTACTCCACACGCCACATTGACTGCATGAGAAAATGTTTATCCGACTCTCATCACTCATCGTCGTTCTTGTAGAAAATCACCAATCCCAAGCAGGATTGGGTGGTTAATGCCGTAATTCCGAAGCTTCTGAAGAAGCACTCGATTGTCTAAGCGATCAGACGCTTTTGAATATTCCAGGTAGATGACATCGACTCCTATTCCATCATCAACGGCTGCAGTCCAGCTATTACGTGCAATTACTGGGTTAGTTTTACACGAATGTTTTTGACGAAAGCCATGTTGCTCTGGGGCTATTAAATTGTGGCTTTCCAGGTATTGCATCAGCGCATCTGCGATGATTGATTCCATCACTTTGGATAGTACGGGAAGTAGTGTTATTGGACGGTAGTTGGCAGGATCAGTGCGGCTACCTCCTTTATGGATAGGAGTGATGACCCCTTGCTTCCATACTGGTGGAATAAGGTTTTCCTCTAGACATCGCTGATAGAAAACAGCCAGTGGTTCTGCTAGATCACTAGCTACCGCCTGCAGAGCCTTTGGTCGGATGTTGTCAGCTCCGGGAGAACTATCGATAAGCAAGGATAACAACTTTTTCAACACAGCTTCCACAGTGAAGGTGATGTTTTCTAAACCAGATGGTGGATTATTAGAAATGAGGAGAATGTTTGGGCTCGTTACCTGATAGAAAATTGGGGAGTATTGAAGCCCAAGGAGATCAGCTGCTTCCGTTGCTGATTGCGTGCACCCATCAGCCGTGACTAGCGCTGGAACCCCTTGCCTTAGCTTTCGAAGGCCGTGAAAGTGCCTGTACAGGAGTTTGGGGTTAGTACAGAATCGCTTCATTAACTTCTGCTGATGAGTGACCTTGTCTTCGTGGATCAGTTTCACACAGAGTTTACGAGGTGTTACATATACCGTCCAGGTATCTGCTTTATAGCAGTCCTGATGATCTCGCCATGCCGAATCTCTCCGGGACATACATTTACGTGCTCTGCTCCTCAGAAATGACTTACGCTTGTTTTCGTGTTGGAAGGAATTCTGTTCTGATGCGTGCGCTACCTGTGTGTTAAACGTCCTTGTAAATGTTTCCCAGGCAGCATCTGGGGGCATGCAGTTAAGAAAGTCCAAAATGTATCCTTAGCATGCTTAGATAACACATTGTATGGTGTGACAGTATGCACTTTATCCTCCTCCTTTTCACGGTACTCGGCATAGCATTTATAGTCAAAGAGCAAAGCAACATGATCACTACGACCCAGTGGTGTGCTTGTAACTATCCCATCAACCATGAGTTCTTCGTTAGTTGGCACAAGGTCCGGTATCTGCAGCTTGTTAGCAGTTCGAAATCTAGTGGAAGATGTTACGTGGTTGTAAAGAGGGTGGATAGCAATAAGCTCTTGCAAGCAGGCTTTAAACTGCATACCTCCGGTTGCCGGCGTCTCTATGTCGTGCACGTTAAAGTCTCCCGCGATAAGAATGTGAGCGTAGGACTTGTTCAAGGCAAACTAAAAAATGTGGTTTAGTTTGGAGTCCATTTCCGATGTTGAGTATGGTGGGCGATAAATCACGGCTAGTAGACATGTGTCCTTGTTTCGCATCCATAGGCAGTACCATGGCGAATCAGGAGCTTGGATTGTCGGGTGATCGATAACTTCACATCGGAGGTTTATATTATAGTAAAGAATCACACCGCCACCCCATCCGGTTCTATCCGTCCGAAATAACGACACACCGGGTAAATTGATCTTAGAATCGGTTATCTCAGAGTTTAACCATGTCTCCGTAATCATGACGAGGTCCAGCGGTTGGGAGGCATGAAGTTCTCTAAGTTCGGTCAACTTGCTTAGAATGCCTTGGGCGATTGTGAACATGTAAGATAGGGCTTTTGTTGTTAGGAGTTCATTGATAGATTTAATGTTTTTGTTAGTTTTTAAGCCGGCCGTTAGGTGACCGGCCATTAATCGTTTTTTGGTTTATGTATTGCAGTCGTGTTGATGGCATTTTGAGCGTTCCTGAACAGATGTTTCACATGTGCTCTGCTCGGTCCTCCTGTGTGCCGTGGGCGCTGTTGTGTCGGTCTCTCCGCGAGACTGTGCAAATAAAGAATTTATTGCGTTTGCAAGTGCCATTGAATTGCTTCCGACTTTTGGTCGTTCGCCTGCTGCATTTAGTCGGATCTCTGTTGGCAACCTAGGTCGAAACTTTAACCAGCCATCAAACAGAACTTGCGTCATTCTCTCGGAGTGTAGTATTACTTTCATTAGCCTTGGACCGCAGCCCTTGCAGTTAGTTGATGACGGAACTCTTGTCAGGGATTTAAAATAACATTGTCAACAGAGAGTGCTCCGCGAATGTAGCACCACTGCTCTCGGTCATGTGTTTGTACTTCGTGATCAGAAGAATGCAGAAGCTCAGGAACACCATGAACAAATATTGTTTGCTTGCTATCCCTATTAGCAATGCCGCGTTGCTCAACTGCTTCTTTTGGGCGACCTTTCCAAGGTAGATCAGGTAATATGCTCACTAAGCTCGGTGAATTGCGAAGACGAACTGCTGAGAGCAGGGCAGCCTCTGTCTCATCTGTTGAGTTTACTTTTACTCGATAAATTCGAGGTTCCCCAGAGTTCACTGAGGACGGGTGACGCGCTACTCATTGCAGCACTGCAGGTTCAACCCGAGTGCCAATCGCCTGGCAGATGGAACTCCACTGGTTGCGATCGTCTTGCAAACTTGTCTTTTATTGTGCCAGATTCAGATTCGGGAACATTGGTGCACAAGCGAGTTAACGCAGCGTGGTTTTGTGTATCGATTGTTGGCTTTATACTTTTTGCCGGCGATTAAGGTTGTTTAGAGGGCGCCACTGGATTTAACGGTGAAAACTGATTTGCGCCACGCGTGCTCGGTGCTGAAATTGGACCTAAATGTGTCCCTCCCAGGGTGTGTTTGTAGAGGCAATCGATGCGTACGTTTCCTGCTTGTTATCTGCACCAGATTTCCTTCGGCTCTGAGTTGTCGGTGTCATGGCTGAGTCTCCAAGTGAAGCCTCTATGGTTGGAGAAGTGGGAGCAGGCATGTTTGAGGCATGCCCGCTTTTGGTAGTGAGGTGACCCGGTGGATTTAGAGTCACAAACGCTGGAGTGCGGTTAAGGCGTCTAGCTCTTTTCTTCGGTTAAGACTCAGAGCTTACTTTGGCAGGGTGAGGTATTATCCTGGCCATATTTACCTCCGAGGAAGCCATCTTGGTATTCACAAATTGCGCGATCATTTCAGTCGTCCTATCGCATTTTTTCATGGGCAAAGATAAACAGTTGACAAGTGGAATGACTTTACATGTTGGGCAAAACCAAATTGTGTAAGCAACCTGGTGTGTCTGTCTCACTTCTTGCACGGATGTGCTTGCACATTGTGAACAGTACGATCTAATGCAGCTAGGGCAGGTAACACTGATCTTAAGCACTTTACTGCAGTTGTCTGCGCAACATAGGCGACGTTGAACCATTAGAATGCTAGTCGCGCTCTTATGGTTTACAGCAAAACTTATCTAAGCGCCCACCTTAATGATTGTACTTTGCGCTACGGGTGACGCACGAATAGGTCAGAAGACGCACACAAATTGAGAGTTGTTCAACCGCACCAAGGTCAGGCGGAGATACAGATGGAGGTTGTAACGCGCAGGCTGCCGGATTAAGCGATCAATCGACTCGCAGTGGTACACGCACACCCACACAAAGCGGCAGCGTGTGATAATTGGCCTGCCTTAAGCGACGGTGCAGGTGGAGCAATAATAAGCGGTCCTAGAGCTGCTCAGTTGATGAGCGGAGCAAAAAGGCTGTAACGTTATTATGCTGCAAATTGTAGGGATGGTTGTTGCGTAGTTTGGGAGCCCCCAACTCCTTCTACCGAATGAGACCAAAGTCTTTTCCCAAAGACCGGTTTGATGTAGTTACACAAGTGGAATTCGGCAAAGAATATGCCGCAAATAGGAACTGGAGCAACAGTATATTCCACACAGGTTAGGTCCTGGAGTTGGGAAGCACTGAGTAGAGCTCGTCAAACTGGTTCGAACGAGTGGATGCACAATATTTTGTGGGGAGAATTGGAGTGGCCACAGAAAGTGAATCCAGAGCCGAGTTACAGTGTGGCCACATGGTAGGGTGTTATTATTACCAGCTTTCACATGACATGAAGGTGGTTTTGATCTAAGCAGTGCTGGAGGAGTTGTATCATGGCTCTGCAAGTTGACTTGCTGTCATTCGCAGCGCAGCTAGCGGAATAATATCGAAACCCGGGGATTTACGCTTGTATAGTTTTGTCAGGTTATGCAAGGCAGATTTGGTGGTAAACTAGGTGCGGGTGTGTCTCAGCGTAGGGGTAATTAAAGCTGGAGGATCTTCTGCTGATAATATACTCGGGAAGGTTGTCATATAGCATCCACAGCGAGTTTGCTGCTTCCGTAGCAGTTCCTGTCCGGCCACCAGTCGTCCAGAGTGTCTCACCTTCCTAAGACTATTGAATTTGTTTACCAAATCGAGCCAAGGGACACTCGTGGGTCTGCATAGTGGAACGACTAGGTGGTGGCACTGACGAGTTAGGCTAATCGGTCGTAGTATATGATGGTTCGCGTTATCTCATGGACCGAATCTAAGTATGCTGCATGGCAGATGAATTTAAATCCAAGATATGTATTGTTACTGCGAACTAACTGGCAGTCTACGACCAACGCATCAATCAAGCACAAGGTCAAGCAAAGATGGCATATTACCAGTTCTAAACCGAGTGAGCAATGTGAGAAGATTATGAAACGGAACAATAGTTACAAGGTTTGCAGATCTGCTTTAAATTTTTCTCTGGTTGCTAAGCAATGCACATTAAAATCACCAATGGTCTATAGGTAAGATTATTTTCTTTTTAGTTTGCCGTAGATCAGTCGCAATTTGGTAATTCTTTTCAGATGTATTGTTAGGGGGAGCGTACAAAGGCTACACTGCAAGTGTCTCTACCTGTTAACTGCAAGCCGCACCAAAACAATCAGGAACCAGCGCAGCTGAATCCTCCATCACCTCGTACCGTAATTTGCTTCGGCAATACAGAATTAAGCCTTCTCCCTTAGTCAGTCTCTCGTTCTGAATGAGTGACATGCCTGGTAGCGAATGTTTAGCGTCCGCCATTTCAGTGTGCAACCATGTCTCAGTGATGCTGATGATATCTTAATTCATGGATACTTAGCGATCTTTCAGTTCGGCCAGGTTACTGAAGTGTCTCTGAGCACTCGCTTACAAACAGTCCAGCATATCGGTTTTTAGTGAAGCACTGGCAGTCAAGGATATCAGGTGTATGGGAGTGCCGACCTTTCTGAGGTCGGCCGTTATTCCTTTGTTACTGCTGTTACTATTGCTACTATTTCCGTAATTTGCTCTAGCCAAGGCGCGTCTCAACCCTCATGTAAATTTACGTAAGTATCGAGTAAAGGAGAAATCATCGTCGGTACGACTGCTTTTTCGGATGACTTCGTAACTGGACGTTGGCAAACATCTGCAGTTTTTAACCAAAGTTCCGATACATAACTGTTTCGAGTATTGCGCCAACTATCTAACACACCGGTCGATGCTTGTTCCATTTGTATTACGACTATTAGGATATTGTAGTTACATCCTACATAATTTGGAGAGTGGTAACATTTTGAGCGATCGCGCCGCAATATTATCCAAGGAAAGGTGTTCGCAGATTTATCGCCATCGTCTTATGTCGTAATTTCCGGCCTCTTGACTGCCATGTGAAGGAAGCTCTGGTACACCATGCATTAAGATGGTGTTTAAGTGATCAATCTTAATGTGTCTTTCTGAGGCGTATTTTTTCGACTGCAGCATGTTCCACGATCACCGTTGCAACATGCTTTACGGAGGCAGAAACTTTTGCACATCAATTGAGGATCATAGTGTTCGTCTAATAAGTATGAGATGTCCAAAGTGTGCGCTTTCGGTTAAGGATCAATTCGTACTAACTTTCTGGGTTTGGGTTTTAATGTCATCCGAAAGCACAGTGACTCCCATTGCTGGATGTCGCAGGACTATCTGGCTAGCCAGGTGACAGCGGTTGACTCGAGTACGTTTGAGCACAGAGCAGTCAGGGAACTATTGTTAGATCCAGTTTCCATTGAGCTGTAAGTTTGGGGCCTCGTTTGTCCTGACTTGCTACCAAGTGATGGTTGCGTATTGTTTGTCACCCTATTCAAGCTTTCCGTTTTTGTATCATTATAGATTGAACGAGTGGTCTCTCGGGCGATCTGTACAGCAATCGCGACATAAGTGACTGATGTTCTAGGGGAATTTGGCACGACAAGAGACCCCTGAGCTACAAGGGTTAAGGGTAGCTGGTGCCAAATGTGGCAGATGTCATGTCACAAGCTGTTGACATCCGAAAATCCTGGAATTGGATCCCGGAATGGGTCCGTGAAAGGCGCATCACTTACGAGACCCAGGAGGTCGAACTAGCGCTGTCTGGTGCTTTTCAAGCTGTGTCAAAGACTGTTGACTGAGAAGAGACTCCAAAGAATTACTGGGAAATTTTCCTATTCTACTGGGCAAACACCTCGGATTAATCGTCAGGTTGTTAAAACAATTGTTCGGATGTTGCAGTGCAGCAAATTTAACTTAACTTAATATACACGCACCCACTCATGTTAGATGCTGCAAGAGACTTGCGTCAACGATAGTTCCCGTCACTATCAACGTCTTCATGACGCATTATCACAAGGTGAGTCATATACGCCAATCAAGCAGATAACCAGCTTACTGTTCGTGAATTACTCCTCATCTACGGCGATTTTGCTTGACCAAGTAAAGTTGCCTGAGCATTAACCAAGCAGGTTATGCCTGCAGAGTATTGTGTTTGCCATGTTTTATGTTACGTTTGGTTTACTTCTTGCGCTACATTGCTGAAATCCTTTGCGTTACAGCTGTTAACAGTATTTTCAATACTATGAATAATTTCGTTTTCAAAAGCGGTAAGTGTGTGTTGTTCAGCCAAAGCAACAGCACTAATACAGCTATGTAGATAGCGTACACAAGTATTGAGGAACTTACGCTTCTCTTGAATGTCGCGGTATCGGCCATGGGTGAGGTGCCAACATAAAGGTGTCAATTTGTGCTCAATTTTAGAGTGATCACAAGTTAGGCGGAAAACACCATTTAGGCTTCCGCGACTAGCAAGTCTACTGTTTGAAGGTAAAGAGTAAAGGATTTAAACCACAGTCATCGAAGCCCGTATATGAGAAAACATTTTAGAACTTTGAGATGATGGTACGCTATCATATCATTTGTCAAAATAATAACCCCCGGTTGCGAAGTGGTCACCATCCAACACTTCTCATCATGTTATCATTTGTTATCAATCAAAGTTGATGTGAAAAGATGAATCACTAAATGAACGCTGATATAAACAAGTATGACTATAGTCTTGTATTTTCGATCTTAGTTATAACAAAGGTTATAACACGCCTGTTCCTGTTTTAACCTATACTCAAATGTCTCATCTAAAGCCGGGTACTCGAGATAATTTACCGTTTGCACCGTGTTGTAAAATTCAACTGGCCTCAGGCTTTGTTCTATGCCTTGCTAGATGGCGAATTATCCAGTAAATTTCTGAGATGTACGTATGTATTGTTTCACGTATGAAGCATTATAGTTGCTTCGTTTACCTAGACAGCAATTAAAATAAAAGTTTTGCAGGGAGATCAATTAGAGCGTTTCCGTTGGCCTCATGGTTGTTTCATTAGAATGGCTTGACAAACTGGTGCAAACAGTTGTTTTGAGTTAAACCACTTAATATGTTTTTTTCCCCACGAAAGCGTCGCCAGTGTGGATAGCAGCTACGAAATTGGCTTAACTCTGCTGTCAAAAGAGGCAAATGCTTCTATCTCACTAATCACAAGAGCATTCAATGTGGCGTGCGTTTGCTGTCATTTTGGACCCATGCATATCGATAGGTTCACGGCGCCATAAAATGCAAACCAGTGAACAAGGAGCACGCGTTACTTGCGTCCCTGTTTTCGACATCTGACGAAGTGGAAATCTGTTGGCGCAGACAGATGATGAAAACCATTTTTCACCTTAATCAGTGATAAACTTTCACCTAAGTAATCACTTTTTGGTCGTGCAAAATGTGCAGCTGTTTTATTCCCGTCTTTGGGGGCCTTGTTCATTATCTTCGTATTGCTTCCTTATAGCTCAGTATTGTAACGCAAGATAATATTCTGGCTTTCCATTCAGTCACGCTCAATTTCAATGCAATCATGAAACTTTTATAAAAACTTGTCAAGCTGTGTTGTCCGACATGGACTACACCCGGAGTGACGTACAACACTATTCCGGAATATTGATCCACTAAGGGGAGACAATGTGCACAAATATACGCGCGTTATCTGTCAGGTATATTTATGCAAGAATTGATTGATTTTTGCATAAAAATCTAGTGAAAAGTCGACTTTTTCGTTTTTTACTTAGCTATTTATTGATGCATTTGTGCAGTGGAACAATAAGGACGGTTACTTGCAGTTTGTACACCAGTGTGAGTGCGGTCTCTATTCATTTCTCCTTTGCAAAACGCAAACACGGTGGATAAATATTTGCCTGTGTCACTCCACATTTGTGTTGATTGTTATGAGACGAGTTTGATTTTGAGTGAACCAGAAAAAGATAATAGAGGAGCAAGCGGAGCTAAATTTGGGAATCGAGTGAGAATTGATCGGCCAGTAAATACCAGCCCGCGTGAAACGAAACGAACTATTCCGTAGATATGACTAACCCGTGGAGTGGAATTCACTCACACCGGCTGAAAACCAGACGCGAAATAGTGAGCGACCTTGACCTCCTAAATTAGCATGTTTCGGTTACCAATAAATAGAGTTAACCTATCCTGTAGATATGCTCTCTGCCTACCGAGTTCTGGCGTTTTGTATTCCTTCGGTTGGTTGAGCGTGTGACTGAGAAGTTAGACAGTCGCAGTCTTATAGGGCAGCTAGCAGCAGTACAACAGTTATCAGTGGCAGAGAGCAGAGGGAAGGAAAAAGCCTTATAACAGATAAACTGGTAATTGCTGCATTTCTACCACTGACCAAGGCCAAATGCTCATGGTTATTCATGTACAAGTTGTTGAAGAATTCATAATTTCGTCTTTTATGATGCATCCGTCGCTCCCAATGATTCATCCGTTTTGCTTCCCGCTACCTACTGCCAAACCGTCTCTATACACTAACCCAAAACGTTGGTGTTCTAAACCTGAATGCAGATTTTGTGATCTGGCCGTGAACCCAGTTCTGTGTTTACAATGATCCCACCAACATGCGCTTTGGTAATTTGTTTCACTACAATGATTTTTAATCATCCACATTTTTATCATTTTTTAAATTGTAGGGACCATTTCATGCGGTTCTGATCCAGTCCTATCAGCTGTATTATTGCTGCTATTGTGTGTTTCGCTTCTATTCCCGTGAACAGTTTTGGACACTGATGTATAGATCATGTTTGTTACCTTGGCCCGGTGCGAGAGAGGCTCACGTTTGTAACACCGCTTGGTCAGTGACCCCACATTCTTCGGACGTTGATGTAGTTTGGGGGTCTCGCTTTAAAGCCATTTTGCTCTTGCACTTTAATTTGGTTCATTACATTCTTTCACTATGTACCTGTGGACCAGCGAAATGCCGGACAATCATCGTGTCCGTGCAGTGCTCACACAACGTCCGCTATTCCCTGTGACATCCTGATTGTAGGTCATTAAACTTGATTCATGTTTTCATGCAAAATGCACTACGTATTATGTCGTCGTCAGTTCGTACACGCGTGTGAGTTAAAGCGATATCTGTTTTATTGGGAGTGCAGCTCTCTAAATTTTGCGCACTGGATGTTGCTAATTGTTTACAAATTGTGCAGTTAGTCAGTCTCTCTGTCGTTAGGTTTCCTGTGGAATCGTGCAGGCTGAAGCTTCTTGTCACGGGCCTTTAGATCGGCTGTTGCTTTTTATTGGTCATTACTATAAAGTCCAAGAGAACTGATTTCTTGCACCACATGGATAATTCCGTTTTGACGGCTCAAGAAACCTAGTTTCACCTCTGCCCACCTACCGAGCTAATAACATGCTTTTCGTAATTTAGAACATTACATGCTCAAATGAGTATCATTTCACCTACACTTCATTCGCATGCAATGTTAGCAATGTCGCTTTTTCTTAAGTCTGCTAGTAACCTTGTTGTTACGGTTATCTGTTTCCGCTCGCAAACCTCACGCTGCATACCTAGCTGTAAGTTCCATCTATACATTAGAATGTCCGTTAAAACATGGTTATAGGATTATATTCCAACATCTACTGTCCCAACTATTTTCTGCCCAGAACGCACGTATAGTCTAGATTTTTAGCTTGAAGTAGCGTGCTTCATACAGTGTGTTTTAAAAACCTGGTAAGATTTTCATGAACAGCAGGTTGAAAGGTCGCACTAAAGCGCTTGCACACGGTTACCTGATAAATATGCAAGAGTTTTCCGGCCATCCAATAGTAAATGAATGTTTTCCGTACCGACACCCACAAGCCACCATGGCACCATCAAGCTGCGCCGAAAACGACCAAATGAGAATGCTTGCGAACTGGTAGCATTCGAAGACAAAGTCCCAAATGAAAATATTCGCAAAAACAACTATTGTAACCCTGTAGAATCCCAAACAATTGACAGCCTCGTATGCCTGAGCAGGTTGCAAATATGATCCGTCCTTTTGTGGGCTCGATTTCTCGCTACCACGAGTAATACACATTATTATTATTAATCGCACTATCGCGTCTGCTGATCATTAATGTAGCTTTACGCTTAAGTGTGCATGCATGTGAAATGCTGAACGGACTTACGCTGTGACCGCTGCTCGAGGGACGGACTGGGGTCTAATAACCAGTGAAACGATCGATAGGCTGACAGCACACGGGAGCATAGTTGAAAATGGGTGATGCGCGGGTTTTCGGTTGATCTTTACAGCTCCGACTTATAGTGGGACGATCGATAGGTCGACAGCGTTTAGTTAGCTTACTAGGCGTCAATGCCGTTATTGTCACTTGGTTATCGGATCATTGTCTCAGTAATGGAGTAGACCAACCTGGACCTGCGCAATGCATCTTCGATGGGCGCTTATTACAATGGCAGTTGATGGCGATCACAATAATGGCCAACGTTATCATGGCCTCAAAACTCGCATTCCACCAAACCATTAGCCCTTATTGGGTTGCTTTCGTTGCAAAAGGAATTCAAACTACCTGGTACTCCGTTTTCCTTGGAAACCTATAGTACCACAAAATTTATCCGCCACGTCCTAGCAATTGCTCACGTTACCGTCTTCTTCTCCTTTGACTATGCTGTCAGCATTCACTGTGGCACAAAGCACCACCGGCTTCATTTGCCAGCGTACCAATTTAGTGGTTAATTGATTCGTTACGGAATATAAACATATTTGGGATCTTTTCCAGTTAAGCCCCGCCACTAATGCAAAAGGAGCACGCGCAAAAAGTTAAGCCCCGCCACTAAGGCAAAAAGGGCACGCGTGAAAAGTTGAGCCCCGCCACGTTCAAGTTCCATATCCTCCATTTTCATAATCTTTTGTGGGTGGCGGGGCTTAACTGGAAAAGATCCCGTATTTGCATAACATGGGTGTAACTGTCATAAAGATCACCAAGTAGATTTTCAAACTGCCACCCGACGTCTTGCTTGCGGTTCTGAAGTCGCTTGATGCTGTTGGCTAGCGCTTTATCCAAACTTCGCATTGATCATGCAACATTCGTTCAAAATGCCCTGCTTCAGCTCCTCATGTGAACCTGAGTTGATTATGTAGACCGAGTTTCAAGTGACCCCACGGGAATAAATTCATGGTATTCAAATCAGGTGAACCAGCCAGGCCACTAAGTTGTTCCTCCCCGACCGATCTAACGGTTACCGGAAGCCTCGTTAAGATAAACACGTAGCATTTGTATATGGTGGAATGGATTTCCATGGCAATGAAAACCAAGGGCTAAATATAGCCGCTTCTCCGGATGGCAGGGTTTCAAAACTTGGACCTGAAGTGCATTATACCTACGGAATCCTCTTTCCTTTAAGGTCCTATGCGTAACATATTGGATGGTGGCGCAGTGTTGAGATGGTGGCTCTCAAGAATGCGGAGCCGTTTACTCCATTGAAAATAGTACACCATTTCCCTTTTGTTTATCTATCTGTAAAATGTAGCAGTTTTAACGCTATCGTTTTGATTCTACTGCAGTTGATGATGTAAAGTGCTGAAAAGGCACTCACCAGGATACACGAAGCCTATGCTGAACTAATGTACCTTATTTTCCCAGAAGTAGAAACCACGATTAAGCTGCACAATAATTTGCCTCGACGGGGATCCGAACCCCGGACCCCCGGATTACGGTCAGCTCCTCTACCACTGAGCTATCGAGGGCTGACGATCACGTGCGCCATTTACTACTAGACTTCTGCTTGGCTCGTGACGTATTGCCAATAAGTTCACAGTAGCTGTCCAGGTGTCGCAGATTGGCTCACTCACTCGTCACTTCCAATGTACCGAAGTGCCTGTCCTCCTGATGTTCAAAGAGCGATGGTAAATGTAGATTACTGGTGGTTTTTTGGTGAGTAGGGTAATTTTCGTAGAAAGTAGAAGCCAGGATTAAACTGCACAATAATCGTGGCTTCTACTTTCTACGAAAAGTACACTACTCACAAAATAACCACCAGTAACGTAACTTAATCTGAACTAAAATTGCCAGCGTTTTTGGTAAAGTGCTTTTACGAAAAGACAATTACTATGTTCGACTTACTGTTACCTGGGAGATATTCTTCGTCATTGTTAAGTTACGAGGGGGTGCGGTGTAGCCAAACAAGTAAGGGTTATGTTTGGTATGCTGTGGAACCACGTAGCCTTATTACTACCCTGCTTTCTTGGTACGCACATAGCAATCAAAATGAATATGTGCAATGCTAACTTGTATGACCTAGTCCAATTGAAGAAATAATGAACAATGAACAATGATTTATCACGGGATAAAAGTAAGTGCTTGACACGTCCCGTAGGATGGTAGCGGTGAATATGATGCAAGTAAAATATGTCTGGGTCATCTATCGAAATTCTGCCGAGATGGATACTTTGATAATTAACATCAGTGTAAAAGTAAAAAAAACTATCGAGCGTAAACGTTCAGAAAGACACTGGGATGCATTGATCGTTGACGTAAGGAGTGAGAAAATTAAAATGTGGTCGCTTAATTAAGTCCATTTGATACATTAGTCCTGTTGAAAAGCATGCTTGGCGTAATCCACCACAGAGGAGCTTAGGTAACGAAATGTTGGGAGCTGAGCGCAAGATCTAATCGTTTTTTGAAAACATCCAGGGTAAGAGAGGATACAACTGAGTCTGGGAGTGCGTTCCAGGGTTGGCAGACCCGAAGTTAGAAATAATTCCATCGACACTCTAGACGGCTATATTGTTCATTCAAGTTTAAACATTTCACCCTGAGCTGCGTGTTGTGCCTAAGCTTCAGCAAATGGCGGCACACGTGGTTGGGGTTATTCAATATCTGATAAGCTAATATGAGATCACCGCGCAGCATTCGATAGCGTCCGCTGAAAATTCCCAGCAACTTCAGCCTTTGGTGGTAAAAGTGATAGTGCAGACCCTTTACATTCTTTGTTGCTCTTCGTTGTGGTGCCTCTATCGCTTCTAGGTTGCGCTTCAACCAAGGTTGCCAAGCTTGGATAGCGTATTCAACATGCGGGCGCATGTAGGAATTGTGTATCATTGGGAAGATTGATGGGTTAAATCTCCCGGATGTTCTTCGCAGCATGCCGACGTGCTGGTAGCTTTTCTTCGCAGTTGCCTCAGCTTGTTTTGAACACTTGAGGTCGCTCTGCACGACCACACCAAAATCACGTTCCTGGGAGTTATTCTGCAATCCATTTGTCTCAAGTAAATAGGTGTAGTTATGTCTATGACGTAATTGTACAACGCGACATTTGTCTACGTTGAACGGTAGTGCGTTTTGAACTGACCAGTTCGACACTGTGTTAAGATCGCACTGGAGCCGTTCATGGTCATCCGGTCCTCTGATCCTTCGCCATATCTTGATATCATCAGCGAAAAATGGGAAATCGGAAGTAATTGATCTCGCCAAATCGTTAATGAACACCAAGAATAGACGAGGTCCAAGAACCGAGCCTTGTGATACACCACACGTCACGTCGATTGCATGAGAAAATGATCTCGGACTCTCACCACTATCCGTCGTTCTTGTAGAAAATTGCTAATCCAAATCAGGATTGGATCGCCATTGCCGTAATTCTGAAGCTTCTGAAGGAGAACTCGATGGTATAAACGATCAAACGCTTTTGAAAAGTCCAGATAGATGACATCGACTCCAACTCCATCATCAACAGCTTCAGTCCAGCTATTATGTGCAATTACTAGGTTAGTATTACACGAATGTTTTTGACGAAAGCCATGTTGTTCTGGGGCTATTAAATTGTGGCTTTCCATGTATTGCATCAGCGCGTCTGCGACGATTGATTCCATCACTTTGGATAGTACGGGAAATAGTGTTATTGGACGGCAGTTTGCAGGATCAGTGCGGCTACCTCCTTTATGGATATGAGTGATGACCCCTTGCTTCCATACTGGTGGAATACGGTGTTCCTCTAGACATCGCTGATAGAAAACAGCCAGTGGTTCTGCTAGATCACTAGCTACTATGTGGGTGACAGCTTGTTGGGGCAGATAAGAAAAAGAATATCAGTGTGAATATGTTGACCACAGGAACTGAAACTATTCCCAGCAACTACATCGCTTGTCGACAAGACGTATGACATGCACATACATATGTGCGGATTTCAGTGAGCTGTACTTTAGTCCACAGTCTAGCGAAGTTGCCAAAGGTTTAGCACATCGTTTTGCTACTGGGTTCAACTGATTACTTGATGTACTTTAGATAAATGACGGACCAGTGTATAAGCAGTTTCGTAGAATGCACGGTGCTGCATTTGGACGAAGGGAATGAATATGCACACTCCTATTGCATATTGGTGTGTAAGCAACGCGGAATTGCATGATCCGACGTTTCAACTGTTTACTAAGTGACACACCGATAAATAATCGGTCGGTTCGGTTAGAGCGGATCGCTGATCCATTAGTAGCCTACTAGTTCTCCTCGTGAAATGGTTATGTACTGCAGCTGGGAGCCATGGTAATTTTGAGAAGTCAGCTTTGAAGAATATCTTGGTCACAATTGCGAAATTGGATACATCATACCTTTTGTTAGTCACTCTTACAGAAAGTAGCCAAATTTCTGCGTTCGCGCTACTCAAATGATCAGAAATCAAAGAATGGAAAACAGCCGACGTATTTTGTAAATAGTTGGATTTATTAATTGTGTGCTTTGACGTATCGCTGGGCCATCATCATGTTATGAGTTCAATCGGCAAGCCGGAACGAAGCGGACGTCTTGATTCGAAGAGAGTGGCACAAAAACGAAACACACGCATGGGAGCAAATATATGCCTCGTGGACTTCATTTTCGGGCCTGAAATTATGTGCTCCCTGTTGTTGTTATATAGCCAACTAATTTTCGCCCTGTGGAGGATTTCAGGGAGATTGACAACCATGATGAGCTAATTACTTGACGCAATCCTGTTACTGCATCACGCTAATAGCTACATGGCTATACTATTCTTGAGGAACAAATGATGGGTAATAATGACCGTTGTGAATATACCAGCGAACTTCACCTGCTGTACATTATCAATAGCTAGATAGGTATGTGTTCAATTTAAGTCATACGAATGAATTCCTAGTTTGCTGACGTCGTCCACTGCGTCAGATTCGTTGAATGCGAGGTAAGGTATATACAACATTTTATCAAGATTTTCTTGTTTCGGAATAATCATCCGTCACTTGTGATGCGATCAAATTTCACTTACAACTGATCCAACTAGATTATTTTCTGGGTCTATTGTTCTGAAACGCTGGGCAGTGATGCCTGTCATGTTCTTCATGTGTCGTGAAGATCGGCACTGCAAACGCTCAGTTCATGGGGACCCAGTCACTGTGCTTCATGCCCGTCACCCAATTCCTGTACTAAAGTGCACAACGGTCGGATTACATACTGACTGGTACGTTGTAATGTAGAGGCTGAAAGATGGCTTATAAACTACATTAATCTGTTTACCGCACCTTGACTGTAGTCATTTCTATCCCGTCTACTTAAAACTTCGAGACGGGTAGGGTTGCGAATTTTACATTAGTAGTAATATTAGCAAAGATGACAAATACATATATATATATATATATATATATATATAAATCGCGAGGGAGGCTATGGATCGTTGAGACTATTGATGGCTAGATCATGACAGATGGTCTACCCACTGCTGCTACTGTTACGTCATTGGCTCATGTTCTGGATGCCTCCGCGTGTTGACCGCTGGGTGAAAGTTGGGGTACGCCCTTCTTCCTGGTATGATCCAAAAGACCAATCCACATGAGTCAGTGAAGTGACCAAATGTTAGACCAGCTATCTTTCGGGTGTACATTTAATCGATGGCTTTGATTGAGGACCCGAGTCGTTCTCCTGTCGTGTGGGGCACCCAGTCAGTAGCCTAGTCCATCCTCTTCTGAGGTTAAGAAGCGGTCGCTGGCCCTCTTCCCGTAACACAAAGGCATGGGAGACAACAGGTCTACGGGTTATAAGCTCATAGCTCGAATGGTGTAGTGCACGAGCGCCACTCATTGTCTCTGACGGTGGGATGGCACCTCCGGGTGTTCAATGATTTGCTACTGCCCATCTCAAGCCAGGCAGCCCCTGGTCAAATTGGCACAAACTCGCCACAACCCACCTGCGTCTGGCCGTGGTCGAGGGTGCGTATTCTAATTCGGTCACCAACATATATGAATCGTTCCTCTACCTCAAAGGCTGCCTGTGACGAACCCCAAGCAGATCTTAATCTGTCTCTGCAATCACATTCCCGAGCTGTATCTGCTCCCCACTACCTTGTAGGTCAGGCTATTGAGCCAAAGGCTCCGGGCAAAGTCCCCCAAGCAAACCTCCAAATCACCCACTGCCTTGTGGGTCAGGCTATTGAGCTAATGGCTCCAGGTGGAGTACCTCAGACAAACCTCTTAAGTACAACTGCCACCTCGCTTGCGATTACCCACCAATGCAATCATATGACTGCCCGCAAAGCACACAGCATCGGATGCTGGAACGTGCACACACTACTGGACCGGAACTCCAGCGAGCTCCCGGAGCGACGCACTGCACTGGTCTCGATGGAATTGACGAGCTACAACATCGATAATGCGGCGCTCAGTGCAACGCAGCTCGCTGAACAAGTTAAGTGGTATGAAGCAGGTGCTGACTGCACATCGTACTGCGTAGGCAACTTCGCTTCAGCACCATGTTCACATGGAGTCGGATTTGCAATATCCGATCGCCTCCATGGCTAGTTGGTGTGTGAAGCAACAGAGGTCAGCGGGCGACTGATGACTGTTCGCCTACGACTCGGAAGATGTAAGTTAGCAACCTGTATAAGCACGTACGGTCTGACCATGTGTTATCCTGATGATACACGAAATATATGCTACATTCAGCTATCCTACGTGATACGGTCTGTACCGAGGATTAACCGTCTAATTCTGCTGGGTGATTTCAATGCGCGCGTTGGGCGTGATGCATCGGTGTGGACAGCTGTTATCGGTCCGCGTGGCATTGGTTCAGCGAATGTGAACGGCTACAGGCTGCTCTCACTGTTTGCCACTCACAGCCTGACGATCACGAACACTCGGTTTGCACTGTGTGCGAACTCTTCTGTATTTTAGCTGCGGCGTTAAAATTACCTGAAAAGAATATATTATGTAGCGGAACTTGGGGCATAGACAAGCTCATGACCTAACTATTTAACAAAATTATTTTATTTGTTAAACAAAGCTTTTGCTGCATAATACTCAGACGAACATTTGCGCAAAAGTGTTAATAAATGTTGCCAACTTAGTCTTCAGATGCTAAAAGACGTACTCGTATTTGCATTACTGACGAGCCAATACTGTCAGCTTCACTATTTAAGCAACCGACAGCAGTAGTACTGTCTGAAACCTGTTGGACAATAAGGGCCATTCGTTACTGTCAAAATAGCATATATTAATTTGGCCAAAACACATCGTTCTGCACTATAACGTCCCCTTCCGTTTTTTAAGTTTACTGAAACAATTTAAAACAGCCAGTGCAACTGGCAGGCTACACATCGTTGTAACCATTCACACAGCTTCACCTAGTATTGTAGGTGTTTCTGAGGAGTCAGCAACAGTGGAGGCTATGAATGTCGAAGCAAACGTTTTCGGTGGAAACAGTTACACGAGCATAAATCTTTCATAGCCGAAGGAAAATATTGCAAAAAAGGGATTTTTCAAGTGACAGCGTCGATATGGGTACCATTAAGTATTGGTCAAATGAGTAAGGTATTAGATTTGGTCTTAATCTGTTGCACCCAGCAAAATGGAACAAGCAACACAACCATTACACATTACAGACTGAAGTCTGGTCTAGCGGAGACTAGGTGTTGCAGGCTCACGATAAACTGGGCAAAACTATCCTTTATACGAGCTTAACAACTTGTGAACCGCGTACCTTATTAAGAAAGCTTTCAAAAGCTACCAAGTAAAGGAGTTAGGCGGGAAATCTCTATCACTATGTTACTCATACTGTTGATCAGAAGGAATGTACTCGGGTTTATGATGCACGACTTATTTACCATGATCAATATAATAGACTATGTAGACGTTCTTGAGACAGCAAATGTTCTGTGCGCTGCATCCCGTATAAATCCGTACTTGGTCACAGACAATAGATTGCCTAAGACAATCAACCCTTACCCAACACTCATTAGGCTGAGCTCGAATAAATAACCTACCTTAACTACTATGGTCAGAAAGATAGCTGTTAGTCGCACATTGTCACACCCAACAATTGTTTTCTTCAGTAGACTGCTGTCCCGACCACAGGTGTCTGCCCACTTGAACGAGGTATCACACAAGAACACCGGCACTCGACTCCAGCTGCGTCATAGTAATATTAGTAAGTTATCAATATCCACTCTTCTAGGTGTCTCTCGGGAACACGTGACTCAGCACCAGTCCAATCCAACTGCCAGGCCACTTGGTAGCACAAAGTCTACAGGGGAATCGAAACAAGTAAAATGGAGTTTGCGAACACTAAGTTCGCTCAATATTCGTGACTCCATGAGTGAAGCACCATGCACTAGTGACAAGAACAAACCACCGGTTGATGTTGCAATCCACTCCTGCAAGGCTATTACAGAAGCTAGTGTTCGTCAGCCTAAATCTAACAAACGGAAGAAAATCGTCAACCCTTCCGAAGTTGAGCATACTTCATTTAATAAGCGGTTCCTACGTAAGATATTGGACCCTACTGTCCGCTCACAGGTATGTCCGCTCCGAGCGATGCTCCTGAGGCTTCGCTGTACAGTGCAACTTCGGTTGAGCTTGACATCTTGGGGAATGTGACAAGCGCTGTGGGAGATACAGGAGCTGATGTGGCGGTTAGAGATGACTATGTGCGTCAAAGTAAGATACCTCTCTCGAGCATAACGCGAATTGCAAGCAATGCTTTACTAGCAACTCCTAACAGAAACAAACATGGGTATGTTCTCTGGGGGAACGTAACTCCTCCAAACTGGGGGTAAACGTTGCAACTTTAGCACCAAGGAAAGCACCACAGTGCACTAGAAACCATAGTGCTGACATAGCACCTCTCCTTTGATGGGTGTCATACCAGTGACTTTTTGTGACCTGCACTGCAAACGTATGTCTCAATGGAATATTTGCCTTCCACAAAGATTCGACCAAATGTCAACAATGGGTCAAAGTCCACATGCTTAGCAGTAAAGTAGCTTCTCTATGTTTCTGTGAAGTAGGTATGGTTATCTGACCGGTAATGGTTGTGCATGAACTAGCGTCGAAACACGATAGACTGCTGACAATCATTATGGAAATGATAAAAAACAAAGTTGTTTTCGTTGAGAAACCTTTGACGGTGAGCAAACCCGTGAACTTTTCGTTATGCTCCGTTGCCAAACTGTGGAAGAATGCCAGGCAGAACATTAAAAACTCGTTCTCTACGACTTTACAAATCAAGGCTACCAGCTGCCCAGATACTCCTAAAACAACGACAGGCAGTCCGATTAGAATACTTGCGGTCAGCGCTTCATCCGCTCTCCCAACTGTTCCAAAATTTCAGAAGAACGTCGGCGTTGTTGGTGGTTGGAACATGATTTCTACTAAACACAAACGGAAAGTTAAGTCTTCAGTTACCCCCACTGGGCCTAAAGTAAATGAAACAGTCGTGATCGTACTTCCAGAGCTTCCACCAGCTGTATGCAGATCAGTTGGGTGGCTGACATCAATCCGAGCTGCACAATGTGCACCATCGGTAATCTGCACCAAAGTTTCATAATCAAAGTCAAATCCTCTAAAGTGTAAACAAGTCGATTATATGAACCAGTGGGACATCATAATTGTTGTAGTTAAACTTTCCAAATTGACACGGATCACGCTTCACCCAAACTCACAACACTACAGTGAACCGAGAATTATCCGTGTTTGCTTGACTTCCGCTGGTGAAGCAGAAGCTCTCCTGTTGTCGACACCGCGCTTCCGGCATACGTCATATTCCATCTGCATCTTCCCGGATATTCAGTGGAGCGAGCGTGACTTGTAACAACACCGACAAGAATCCGTGGCTACGACCATCCTTGTACACGGCGTACCCAATAATGGAGATCATGACGAGCGCAAAGAGACCGTCCACGATCAACAGCAGTGGCGATACATTCGAGATACCCTTTCCTTGGAAAATGTCATAACGCATTCGATCTCGAGGCTACGCAGGTCGCAAAATTACGAAAGAAATGGCCTGAGAATTGTGCAAATGTTGCCACAATCCAGACAAATGTCAACTAGGGTGTTAGATAGTTTATATGCCAGCCATAGCCGTCTTCTTTCTGATCTCCGGATCAAAGCAGTTTCCCCTAAGCAAACATACGAAAGCAGTCACTAAGTCGGACCATCTCCAGATAACAGTTCGGATAACTTCACTCGGCTAGCCAATGAAACTGACAAACACACCCCATGCACTACATATATAGAGAGAAGCATGGAGGTAATGGCTAGATCTGACACAGATGAGTTCGTTATCACCCCACCGAAAAAGCGATTAGTTGCGGAGCTTTCACCGGTCGGCATAATCTCATACCCAAAACATACATCCCATGACTCACTGCCTAGAACAGGAAAGTTTCCAACATGTACACCAATGTATAAGGTCTACTGAACCAGCTTGCCAAATTACGGCTACGTTTTGTATCAAATACCTGGGGTCTCATATTCATAACCGAAACTTGGCAACACAGCAATCACCGAATCTGGTCGCAATGCATGGTATGTCCTTCATACGAAACGATCCCCCTGTAAGGGCGGTGGGATAATTTTATACTACCCTAATGACCTGCGGTGCGAACCGATGGAGGATCCGAAAACGCTGCGCAGAGTCTCTCTCTGGTGCAGTCTGCGACTAAAGCGCAACAACCGTTGCCTTTTGGCACTTGTTTACCGTCCCCCAATATCCACCCCAGAGATACACTCCCGCCTGACACTCGTATGGAGCAGGGTAATTCGACAGCGATGCAGCCATGTCCTCATCTCCGGCAACTTCAATATTCACGATTTGGTAGTTCCGGCATCACCCGACGAACAATACAAGACAGATCTACAAGAGCTTACTGCAGGAATTACGCTCTTTAGCCAAGTCAGTTCTCCCACCAGAGACAGAAAGTGAAATAAACCATCTGTGTTTAATGTAGTACTCCCGGACGACTAGCTCATGATCGAGAAACCAATGATGGAGAGCTCTCTGGAGCGAATTGATCAGGTAACAAAACTTTACGACTGTATGTCTTATGCGAAATATGCATTAGAATATAATGACGTGTTTCGAACAATCACATACTAAGACACACTCAATGAACTTGTTGGGAATGCCGTTTGGGATGTCACGGACAATTGCTCCATCGAAACTGCATGGACGGCGTTTACTAGCAAGTTCAGCGATCTGATTAAATCTGCATCTGTAAACGGACCCAGTCGTTCTACAAGAGTATCATCAATCATTGGGAGCAGAACCCGAAAACGCATAGCGTTAGGAGACGCAGCGTGGTGTGTGTATAGGGCGAACCCTAACCCGGAAGATTGTAGTTATTATGTAGTGCACCGTAATCACTGTACCACACTTGTACGTGAGGACAAATTAGTTCACCGGCGCAGCCTAGCAGAAAGGTTTTATGCTAACAACAAGCTTCTGTACAGACTTGTGAACAGCCTCCGGAATGTGAAGCGTGGTGTTCCTCCACTTATGGATGTGTTAAAACTGCCGAATATGCAACCAATGTTCTACGGCTCCAGTATGATTCAACAATTTGATGCGCCACCAGCGAAGATCACATCGCTGTCCTATTCCCCTAGACGCCAATATCCACACATGTCACTTTTACTTCAGCGAACGTTTTGAGGAAGCTAATATCTTTGCGCACCCATTGTTCCCCTGGTATCGACAGCATTCCACCAAAAGCATTTCAGATGGCAGCTACGAGGATAGCTGAGCTATTAGGTCGATTTTTCTAAAGAGGCCTGGATGAACGGCAGGTCCCTAACATGTGGAAGCAAGGTATCATCACTCCAATTTTCAAAGGTGGCAGCCGTTCGTAACCCGGCAACTATCGCTCAGTGGTTTCCCTCCCGGATCTCACAAAGGTGATGGAGTCACTCATGGGTGAGACTGTAATGGGCTACTTTGAAACGTCTAATCTCATCGCAGCGGAGCAATACGGATTCCGTCAGCATCGGTCACGAACTACCCCTCTGATGATTGCGCGTGGCAGTTGGACCGAAATAGCCGACGGTAGGACCGTCACGGTTGTCACCTAGACTTCTAAAGCTTTTGACCACTTATATAACCGAATATTTCTCCAAAAGCTTCAAGCGTACGGAATGAGGGGGCTCGTCCTTGGATGGACCAAAACTTTTCTGTTTCAGCGGCTTCTTCAGGTTCTTGTTCGGGGTTTGTTTTCTGATCCTGTCGACATGGACCGAGATGTCCAACAGGGATCGGTGTTGGGGATGCGCCTATGCTTGATCTCCTTCAATAACGTCGCGAGTGAAGTCAAGTCGAAGTTTCTAATTTTTGCCAATAACATCAAGATTTTGTGGGGGGTCGGTTGTCGGGACGATCACGATGTTCTGCCGAGAGACTTAAACCATGTATTTAAATGGCCAAAAGCTGATTTTTTCTGGTTAACGCGGACAAGTGCAAGATTGTACATTTAGGGCACGAGCCCACTTACACATGCAAACTTGGTGACCACATGCTGAAAACCTCCTCCCAGGAACGCGACCCTGGAATGGTAATGCAAGACGACTTCGGCTGTTAGGCGCAGTCTTTGAAGACGTTCAAAACTGCTAACCAACACGTTGGTCTCTTAAGGAGGGAGTTCGGGCGGTTCGATCCCTGCAACTGCCTCCAAATGCGCGATGCGTATGCGAGGCTCCATGTCGAGTTCGAGATTCAGGCCTGGCAAACCTGGTTGAAAAGCGATCTGGTTACACTGGATACCGTAAAGTGAAGGGCAACCAAAACTGTAAGAAATGCTCCACCTGCCGTAATAAGTGCGACTGAAAACATTAGGAGCGTACAGAGGAAGGTGTCGCCTTCTACTGGGTCATCTGATTCTGGGGTTCCAGATCATAAAAATTCCCGAGCACGCTTGCTAACACCTCCTGAAAATTAGCCGCGACCCAAAACCGAGGTATCACCAGATGAAACTGGCTACGCAGTACTGTCGGTTGGAATGCCGCTGGAATTATTTTTCTCTTGGAAGTTTTCACCTCTGGAACACCCTTTCGACTTTTGTCATTTCGGCACTCCCGCTACTCGTTATTAAAAAAACAACGACGATGCATTACAACATCTGCATTACCAGATCTGATGTCTGTTCACTTAGTAACAACCGGACGCAGACAAAAATTGTGCTCTCCATCCCACATGAAATCGGTGTAAAGGATATATGCGTGCGTAAAAGAGTACACATGTTTGTTATCGAACATAAGCTGACTTATGACTACGAATACCGCGGTGAGTAAACCTGTGGGAACCTAAGCATGCTGACAATTTTTCTTGTACTTTGAATTTTTACCACGGTCATTCTGTGGGACCCGTTAAGCTACAGCCTGTGTTCGTATAAAAGCATTGTTCCTTTGTTCCATACCACGTCGAAGTATCGTGTTACAGATAACCTGCACCATTTTCCTCTGGTACAGCTTCGGTTTCTATCTCCCTCAGGACTAATTTGCAATTCAGCGAATTGCTGGCATGGAGTCAACTGTGCTTTCTCTGCCAGCAAATCTCCTTGTGTAATCAATGTCTCCGGCAAAACCACATTAACTGTTATTCTGACTGAGGTTCGCTCATTTTCATTTAGTATGATTATGTTTCGATCCAGAAACTTAACATTAAATTCATCACTGAATCATGGTACACTGAAGAGACTCCAGATGACGTTATATTACTCTTCGGATGCAATTATTTGACAAAGAACCACAGCACCGTCTTGACAGAGGCTGTCAACTATATGTGAGAGTACCATCTTTGGCAATAGCCTTTGATTCCGCAGTGCCAAATCACATGGTGGATTCCACTTGGGTCACGATCCCTATTCATCACCAGCAGCTTCTCTTACTTTGCGTTGACGATTCAGTAAACCATAAGCGAGAGCATACATCATATAATTAACCACCTTCGGGAGTATTATTGAGTTGCCATTGGATTACAAGTTATTCGCAAAAGCTTTGAACATGTCCCACTTGTGAATGTCCTGGGATTTGGGAAGTGAAGATCAATGTTTACAATTTTTTCAATCGGATATGTAGGTTTTAGCCATTCTGACGGGGTTTTAATTTCATTAGATGGAGTTTCGGCGAATATGCGGCACCCGATCCAAGACTTTATTCATGCCTAAGAAAACTGGCACCATTACTTTCCTCTATTAAATTGCCATCGTTACATTGGTTAGGAAATCTCCTCTATTCAACTGCCATCGTTACATTGTTTACGAAATCTGTTTGGCAGGTCACACATGATTGTGACTTTGTAAACCCATGCTGCATCTTACCATTTAGGTTTTCTGGCAAGCGAACCACAGAGATCCGATCTTTCACTATCCTCTAAGTTGTTCTGGAGACAATAGGTGTGTGATTTATAGGGCGATAGTTTTCAATACGGCGTAAATAATCAACTTTTTTCGTGGCCTTATTATCGCAGATTTCCTTCGCTTAGGATAGTGGTATGATTTGTGGAAGAGTGTGAACAATCGAGCAGCAGAGTGGGGATATCTGGGTCACCGTATTTAACGACCACCAGCGGATACCCATAGAAACCGAGAAAGCATGTGGGCTATAGATGTTAGATCAGCGAGGAACTCGTTCTCCTATCAAAGTCAACATGATGGAGACGAGTAGTTGTGAGTGACCCAAAGCACCAATGCTCGGTCGAGGCTTCCAGAGCTAAAGATTTCGCGAAGCCTGCATCGAATGCTTGCACACATTGTATGTTTTATCAGACGTTATTACGGATGCTGTGAAATCTTTTATGACAGAACTTCGTGCGCGAAGAGTCTAGAAAGCCTGTCAGACTTATTGTAAGTTAACAGAGTTAGCATTTCTCAACTAAAGCTTGACACGCATGTTGAAGCCTGAGTACTTCTGTGATATAACCGATTTCTGTGTCAGTAAACAGCATATTAAGGTACTCCTGTATTTTCGTCCAATCTGGTGTAATTTATCTAGCGACTTCATGGCGGCCGTACTGCGTCGCCGAATGTTATAATCCATTGTCCCTTGTGGAGCTGCTATCTCTGTGTATTTGTGTGACTTAGCTTAAAATCCGTCTGTTGCTTCCTGTAGATCGTAATGGGAGGGAAAAGGCATCCCAGTTAATCAAACATAATGAGAGAAAATTTGGCTTTTGTGAAGATTTCAAGGGCAGTTTCAAAAAACAGTTGCTGTTTTGGTGACTGATTCCAGGAAAATATTACAGAACGCTAAAGTGAGGAAATCCGCAGCGTAAAATTTTAATCCAGTGTTTTTTCATCTAGAGAAAAGACACCAAGAGATATGCGAGCAAGGAGCTTCCGATATATGTCTGGTGTAGGGTCATCTACCCAGTTTATCTGCGGTATGTTGAAATCCATTGTGACGAGCTTGTACGAAAATGGCAACTCAGTAATACTCTCGAAGGTGGTTGATAAGATGATATATGCTCTCGTTTATGATTTGGTGTATCATAAATACAAAGTAAGAGAAGCTGCTGGTGATGAATAGGGATCGTGACCCAAATGGAATCCTCCATGTGATTTGGCACTGTGGAATCGAAGGCTATTGTCATAGATGGTAGTCTCACATCAAGTATGCAGCCTCTGTCACGACGGTGCTGTTGATCCTGTTTAAAATAAGGGTAGCCGAATGTGATATATACTTATCTGGGATATCATCAGTGCACCATAATTCAATAATGTATATTATGCCAGGCTGAGGAATAAACATGATTTAGCGAAGCATAGTTATTTGGGATGAAAGTGAGCGGAAATTTATCAGGACAGCAGAAAATGTTCTTGTCCTGGAGGTTTGAATTGTATTAGACAATTCGCTGGTAGAGTAAGCGCTGTTGGTTCCTTCCCAGAAATTCCCTGAACTGTAATAGCATTGCAGGGAGAGACGAAAACGGAGTATGTACAAGAGGGAAATGGTTCAGATGATTTGTATCACAGTGTTGTTATTTTCTAACTTTTGAGTTTTGACCAACCCTTTGTGAAAGATAAGCCATTCATTGCCCCCTATGCGTGCCGTGCAGGTCAACGTTTTTCACTAAGGTGAAAAGCACCATAGCAGAGGTGTTGGAGCCTATGTGGCTGGTGCGAGCACCATGGTTTCTTGTGCATGGTGGTGCTTTCCTTGGTGCTAAAATTGCAAAGTTTGCCCCCAGTTTGGAGGAGTTACGTTACCCCAGAGAACATACCCATGTTTGTTTCTGTTAGGAGTTGCTAGTAAAGCATTGCTTGCAATTCGTGTTATGCTCGAGAGAGTTATCTTACTTTGATGCACACAGTCATTTCTAACAGCCACATTAGCTCCCGTATCTCCCACAGCGCTTGTCACATTCCCCAAGATGTCAAGCTCAACCGAATTTGCACCGTACAGCGCAGCCTCAAGAGCATCGCTCGGAGCGGGTATGCATGTGATCGGACGGTAGGGTCCAATATCTTACTTAGGAACCGCTTATTAAATGAAGTATGCTCAACTTCGGAAGGGTTGACAATTATCTTCCATTTGTTAGATTTAGGCTGACGAACACTAGCTTCTGTAATAACCTTGGAGGAGTGAATTGCAACATCAACCGGTGGTTTGTTCTTGTCACTAGTGCATGGTGCTTCACTCATGGGGTCACGAATGTTGAGCGCACATATTGTGCGTAAACTCGAATTTACTTGTTTCGATTCCACTGTAGACTTAGTGCTACCAAGTGGCCTGGCAGTTGGATCGGACTGGTGCTGAGTAGCGTGTTCCCGAGAGACACCTAGAAGAGTGGATGTTGA